>CAMTDV010000011.1:45154368-45756705 GCA_947069175.1 Scalesia atractyloides
GCTTAGCCCAACCTAATTTTGTTTAATATTAGGTTAAGCTCAATTGGTTTATAAAAGTGGGTGTAGCCCAAGTTAAAATGAAAAATTGGGCCTAGCCAAAATAACTTATAAAATTGGATTAGCCAGAGTTTAGTTTTATAAAACTTGGCTTTAGCTCAAAGTTAGTTTTTATAGAAAGTGGGCTTGGCCCAGTGTTATCTTTTATATAGGTGGGCTTAGCCTATGTAATTTTTATAAAAGTGGGCTTAGCCCAAAGTTTGATTTTATAAAAGTGGGCTTAGCCCAAGTTTGATTTTTATACAAGTGAGCCTTAGCCCAGCTAATTTATATAAATGGGCTAGTCCATATATTTTTATAAAAATAGTTTTAGCCCAATATAGTTTTTATAAAAATGGGCTTAGTCTAATAATTGTTTAGTTGGGCTTATCCAAAAATATTTACTAGTATATGTTTTAACTTATAAAATTTTATTTATGAAAACTATTAGTTATAAGTTATAGATTTAAAAATTCTAGTAAATATAAAGTGTATCGGTTTATTTGTTCTTTTTGACAGTTAGGTTCACGTCGACTATTTTGTTCGTTTCTTCTTTGTCGTTTGTTTCATTTATACCATATACTTTATTTTGTCCGAATTGTCCAAGTTGTCAGAATTGACCCATATATTATTTTATCAAATTTTGAACACTTACACATTTTGTATTCAATTTAATATAATCAAAATATATATAGTTTTTATACAATAATACATGTACACATATAAGATGGTTTAGAAATATATATATTTTTATCAAAAATATATATTTATCTCATTTTTTAGTTTAAGAAAATATAAGTAATTAGTTTCTTAACCTTTTCATCCAAATCCTTTACTTAACCATGATTTAATTTCCTAATCACTTTTAATCACCAAATCTTTAGTTAAATCATATCTTAATAAGATTAATTTTTATAAAAAGTTTGCCATAGTTTCCTTTAAAATTATAAGTTTCCCATGTTTTTATAAACATGTTTTAAATAATTAAACTAGCTCAAATCATCATCAATCACAAATATTCTAAAAATGTAATAACAAAATATCAAGAACTTGCTATAATTTTAATTTTTCTTAAATGGAAAGTTTATTATCATCTTTAAACAAAACTTCTAAATCATAACTTTTACTTAATGATCTAATACTTGTATGATCATTTTTAAAATATAGAAATATGTTCATGACTATTTTTATTAATGAATCTTGCTAATCTAAACATGCATGTGTCTAGATCATCTTTTAATTCATAATTTTGCAAAATTCAAGTTTACTAGTTTATGACAAGTTCAAGATCATCCAAAATTATCAAAAAAAACACATAATTATGTTAATGATCTTAGATTTATTATTGTTTTTCAAGTGGGTTTTTATATAACTTTTATGATGATCTTGTGAAATTTTATAAAATATAAAGTATAAGATTAGGTTTAAGGATCTTACTACTAGCACAAGGCTAGGGATGATCTAAAAGATGAAGAATAATAGGTTGATCAAGAGTTACAAGCTTCCAAAGTGAGCTCCTAATATTTGCAAGTTCCTTAGATCTTCCTTAGATCTTCATGCATGCTTGAAATTCTAGTGTTTGTTTTTTTAAAAATTGAAGGTGATGGTGATGATGCTTGGGCTGATTTTGGGAGCAAAATGGGAGGAGTGTCCTTGAGTTTTTGTGTTGTGAAAATCAAAGGAAATGAAGATGGTGTTGGTTTTGATTTATGATAAGTGCTTACACTTCAATACACACTAACCATCCTAATAACTTGCAAAAACATAATGAAAAATTTAGTGGCATGTGGAAAACCCCATGTTGCCGTGAGGGGTGGGGGAGGGTGGTTTTGTATTTTCTTATAAAATAATATGAAATTTTATAAACTTTTATAACTTTAATAATTTTATATATAAGTTTTTTAGAAACTAATGCCCCAATACTTTAAAGTGATGTTATAATATGCCAAAATATCTCACTAGTCTTATTGTTTTGTTGTTCGGTTGATAAAGTTAGTTCGGGTCTTGTACCAGGTGAGGTGAAATACTGATATATAGTGTTACTAATAAAATTTTATGTTCACAATAATTCTAGTACAATTTTTATTGTCCCGTTAATTAATCTAGCTCTTCAGACTAATGAATTTGTCATTTTGAGTTCAGTTTCTGTACCCGCTTTGTTGTCAGAAAATCTTTTCTGAACAAACCGTATAGCTTTAAATAATAAGATTTATATATGGGTTTTATATTATTTCTAACACCCATTATTATCATTTAGCTAAAAATATTTATTTTTGGGTTTTCAAACATTTGCTGAATTTTGCTGCAGAATGCTGAATTTTGCTGCATACTTGGAGAATTGGGTGTTTTAACTAAAAATTTTTATGGTATATATAGACATATTTTGTGTCTTAATTTTGAAATATCAGACTTTAACGTAATGATATTTATTTCGTGTTCGTGGCTTTGTCATCTGTCTAGGATATGGTTTTTATGTATTTGTGACTGTGACGAATCCATTATCATACCAAGCTATGATTTGGTTAATTTCTAGACTTTTAAGACTTAAAATAAAAAATTAAGTCATGTTATTTGATAAATAGACAATGTACTAGTTGTTCAAGTTGTACAGAATTACCAGAATTTTGCCAGTTGTCACACTTATGATCACTATATATATATATATATATATATTCCAAAAATATATATTTATATCCATTTTTAGTTTTAGAAAAGCCATGACTTCTTAGACTTACATTTTATATAAAAAAATGGGGATTTTTTTATGTTTATGGCCTTTAAACAAGTTTACTTGTAAAAACTTGGTAAACATATATTTTTCTAAGTGTTTAAATTTTTGCTATAGGTTCCCCTAGATTTAGGAGGTTTCCCATGTTTTAATACATGTGTTTAAGCTTTCAAAACTCATGAATTTAATCACAACAACTTCCACAAGTATAATATATGCATTTAGATGCATTTTCATGTTATGATGAACTTGAAAGTTTACCAAATCATGTAGTATTTTAACCTTGTGTATAATGTGTTCATCCATCTTTAAAACTGGGTTTAGTTTCTAATATTTACTAACTTTGTTAAAAATCATTTTTAACAACTTGTTCACATGTTATCTTAAAAACATCACAAATCATTTTAACCACTTTTAAAAGTTCATCCATTATTGTTTAACAAGTTCATCAACACTTTGATCATGGATCTTGTAAGATCTATGTGTATACTTGTTAGATCTATACTTCTTGCAAGATGATGAAGATGAAGCAAAGATGGTCGATAATAGCTCCCTAGAGTGGTCCTTCAACTTCCAAGGCTTGATCCTTCCTTAGTTAGGCTTAAGACACCTTAGAGTATGCTTGAATTAGCTTGCAACTGGCTTGATGATGGAGATGAAATGGATATGAATGTGGTCGTGAGGTATGAGGTTAGGGAAGAAGATGTGTTTGAAATTTTTGAGATAATGTTAAGTGTGGTCCTAATGGATGCAAGGTCTTGTTTTATGTCTACTTACAACACAAGATCCTCCATACAAAGGGAACTTACTTCCAACATGTGGGGATAAGGGAGACAAAGTTGTGGGTGGCTAGTGGGCCCCCACTTTGCCCGTCCAAGGTGTGCTTGTTTTGTCTTAACTTGGTTAATTTTCTAGGTTAAGTTTTTAGTTAAGTTTAGGTTACTTTAAGTTAGGGTGTTTAGGGTTTTAGGGGTTTTGATGTATTTTGAGATATAAGGTGCCATACACTAGTTTAATATTGTTAAACAATGTTAACTAGTTTATACTTTATGTCTAGTTCGTGTTCGGTTGCTTAACGAGTGCTAGATTCTGGTACTTAAACCGAGGTTTAAGAAACTTGTAGGAATTTTCAAGCAAAACAATGTGTTTAATGTTTTAAACTAGTTGTATGATGTTAAAATATTGTTAACTAGTTCATATGATGTGTCAGATTGTCTCCGGGTGTTCGTTTCATTGTCGGTTTGTTAAAACGTTAACTTTTAAGACATGTATGATATGATATGTTTTTGTGCCAATTTGATACTTTCAATATCTTTTAAGTAGTGTATGATGTTTAACACTATTTCTGCATATTACATAACTTGTGAATGCTGTATTTTGCTGAATTGTTGTTTAGTGTATATTTCAGACAATTTTTAGCGCATGTATTGTTTCCGGAATGTGTTATCATGAATCCTTGCTTTCCCACATCGGAATTAATATGCAGTTTATGTTGGACTCCCATCTAAGTCCTAAATCTGCTGTTTAGCTGCGTATTGAAGCTGTGCTGTCACAGCTAGTCTACTAATTGTTCCGATGCACTGTTTTTAAATTGTTTCTGAATGGTAACCACTAAACAAATAATATGCATCATGTAATATACTCAGTGAGTTTCTAAGTGTATGCCATGCAATTTATGCAGTTTAGACGTTCAAAACACGTAATTGTATAACATAATTCATGGTTTAAATGTGCCGAATTTAACCGAAACTCACAGTTGTCACAGTAACTGTTTGAAAACACATTTAGGAAGTCGAAAATAAGGTTTAAACGTGCTAAATAAACACAAACAAGTTCGTTAAGGAAATTTGAATGTTGGTGTGAATTGTTCGTGAACACATGTTGAACAGAGGTTTATTTACGCTCTTGTTCCTTTGTTAAGAAATTTTAGTTGTTCGCGAACAGTTTGTGAACACCGGTCACGAACACAAACAAAAACGCAAACCAACATTAAACTTGAAATAAAAAAACACCATTAACCTTAAACATCAGGCACAAGTAGTCAAATACAACAGTTAAATGATAATTCAAGAATTTAAGAGACAAGAAGTCTAGTACAAGCACCATAGAATAAATCGACTTTTGCTAACTTAGGAAATAATTACTAAAACTACTTAGACAGGTCCCACAAAATGTCTTCGGTGCCCAACTTCATATGTTTAAATAAGGGTTTACATTTTAATATTTCTTTTAAATATAATTATCAACTAATGTTTAGGGGGAAGTAAAATTTAAGAGGAAATGTGAAATATTAAAAACTTTTAACAAATTAACATAATGAGTAAATTGCCAAAATGGTCCCTTGGTTGGGGCAATTTTGTCACTATAATTCAAAGGTTTCATTTTTCGTCTATGAGTCCAAAAAGGTTTCACCATTGCCCTTTTGGTCCAACTGACTTAACCCCTTCCATTCAACTCTGTTAAGTCAAGGGCATTTATGTCTTTATAGTTATTTTTATGTCTTATTAACAAAAAGAATAAAAAAAATAATTATACATGCACACATATAACACAATGTCAGTCGTAGACACTATATCTCTCTTCTCTCTCTCTACGGCTACCATCCTCACCAATTACCACCTGACACCATCACCACCACCCGACCATCACCAACATCACCAGCACCAGCACCCGACCACCACAACCATAACAACCACTCGGCCACCACCATCCAAAGAGCAATCTGTAACTATCGGCCATTGTGGGAACTCTGACGTCCAATCCAACGCCATTAACGGTAATCTTTCCCAATTCTACTTGTTTTTCGATTCCAAACAAAACCGCTCTGTCAGTTTGCCATGATAGGGGGGATTCAACAATCAATATGGTGAATTTGAAATCTAGGGTGCTTGAAGATTGGGAGTTAGTTTCACTCACCAACGCAGGTGATGGTGATGTTGGTGGTGGTCGGGTGCTGGTGATGGTTAAGCGGGTGGCAGTGATGGTTGTGGTAAGGCAGTGGTGGTGAAGCGGTGGTGAGGCAGTAATGGCGATGGTTGAGTGGTGAGGCGGTGGTAGTGAGGCTATGATGGTGGCAGTGGTAGTGAGGCTGTAGTGGTGTTGGTGGCAGTGGTGGTAGTGATAGTGATAGTGGTAGTGATGGAGGTGAGGCTGTGGTGAAGATGGTGGGTGATGCATGTGTGTGTATAATATATATACTTATTTATTCATTATATATAAATAGGGAGGGAAATATTAAAGGATTAATTACAATAGTAAGCGGAATGACTAAAATGTCCCCGACTAACAAAGGTCAGCGGATGGGGTTAACTCCCTAGGATTAAAATGACAACGTTCTAAACTATTTCGATCCACAAGCGAAAAATCAAACCTTTGGAGTAAAGTGACTAAATGGCACAAACCATAGAGACTAAAATGACATTTAACTCTAACATAAATATACAAACGTGAACGTAAATTAAAATATTACAGAACGTTCACTAATGCAGTTGAACGAACGAGACCTTTGTTCATGTTGGTTCATTTCGTTGGATCAACGGAATATCTTGTTCATGTTCGTTCATTAACTAAATAAACGAACATAAATGAACTTCCCGTTGTTCGCTAGACGTTCTGTTTCGTTTATAGTCGTAGTTGTAAACACATGAATATACTCACTATAACTTTTAAACATCTCAGGCATTTGCTGTTTAACTAATTTTAAAGCATTTTAAGTAAAACATCATGCAAAATTAAACTATGTAATTATACCACCTTGTTGTTGCTCAGCTTTCTTTTGAGATCGAATCATGGCCTGTTTTCCATGTGGACGCATTTCACGTACTCGTCTAGGTGGCATCACAACTGGTTCAAGAAATTGTTGATCACTGCCTGAAAAGATTAAGCAATAACTACTTAATAAAAGCTTTGCAACTGTAAACAAAAGCCAAACCAAGATTCAAGTTTGGTTCATATAATTTTAAGCTGATAATTTTACCATCTTGTTCTTTCTCAGCTTTCTTTGCACACAAATGGTTCAAGAAACTTTCTAAGGGGGCATCGCAAATGGTTCAAGAAATTGCCTAAAGATATCCTCAGTTTGTCCTGTCCTGTAACAGTAGTAGAATAAATAATAAATAAACAGAAAACATTAAAAGTAGATATCCTCACTCACATCAGGCAGTTTATTTCAGGACAACCTATTAGAATTAATGAATTCCTCTAGTAATATAATATATATGTACATTCATATATACAACTAGTGCGACTCCATCAATGCAAATCTAGTTTGATAATTTTGGTCTGGGAAACAAAATGATATAAAGAAGAAAAGATTGAACAAAATCAACGATTCACATGATTGAAAACAAAAGAACAGAGCTACATTTTGTACTACTAGTGAGACTACATCAATCTATATCTATTTTCTACTTTTGGTAAGGAAAACAAAATGGCAAAAGCAGAAGAAAATTGATCATTCACATGAAACAAAAGTGCAAAAATAAGAAAGATCGAGAGGGGGCACCTGAAATCTGATTTCTAAGACGTCTGTGAACAAGAACCCTAACTCCACCAAACCATAGTCGATTTGCGAATTGACGTGCTGATGCCAAAATGAAAATTTTGATATAGCCATAAATAGATTTGTTAGAAATAAATAAATAAATTAAATCATTTTGTTGATCCAAATGACTTTAGACCTATTAATTTAATTGGGTGTATAAGAAAGGTTGTTTCAACAGTTTTGGCGAACCATATGAAAGTGGTAATTGGGTCGGTAATTTCAGAGTAACAATCGGCCTTCTTATAAAATAGGAACATTCTTGATGGGCCACTAATCAGTAATGAGGTATTATCTTGGGCGATGCAATTTAAGTCTAAGGTTCTTTTATTTATAGCCTATTTTAATAAAGCCTTTGATACCATATCATGGTGCTGGAACGAATGGACTTTCCTACTCTTTGGCGGACGTGAGTAAAACGTATTTTCTCATCCTCTAGATCCTCGGTTTTGGTAAACGGGTCACCACCAATGAATTCAACTAGAAAGGGGTGTAAGGCTAGGTGACCCACTCTTCCCCTTTATTTTTATTCTTGCAGGCTTTTTTAGCCTTTGTTTCAAGGGGAGCAGAGGCGGGAAGCATACAACACATTGTGTTGTCCATGTTTTGGTTAGACATTGATTTTGGGTTAGATACATGGGTGGGCGAATGCAGTATAAAATGTCTATATCCATGTTTGTTTGGCTTTGAAAAATCCAAGAAATTTTGGGTAAAGGATAGAATTAAGGTGGATGGGGATGGTATAAGGCTGGAGTGGCATCATACTCCTAATTCTGAAACAGAGATGGAGGAGTTACATAACTGTAGCACGCTAATTAACACATTGAGGGTGGGAAGTGGGGCTAATAAATGGGTGTTGACAGCAAATAACGAAGGAGTTTTCTCGACCTAGTCGGACCACTCATTACTATCTTCACAACAACCAGCGAGGGATGGGGCTCTATACGAATGGAACTGTTGGATATCCAAAAAAGTTAATATATTTTATTGGTGTCTACACATGTCGTGATTACCAACCCGTGACACTCTTGCAAGGCGTGACATAAACATAAACTATGTGAACTGTCCTCTTTTGAATCAAAGGAGTGCCCGGATCATTTATTCTTATCATGCTTTGTGGCAACTGTGGTGTGTCAAAGAATTAAAAATTGGTGTCATGTACCGCCGATTTTTGCTTTCTTTGTTTATGATCTTATTAGTTATAGAATAAACAAATGAAATTGTTATCTAACCTATTTCTTTGGTTTAGATTAGGATCCAAGAAAACCTGCAGTCAATAATCCTATATGCACAAATATCTGATGATGTTTCATACCTGTAAGAGCTGGTTAGCAAACACATCAACTGTTGAAAGCATAATACTGCCTATATAGCACTTGATTAAAACGGAATGTCAAGACTCTAAAGAACCCATAACTGACTCTATGTTCAAAACATTAGATCTGATGTCAAAGTACACATACCATAACTAGTTGTTTCTTGATATCCAGTTCTAAACAATTAAAATTAAAAACCACTTAATTCAAATGGATCATATGGAAACAGAACTTATATCCGATGGTGATACCGAACTCTCGACATATTCTAATGAATGCAGCCTCCCTTTTTGGTCAAAATCCGTCAACGCCTTCACCACCATATGTGAATCTTTAAGCATGTCATAGATAATGAATTGTTGTTCAGACGGCTGCCACATAAGCAGTTTCCCATCATCCAAGATACACATCCTCCCTACACAAGATGCATACGAAATTAGCATTGAGAACGACGACGTGAATGAAAGTACTATGGACCATGATTTCCCAAAACCATGTTCGTTCATCACCCTTAACTCGAACCCTTCCACATTAACTTGAGAGCAAAGCATGCAAAGGCGGCCTTTGTATGTACCCAAGCGTATGAGGCTACGTCTATCTGAAATTTCGATCTCTGAAAATACCATCTTCTTGATATCAAGGGCTAGGATCAATGGAGTTCGGAAATGCGCCGTTCTCACTGCATTCCAGTACAAAAATCCATTTACAAAGATACCTGAATAGCTGTTGGAAACAAAATAGTCCCCGCTTAACTTGGAAGGTCTGCTCCATGACATATATTTAAGACTGAAAACCTCACAAGATTTAGAATCAACCTCACAAGATTTGTCACGACCACTAGAATTATCTTTTAATCTAAAATTTTTTAAGTCATCTGCGGTTGTGCTGTAGCCAAATCCATACATGTAGTTGTTTGTGGATCAAATTTCCATGAATGAGGAAGTTCCTTGAACTCTCCCGAGAATCGGTTGTAAAGGACTATATCATCCTCAAACAAAATGTGATCGACAACTGGGTCACCATATTTTAGGACTAAAATAAGTATCCCGTTGAATGACCCTCCAACGGTGATATCTCTAAACCTTTCGGGGTTACTTATAGGATCGGAAAGCTGGATCATCAATGGATCACCTGTGTTGTCTATGGACTTAAAAGGAAAGCTGGGGAGAAAGATCATCGGTCGTGATCTCAAGTTCATAAAGTTAGGATCCGATATCTGATGCATCCATAGTTTCAATAAACATTGTAACCGCACCAAGGGTTTTGTAGGCACTCGAAGAAATATTTGGTGAAGAATCTGTACGGATAGATACGCATCCGCCATTGATGATTGATAGTCAACTGAAAGAGAAATTAAATTATCAGTTTATGAATCATGGAAAATTAAAAAGCCCTAATTACCATGCATTAGTAATCTTATAACAACTTAGCAATGTTCTAAATGTAAAAGAAGTCCCTGGTTTTGTTTTATATGTATGATTAGAATCTTTAGTTACTAAAAGTATCCCTGCATCAATATAAGACTGATTCCCAGCAACCAGGGTAAATAATAGACCTATAAAACTAATGCATCCAAAACAAGTATACTGAGCAAATTCTGACTAAAAGTATACCCGCTTGTGGTGTGCACATATAATGTATATATGTGTGGGCGCTAGGGGGCAAAAGTGAAATGATACTAACTTTAACGTTATTTTTTACTAATTTCGTGAAAATAAAGTTAAAAGCAGCGGATCGTTAATCATCCATCATGTGGTGGCCTGATAGCAGAAAGACACGGGGCTACATGCACCAATCGGTCACTGTTTTGATTGTTTGAGTGTCATGTGCCTTAGGTCCAGTTGATGCAAAACTACAGTCGAGCTTGGGGTCTCACTGGAAGCAACCTCTTTGTTCCTTCGAGTAGAGGTAAAACTCTCTACATCTACCCTCCTTAGACCCTATCTTAGCTTTTCTATTAGTAGGATTTACTGAGTATGATGATGATATGTGATATAACAAATCAACAACAATCATCATCTATCAAAGAATTGAACAAGCTAACTATAAGAAGCGTACTCACTTAATGCGTCTTTTTTCAACTAGTTATACAGTTGGAAAATATGCACCAAATGTAAAGGTCTTACAATAGCCCAATCCATAATTTCTTGTACAATTGTGATATCTTCTATCAAAATAAGAACAGAGAAAATGGGATAATTTTTGAAGTTACTAATCATTACACGTCCTGAGTATGAGGGTTTATTGTGTAATTAGTTTAAAGATAGTTCAGGGTAGTTATGAAGTACACGGACCAAAGGTGTCGAATTGAAAGAATGTACCCAACAACCCTAAAGAGATTGACATCTCCCTTGGGTGGCGACTGTTGGAATTGACGGCATCAAGAAGCAAGGATTCACACCTCTTCAATACAATCTCATCCACAAGTTCAAACGACACAACCATTCGTGAAGAGACACGTCTATTTATTCGCATCCATTGGTGTAGTATAAATAGGGCTTTAGATTTCAATTGTGAAATAGATGTATTCAAAGATTCAAGTTATATTTAAGTTCAGTTTGTTATATTCGATTCATGTTCTAAAGATCAAAGATTGATTGGGGCGAACACAATTGTATTAGAGCATCAGGCTCTAGGCATGGGAATCGCAAGGCATCGAAATGCAGGGTTGTTTGCGATCAGGTTTTATTATACTAATTTTCATTTCGCAAGTTTTCGTTTTATCGGTTCAAGGTTATCTAACCAGGGTTAGAAATCTAGGGTTTTGATTTCGGGGTTTAGTGCGAATATGATAGTTACAATTTTGAGTTATTACGCATTGGGGTTATATGTAGGTTAAGGATTAAAAGGTTTATTGAATTAAAGAAAATCAAGGAACAGGAGTTGGTATTGGTGGTCAGGAAATTTTAAGAATCAAGAAATTAAGGTTGTGTGATTGTAAGTGTTTGTTAAAGTGAAAATGGTTCTGTCAGAAATCATGTCACCAACCAGACCAAATCAAGAAATTGTAATCCAAAAGGAAGGGAGTTCTCTTTCCCAATTTCAATGTCTAATTCTGAAACCTATAAATTACACGGTTTGGGCAATTCGTATCAAAACAATTTTAGAAGCGAATAAACTTTCGGAAACAATTGAACCGACATAAAATATACAACCGAATGTTCAGAAAAGTAAGTCGGCAATTGCATACTTGTTCCAAGCAATAACGGAAGATGTGGTTTTGCAAGTGGCAAATTGTAAAACCGCAAAAGAGATATGGAACACATTGAAGACGAGACATGTTGGTGTAGACCGAGTGCAAAAGGTGCGTTTACGTACACTTATGTAAGAATTTTAGTTATTGCATATGAAGGAATACGACACAATAGAAGAGTTCACTGCAAAGATTTATAGTATTGTTACAAGGGCAAGCGAGTACGGAACAACGCTGAATCAATCCACTCTAGTACGAAAACTTCTAAATGTGGTGCTAGATAGATTAATTCAAATGGTTGCATCGATCGAGCAATACTCCGATCTAGACATGATGACTCTAGACTAAGCTATTGGTAGATTAAAAACTTTCCAAGAAAGGATAAATTTAAAGAAAAAAGGCCAGGTGAACAATCTTGAAGAACTCTTATATGCGGGCCATAGACAACGTGTTGAAAATCGTGGACGAGGGAGATTATGTCCGTCACGACGTGGCCGAGGGTGAAGGACACACCTCTTATGAGTGGAAGGAACTGACAAACCACAAAGGGATGATAGCAAGCAAGAAACACCGGTTATGAGAGATAAGTCAAAAATCACTTGTTATAGATGTGAGAAACTTGGGCACTATGAGCGATAAGTCAAAAATCACTTGTTACATATGTGAGAAACTTGGGCACTATGCCTATGAATACCCAACCAATAAAACCAAGGAAAATGAGACACTCTTGGTCGAAACAGAAGAAGATGAACAACCGACCCTTCTGATGTGCCTACACGTTGAAGAGAAGTAGAAACATAAAACTAGTCATGTGAAACCATCAAAAGGAAGAACCGTGTGATGCGAAGATAACTTGAGAAAGGTACAATATATAATCCAGTGAGTGGATCGGATGAAAGTGAAGAATTTGTGAGGGAAGCAATCAGTAATGAAGAACCTGCTGTGGAAATAACATCATGCAAAATTTAACTATGTAATTTTACCACCTTGATATTGTGCAGCTTTCTTTTGGGCTTGAATCATGGCCCGCTTTCCCATTCCTCGTGGACGCGATTCATGTACTCGTTTGGGCGTCACGCTGCCTGAAAATACTAACGAATGCGTCATGTGAAGTTCAAATAACCATGTCAACATTACAAGTTATAACGACTTAAAAAAGCTCAGCGACTGAAAATAAAAGTCGAACCAAGATTCAAGTATGGCTCACGTGATTTTAAGCTTGTAATTTTACCATCTTGTTCTTGCTCCGCTTTCTTTTGGGCCCTCTTTGCACGCAGACGCTTTCTAGGCAGCATCACAATTGGTTCAAGAAATTGCCTTAAATATTTTCTCAGCTCCTATAACAGTAACAGAATAAACAATGAATAAACAGAAAATATTAAAAGTTGGTATTCTCTCTCACATAATGTACCAGAATGGGATATCCAAAATTCTGGATACGGTTATTTAAAGGGATACCCAAATTTAAAAATCAGACAAAAGAAAAACGTTTCTTGCATAGTTTAAAACTAAACTTGTTTTCAATAATCCAAGGATTGTATGGAAACAAAAAGCGAAAAACAATTCAAACAACAAAAACCATTCAAAATGCAACGATTTAATATTATTTTTTGAATTTTACCAACTTTCTACGATGATTTTTTTTAGAATCCACATATGAATCTATTCTAAAACTTCAGATTATGAATTCGATTTTTTTTGGGTAATTCGGATTCGGTTTCGGATTTTGTAATTTTGGTCCGAAAAACAAAATGAGATAAAGCATACGCAGATTGACCATCAAAAATTCTCACGATTGAAAAACAAAAGATCAAAGCTACTTGCTTAACTTCTAAAGATTAAAGCTACATTAATCCTACTTGTGAGACCACATAAATCCATATCCATTTTCTACTTTTGGAAAGAAAAACAAAATGGTATAAAGCAGAAGCAGATTCACAATTCACATAAGTGAATAACAATTGAGAGGCTGCTGCACCTGAAATGCTTTTCTGTGAACCCTAACACCACCTAATCTTAGTCGATCTGGGAATTGACTTTGCTGATATAGAAATGAAAATAGTTTTGACGAACCATAAAGATTTGGACAAAAGAGTGGGCCAACTCCTGACAACACCATAATTCTCGGCCCACGTACGCACTTATATTTTATTTATTACTAATTAAAGTTAATATTTTAATACTAGGTGTGAGGGTTTTTTTCTAAACCAAGTGTGTCTTATTTTTTCTAAAACATATTTTTTGAACTGCAACTGGTACTTATTAGGGTTGCAAACGAATCGAATTTACAAAAGACTTCTTTCATGCTCGTTTCTCAGATAAATGTATGTGCTTGTTACCATCCAGATTTTTGTACATTAAGGAAATGAGCGTGTTGGTGTTCATTTGTGTTTATTATTAATTATAGCTAACGAACTCATGAACACAAATTTAAACAAGCAAACACAAAAAAGTTTAATAAACAAAATCTATAAAAAATCATACACTTATTAAATATTTATTTTTCTTGAAGTATTTAGATAAAATATTAAAATTAAATACAGTGATGGGCTATGGAACATAAACTACCACGGGTCTCTGTTCATGTTTGTTCATTTAACTAAACTAACAACTTGTCCGTGTTTGATCATTTAAACTAAAGGAACGGAGACAAACTAACATCCTACCTAACGATTTACGAACTATTCGATGATGAACGTTCGGGTCCGTTTGAAGCCCTAGTACTTCTACTCCAACTTCACAACGACCAGCAAGGGATGGGCTCTATATGAATGGAACTGTTGGATACCAAAAAAAGTTAATATATTTTGTTGGCGTCTATACATGTCCTGATTACCAACTCGTGACACTCTTGCAAGGCGTGACGTAATAATAAAGAATGTGAACTGTCCTCTTTGTTGTGAATCAATCTAGTCCCTAGATCAAGTATTCTTATCATGCTTGGTGGTAACTGTGGTGTGGCAAAGAATTACAAATTGGTGTCATGTACCACCGATTTATGCTTTCTTTGTTTATGATCTTATTAGTCTTCACACGGTGATCAATAATTCCTCCATCGATTACATTGTTACTGTGTTTCTTAAGGATTCCTCTTGTGACGTTTCACCATCCTTACAAAACATATTGGTCAACCTCGAGTCCAGATCAAAATTAGTGAACTCAGTATATCTTCTCATATAGTTATGATGTAACAGATTAAATAAAATAAAATCTAAAATGGAAACAGATAGAATGTCACTATTTGTAATTCATAAAAGCAAATGCATGAGTCATTTAGTTTTTTTTCTTCTATAAATTTATTACTTGATGTGTAATTTTGGCAATCTGTAACTTGGAGTTGTAAACTGTAACTCTCTTTCTAACTCCTTCATTTTTAGTCTTCCAAGTTATTCAATGTAGAACCAAGCTATAGAATAAACAAATGAAATTTTCTAACCTATTTCTTTGGTTTATATTATGATAGAAAACGGTAGACCATAATTCAGTTCGGTTAACTTCCAGTCAGTAATCCTATATGAACAAATATTTAATGATGATTCATACCAGCAAGAGCTGGTTAGCAAACACAGCAGCTGAGGAAAGCATAATACTGCCTATATAGCAGTTGATTAAAACAGACTGTCAAGACTTAATCAAATATTAAAACAGAAAATTCTAAACAACCCAGAACTGGGTCTAAGTTCAAAACATTAGATCTGATGTCTAAGTACACATACCATAACTAGTTGTTTCTTGATATCCAGTTCTAAGCTATTAAAAATTAAAAACCACTGAATTCAAAAGGTTCATATCGAAACAGAACATATATCCGATGGTGATACATACTCTAATGAATGCAACCTCCCTTTTTGGTCAAAACCCCTCAACGCTGTTAGAAATGATGTTTAAACTTAATTATGTTTATGATATTTATATGTAATAACCTATAACTTGTATTCGGTACTTATGTACTTATGATAAGTGTGGGTGTCGATGATAAGCGGGTAATTTCAAAACTGCCATGACAGTTTTTTTCTTCCCGTCAATTATCAACCGCCATATCCATACACATATAAATATGTCTGGTCCGGCGACATATACTGGCACCAAGACAATTTGCCTTCATTCGAAATTGTCCATACATTTACTTCCAGTTTACTTATTCAATATTATCTTCATTCACTCGGTTGATCATATTCAACATCATGTCCATCGATTCCTCGATGCCTTGTTTATATCCGCTGCAAGAATGGACGATGTCCAACAAACGCCTTCACCACCATATGCGAATCTTTAAGCATGTCATAGATGACAAATTGTTGTTCAGACGGCTGCCACATTAGCAGTTTCCCGTCGTCCAAGATACACATCCTCCCTACACAAGATGCATACAAAATTAGCACGACGATGTGAACGAAAGTACAGTGGACCATGATTTCCCATAACCATGTTCGTTCATCACCCTTAACTCTTACCCTTCCACATTAACTTGAGAGCATAGCATGCAACGGCTGCCTATGTATGTACCCCAACGTATAAGGTTACATCTATCTGCAATTTCTATCTCTGCAAATACCATCTTCTTGATATCAAGAGCTAGGATCAATGGAGTTCGGAAATGTGCTGTTCTCACTACATTCCAGTACAAAAATCTATTTACAAAGATACTGGAATAGCTGTTGGAAACAAAATAGTCCCCAATTAACTTGGAAGGTCTGCTCCATGACATATATTTAAGACTGAAAACCTCACAAGATTTATCACGACCACTGGAATTATCTTTTTAATCTAAAAATATTTAGGTCATCTGAGGTTGTGCCGTAGCCATATCCGTACACATAGTTGTTATAAAGATCAAATTTTCATGGATGAGGAAGTTCCTTGAACTCTCCCGAGAATGGGTTGTAAAGGACTATATCATCCTCAAACAAAATGTGATCGACAACCGGGTTACCATATTTTAGGACAAAAACTAGTATCCCGTTGAATGACCCAACAACGCTGTTATCTCTAAACCTTTTGGGGTTAATTATAGGATCAGAAAGCTCGATCATCAATGGAGCGCCTATGCTGTCTATGGCCTGAAAAGGAAGCTGGAGAGAAAGATCATCGGTCTTCATCTCAAGTTCATAAAGTTAGGATCCAATACCTGACGCGTCCATAGTTTCGATAAACATTTTAACTGCACCAAGGGTTTTGTAGGCACTCCAAGAAATATTTGGTGAAGAATATGTGCAGATAGATACGCATCCACCATTGATGATTGATAGTCAACTGAAAGGAGAAATTAAATATCAGTTTACGAATCAAGGAAATTTAAAAAACCCTAATTACCCTGCATTAATAATCTTATAACACTTTAGCATTGTTATAAATGTAAAAGAAATTGCAGGTTTTATTTTATTTGTATGATAAGAATCTTTAGTTACTAAAAGAATCCTGCATCAATATAATTGACCTATAAAACTATAAAACTAATGCATCAAAAACAACTATACTGATGCATTAGTTTTGTAGTTTTATAGGTCAAATTAAATTGATGTAGGGATACTTTTAGTAACTAAAGATTCTAGTCATACAAATAAATGAAACCAGGAATTTCTTTTACATTTATAAGAATGATATTTGTTATAAGACTATTAATGCACGGTAACTAGGGTTTTTTAAGTTTCCTTGATTCATAAACTGATAATTTAATTTCTCCTTTCAGTTGACTATCAATCGTCAATGGCGGATGCGATATCTGCACAGATTCTTCACCAAATATTTCTTGGAGTGCCTACAAGACCCTTGGTGCAGTTAAAATGTTTATCGAAACTATGGATGTGTCAGGTATTGGATCCTAACTTTATGAACTTGAGATGACGACCAATGATCTTTCTCTCCAGCTTTCCTTTTCAGGCCATAGACAGCATAGGCGCTCCATTGATGATCAAGCTTTCTGATCCTATAATTAACCCCAAAAGGTTTACAGATAACACCGTTGTTGGGTCATTCAACGGGATAGTAGTTTTAGTCCTAAAATACGGTAACAAGATCGCATTTTGTTTGAGGAAGATATAGTCCTTTACAACCCATTCTCGGGAGAGTTCAAGGAGCTTCCTCATCCACGAAAATTTGATCCATATAACAACTATGTGTATGGATTTGGCTACGGCACCATTTGTATGGATTTGGCTACGCCACAACCGCAGATGACCTAAATATCTTTAGATTAAAAGATAATTCCAGTAGTCGTGATAAATCTTGTGGGTTTTCAGTCTTAAAAATATGTCATGGAGCAGACCTTCAAAGTTAATCGGGGTCTATTTTTTTCCAACAGCTATTCCGGTATCTTTGTAAATGGACTTTTCTATTTGAATGCAGTGAGAACGGCACATTTCCGAACTCCTTTGATCCTAGCTCTTGATATCAAGAAGATGGTATTTTCAGAGATAGAAATTGCAGATAGACGTAGCCTCTTACGTTTGGGTACATACAAAGGCAGCCGTTGCATGCTTTGTTCTCAAGTTTGTTGGATTGATCATGACGGGTCAAGTCGGGTCGGTAGAAGTATGTTTTTTATGGGTCAAGTATTTTAATTAGTCATGTATATTTTATGTTAAAGTGTTTAGCAAGATTAATTTAAATGGCTTAGTGCCCTAATTATTAGTTAGTGGGTTTTTATTTTATTCTATATAATGTAAGTTTTAGCATGAATGATATTAGGGTTTTACTTGAACAGCAAAAACATCTTTGTACGTGAATTTGAGTTTTGTGTGATTAAAAAATTGGTAACAGAGCCCTAGGCTTATACCTAATTCGTAGCAAGAAAGAGAGGGCTTGTTTGAGAGTCGTTTTCGAGTAAGAGAGCAGCCCTTGGCTGCGGGCAGAAGAAGACACATAAGAGTTGAGCAGCTGGTTTTTTTTAGGGAGGTAAAAACCGTCAGGAAGATGAATATGTTGGAATTTCTAAGGTTTTACTTGAACGAATGATATGTTGATAAAATGAATTGATAAAACTGTTTGTACAGGAAATAAGAATATATATATATACATAGGGACGATTGGTATAACCGCCACTAACTTAGGCTATAATAAAATTAATTATACATGTCACACTATCTAGCTTATGTAATATATATCTATATCTAAAACCCTCCCGTAAGCTAGACGGTTCCCATATTAAGTTGAGTTTTCAATCTTGAGAAGTCCTTGCGTTGCAGTGCTTTAGTCATAATATCTGCAGCCAGATCCTTTGTTGCACAGAAGAGTACTTCCACATCTATTTTCTTGATCAGATCTCGGATGAAGTGGTACTTGACTCTAATATGTTTACTTTTGCCATGATAAACAGGATCTTTGGCTAGACAAATTGTTGACTTGTTGTCAGAATAAATTGGAATTGGACATTCTACTTTTCCTTAAAGTTCGTCAAGTATCCCTTTAATCCGGATCGCTTGACAACCAGTTAAGGATAAGGCCATATATTCTGCCTCTCTCGACGACAATGCCACCACTTTTTGTTTCTTAGATTGCCATGAAATAGGACTTGATCCTAGTTGAAATATATACCCTGATGTACTCTTGCTGTCATCCACATTTCCTGCATAGTCACTATCGCTTTCCTTTTCCACCCTTTGAGTATATGACTCCTTGATCTAAGGTTCCCTTAATATACCTGAGTGTTCGCTTGCCAGCTTCCCAGCGACTTTTCTTCGGATATTCCATGTACCTGCTGATCTTGGTTACAGTATATGTGATGTCTGGCCTAGTGTCTGTAAGGTACATAAGACTTCCAACTAGGCTTCGGTATATTCCTTCGTCTGCAAAAACATCTGGATCTTCTTTTGACAGTTTTATCCCATATTCCATGGGAGTAGAAATTGAATTACATTGGGTCATTCTATACTTCTCTAATAGGCCTCGCATATATTTTCTTTGTGAAAGAATTATATTTCAATTTTCATATGAAACTTCCATCCCAAGGAAATAATGTAGCTTTGCCATGTCGGTCATCTCAAATTCTTTTTTCATTAAGCCTTTAAAGTCATCGATTAAATTCATTGAGTTACTGGCTATGATCAAGTCATCTACATATAAGCATATCACCAACTTTCCTTCCTTGGTGTCCTTAATGAACATAGTGTACTCGTATGTGCATTTCTTGAAACCATGCAGCCTAAAATAATTGTCTATTCGACTTACAAGGCTCTTGGAGTCTGTTTTAGGCCATATAATGCACATTTAAGAAAGCGTACCTTTTCTTCTTGTCCTACCTTGATGTACCCTTGAGGTTGTTCTACATATACCTGCTCATTTAGATTTCCATTGAGGAAGGCCGTCTTTATGTCCATTTGATGTAGATACCAATCATTTCTTGCAGCAAGTGCTAGAACCAGTCTAACAGTTTCGAACGTGATCATAGGAGCAAAGACTTCCTGATAATATATTACATGTTTTTGCTTATATCCTTTCACCACTAATCTTGCTTTATATTTGTCCACATTACCATGCTCATCGTACTTTGTTTTGTAAATCCATTTTACACCAATAGGCTTCTGATTTTTTGGAGGACTTACTAACTCCAACGTTTGATTCTTATGTATGGACTCCATTTCTTTGTCCATGGCTCCCAACCACCTAGTGTCTTTACTTGCTTCTTCATAAGTAGTTGGATCTGAGTTAGCATTGACCTTCATCATACTTTTGAGCTGTTTCTTGTTCAGTGAGAGCTCTTGTGTCTCTGTAAATATTACCAATAATTCTGGTATTAGTGACCTCATTCTCAGAGTCTGTAGAAGATGAATCATCATTTTGAAAAACTTTGGGACTTGGGTTTGATGTCTGTCTCCCATCGGAGTTTCAGCATTACCATGACTGACACCAGCTTCTGGATTTCCTGCAACCGCCCCACCAGGTAAAATTTCGGTACCTGTTTCTGGGTTTACTTGAGGATCTACAACTGAACTTTTTCCATTAGTCATTATGAAAGGTATCGCGGAGGGGTCAGACTCGGCCACCAAAGATTTGCTTTCGTCAAAGATTACATCTCTGCTGATTATAATCTTATTTGTAAAAGGATTATATAATTTATATCCCCTTGGTGTTTGCACTATATCCCACGAACACTGTCTTTTCAGTCTTGACAATGAGTTTATTACCAAGTTGTTTCAGAACATGTACATAAGCCAAACATCCAAACACTTTAAAATGTTCAACGCTTGGTTTTCTTCCATTCCATGCTTTATAAGGGGTCACATTTGGCCTCGTTTTTGTTATTGTACGATTTAGTATGTACGTAGTACAAGCCACAGCTTCGCCCAGTAACAATTTGGCAATTTCTTCATAATCATCATGCTCCGACTAAGTTCCATTAATGTTCTATTTTTTGGTTCAGCCACCCCATTTTGTTGAGGGGTGTAACTATTCATGAGTTGATGATGTATTCCGTTTAACTTTAAATACTCTTGAAACAATTTGCTACTGTGCTCTCCTCCATGATCCGTTCTTAAAGTCTTTAACTTGTGATCGGATTGTTTTTCAACAAGCGCTCTAAATTGCTTAAAATAACTCAAAGCTTCGGACTTGAGTTTAGGAAAATACACCCAAGTCTTTCTTTCTAGAAAAATCATCGACAAAAGTAATAAAGTACCTGCACCCACCAATAGATTTTGTCTTCATAGGGCCACATATATCCGAGTGAACTATTTGCAAAGGCTTATCCGTCTGCTACGTTGATTTTTTTGGAAATGGTTTTCGAGCATGTATACCCGAAATGCATCCTTCACAAACAGTTGAACCTTTTGTGATTTTCGGCATGCCACAAAACTAATTCTTTGTTTCCCATATCAACTAAAGTTTCGAAGTTCACATGCCCAAAATGCTAGTGCCAAAGGATAGAGGTATCTTTTGTCGTCATAGGTAGTGCAAGTGTAATATCATTCTCGGGATTCAAAGGAAACATCTTATTGTTCGTCATTTTAACGACTCCTACAAGTTTATTATATATATCTTTGATGATGCAACGTTCCTTTTGATACTTAAATTTTTATCCCTTTTGTAATAATTGACCCACACTTAATAAATTGTGTTTCAAACCTTTCACATAAAAAATGTTTTGAACCCTCTTATTCTGACCCTTTATCGAGATCATCACTTCTCCGATTCCTTGAACTTCCGGCCGTTTATCATCACCCGTTCTCACTTCCTTCTTTAGTGATTCATCTAACTTGACAAACAAACTCTTGTTTCCTGTCATATGATTGCTGCACCCGCTATCCAAGTACCAACAATCGTCTTTAACCATTTCTTCCATGTTAAAAATCATGAACATGGTATCATCTTGTTGCTCGTCTAATTCATCTTCTTTTTGAATCAGTGCATTTTCAGATCTGTCATTCCCATCCTTCTTCGGACAAAACTTGATTGTGTGTCCAAGTTTCTGACAATTAAAACATCTTATAGAGCCCAAGTATCTTCCTTTATTTCTGTCATGTCCTTTCGGTTACCCAGATTTGTCTTGGCTTGTGTTTTGAATTTGAAATGCATGTTCAATAGGAACATCATCATATAACTTCATTCGCAATTCATGAGACTGAAGTATACCCATCAGTTCTTCGGCAGACATGTTCTCTAAGTTTTTCACTTCTTCCACAACGATTACTACAGACTCGAAACTTCGAGTCAAACTTCGTAGAATTTTCTCTACTACTCGCTGTTCACTAATGTTCTCTTCATTCATTCTTAATTGATTGACTATTAACGTTGTTCTGTTGAAATAATCGTCAACAGACTCCCCTTCTTTCATTTTTAAAGCATCGAAACTACATCTAAGGGTTTGTAGTTTTACTGTTTTTACCCGATTTTCTCCTCTGTATGATTTGTGTAGAATGGTCCACGCATCTTTTGATGATTTCGCCATAGCAATTCATTCAAAAACTGTCTCATTAACAGATTGAAAGATAATATGTAGTGCTCTTCTGTCTTTCTTCGTTGATTCCCGGTATGCAGCGATTGCATCCTCTGAGGGATTTGATCCTAAATCTTGATATCCATCTTCCACAATATTCCACAATTCTTGTGATTCCAGTAGAACTTTCATTGAATATGCCAGTGATAATAATTTTGCCCTGTGAGTTTTGGAATTTGAGTTTGAATTTCGGTCGCTGGATTCTTCTTGTTTGGAGAAAAAATATAATAAAAGAAGAATCTGGAGTTCGTGTTTTGTAAGATTTGATCAATGCTTGTGGCTCTGATACCACTTTGTTGGAATTTCTAGGGTTTTACTTGAATGAATGATATGTTCATAAAATGAATTGATAAAACTATTTGTACAGGAAATAAGAATATATATATACATAGGGACGATTGGTATAACCGTCACTAACTTAGGCTATAATAAAATTAATAATACATGTCACACTATCTAGCTTATATAATATATATCTATATCTAATAGTATAAAAGCAGCAGTTCATGAAAGTAAGAATTTAAAATAAGTGGAGGTGGGCACTTTTGACGGCTATTGATGCAACACTTTTTTCTTCATTAAATGTACTTGAAAGCAAGAAGCCAGAAAGAACATATCTAAAAGAAGCAGGAAGGAACCACGATCAAGAAACAAGAGAAGAACTACAGCAACACGATATCTGAAGTTAGCAGCGATTCTTTGGCATCGGTATGATATGATTGGAACAGAACCGGTCACGGGCAAACAAATTAGCAAGAAAGTAGCAGGGTTTGGAAAGCAAGTAGCAAGGTTGTTTGGGCAATCAATAGCAAGTAATAAGCATGTTTAATGCACGTTAACTAGTAAGGTTAGCAAGAAAGAAAGTCAGATTCAATTCATTCAATCCTTAAGAAAGAAAGAAAGAAAGAAAGAAAAGAAAGAAACAAAGAAAGAAAGAAGAGGCGCCACAAGAAAGAAGGAAAGAGGCTGGCGTCACTTTGCAAGAAAGAAAGAAGGCCTCACAAGAAAGAAAGAGACCGGTGTCACAAGAAAGAAAGAGCAAGCACCAGTTAGAATAAAGAAAGAAAGAAAGGGCGTCGATTAGAAAGAAAGAAGAATATGTATAGCCAAAAGAAAGAAAGAAAGAATCGAACCTTAGCGGTTTGTATGGCAAGAGCAAGACCGGAACCTATGCGATTCAATCAACGAGCAAGAAGCAAGAAAGAAACGGGTCAAAATGTCAAGATTAAGGGGGTGAATATTGGATTAATCTTGACGGGTCAAGTTGGGTCGGTAGAAGTATGTTTTTTATGGGTCAAGTATTTTAATTAGTCATGTATTTTTTATGTTGAAGGTTTACAAAGATTAAGTTAGTGAGGTTAAGGGTTAGTGGCCCTAATTATTAGTTAGTGGGTTAGTGGGTATTTACTTTGTTCTATATAATGTAAGTTTTAGCACGAATGATATTAGGGTTTTACTTGAACAGCAAAAACATCTTTGTACCTGAATTTGAGTTTTGTGTGATTAAAAAGCCTTCAAAACCCAACAAAGTTAATGTGGAAGGGTACAAGTTAAGGGTGATGAACGAACATGGTTATGAGAAATCATGGTCCACAGAACTTTCGTTCACATCGTCGTTCTCGACGCTAATTTGGTATGCATCTTGTGTAGGGAGGATGTGTATCTTGGATGACCGGAAACTGCTAATGTGGCAGCCGTCTGAACAACAATTCGTCATCTATGACATGCTTAAAGATTCGCATATGGTGCATTGACGGGTTTTGACCAAAAGGTAGGCTGCATTCATGAGAGTATGTATCACCATCGGATATATGTTCTGTTTCCATATGATACTTTTGAATTCAGTGGTTTTTAATTTTTAATAGTTTAGAACTGGATAACAAGAAACAACTAGTTATGGTATGTGTACTTTGACATCAGATCTAATGTTTTGAACTTACAGCAAGTTTTGGGTTGTTTAGAGTTAACTGTTTTAATATTTGATTGAGTCTTGACAGTCCGTTTTAATCAACTGCTATGTAGGCAGTATTATGCTTTCAACAGTTGATGTGTTTGCTAACCAGCTCTTGCTGGTATGAATCATCATTAAATATTTGTGCATATAGGATATCGACTGCAGGTTAACTGAACTGAATTATGGTCTTAACGTTTTCTTAGATCATAATCTAAACCAAAGAAATAGGTTAGATAACAATTTCATTTGTTCATTCTAGAAAGCGTCCGCGCGCAAAGAGGGCCTAAAAGAAAGCTGAGCAAGAATAAGATGGTAAATTACAAGCTTAAAATCATGTGAACCATACTTGAATCTTGGTTCGACTTTTGTTTTCAGTTGCTGAGCTTTTTTAAGTCGTTGTAACTTGTAATGTTGAGACGGTTATTTGAACTCCACATGACGTCATTCGTTAGTATTTTCAGGCAGCGAGATGCCCAAGCAAGTACGTGAATTGTGAAGATCAAGTAATCAAGATACATCCGAAATTCAAGTTGGGCCGCCAGTTTATTTATGTTTATTAGTTTAATGGGTCAAACAATTATGTCTTTATTGTTTATTTCGTATTGGGCAGTAGGCCACTAGTTATTTGGTCGAATACTTTACTTAGAGTCTATTAGGTTATCATATTTGTGCTTGTGTTTTGAAATGATGTGTTTATGTGAAGGGAAACCGTACGAACAGTTATATGGGATCGACACATCCCTTTGGCTTTCAATCAACACATCCCTTCATCACAACGTTTCATCACTTATAAATAGGGTTTCAAACCTTGTTCAATGTAATCCAAGTTTCAGACTATATCAAGTTCAGTTGTTTCAAGTTTCAAGTTCCAATCCGGTAAGTTTGATTCTACATATTCAGTTTGTAGTTGTTTTGTAATCGGTTGTTATCATGAAGACTAGTTGGTGCGAAGTTTGTTATGATCATGTTTATGATTGCCAACATACACATTTTCGTGCCCGTTCACAATTGTCCTTGGAACCCGTGAGTTGTAAGTTGTGATACCAATAGTGGCATCAGAGCCGAAGGTTTTGTGAAGGCAACGTGGATAATGGCAACGGAGATTGTTTGAGGGGAGACAAGGGTAAATCGGTGATGAACGATTTTGGTGGTGTCGAAGTTCGTGGTAGAAAGTGCGTCCGGGCAGCGAGAGGGTCGATGAAATACGCGCAAGGGAAGCCATCCACACGTTCTTGGAAATCACCCGTGAAGAATTTCCCTAAGAAAACAATTCCTAAAGGTTTCGTGAAGAACTTCAGTTTCAAAACAGTGCACAAGTCGGAAGACCAAGGAAAGCAGGGTTTCGTTGTTTCAGATGTCATGAATTTAGTCATATTACGTCAATATGTCCAAGTAAGTACGTTAACCTTTCCCCTTTACCCGTTGAAAGCGATTACATTGTTAACGATACTTGCGGAGGAGACTTCGGATCAATTTGGGCAGTAGATCCAAGTTACAACACGCACATGACCGGGAATAGGAACGTGTTTAAGCATTTTAAAAGACACTTTGGGGTGACGACGGATGAGAAAAAGAAGGATTTTTCGTTTGTGCATGGGATTGGAGAAGTTAGAATCCCGGTGGATGGAAAAGAAAAAACAATTCCTTGTGTTAGTTATGTGCCTAGTCTCGAAAAGAACGTTTTGAGTCTAGAGCAATTATTATACCAAGGAATCCAGACACTCACATCC
The DNA here is from genome assembly GCA_947069175.1 of Scalesia atractyloides. NCBI lineage: Eukaryota > Viridiplantae > Streptophyta > Magnoliopsida > Asterales > Asteraceae > Scalesia > Scalesia atractyloides. The sequence continues at coordinate 45,180,796 of CAMTDV010000011.1, forward strand.
CGTGATACATGCGTCTTGAAAAAGATGTTCAGTAGTAGGACAAAGGGTATTGATTTCTTTGAAGACAAGTCGGAAGTTGATCTCGAGCAAGAATATCTCGACAAATTCTATGACAACCTGGATGTAGACAACAATCATAAAAATGAAAAGGAAAAACTTCAAGAATGTGTCAAAGATTACTACAAAAGGGAATTCAAGAAGGATCGAGAAAGAAAGTTTTCTGGTGAAGGTCCGTTAGAGACAAGCAAGGAAGAGATTGTCTATTCAAAGAAAATGAAGACGGGTTTTCTAGCATACTACAACAAAGTTGAAAATAATCTGTTGGAAGAAATACGAGAAAAGGCGGTGGCTTTATCAAAACAAGAAAAGGATGTTGTCGAGGATAACATTATAATTGAAAGTTGCCTAGAGATTGACGATCTTATCTCACTACCTGAAGAATTGGCGAATCATCAAAAATTCTATGACCCCTCCTTTGAAGAAACTATTACTTGGTTCATACCGTGCTTTCTTTCTAGGAATTATCAAGGAGAATGCCATGCCCCCATCTCTAATCGATGGAGGCGATGTAAGTTTAATACTTTTACATCGTCTCGTACGTGTGAAAGGCGGGTTCAAGAAGGTTATGGAAGATGATGCATGGGGCGAAGTTGCACTTGAGTATGGATATGAAGCGGAGGATGCACAAGTGATCAAGGTCGTCTACATCTATTACCTTGAACTTGTCGAATGGTATTTCGATTTCATGAAGGGCGAAAGAGCGAAGCATAAGAAGGAAGTGGCGAAGGATTCAAGTCATGGTTGGAATGAAGACGGTTCAAGCGATGATGATTTGGTGATCATGGTTGAGACAACAACAACAACAAGTGATCAAGATAGAAGATTCGGATGTTCTTGCTTAGGGCGGTGAATGAAGATCAAGTAATCAAGATACATCCGAAATTCAAGTTGGGCCGCTAGTTTATTTATGTTTATTAGTTTAATGGGTCAAACAATTACATCTTTATTGTTTATTTCATATTGGGCCGTAGACCACTAGTTAATGGGTCGAATATTTTACATAGAAGCCATTAAATTATTATATTTGGGCTTGTGTTTTGAAACGATGTGTGTGTGTGAAGGGAAACCGTAAGAACCATATATGGGATCGACACATCCCTTTGGCTTTCAATCGACACATCCCTTCATCACAATGTTTCATCACTTATGAATACGGTTTCAAACCTTGTTAATTGTAATCTATGTTTCAGACTATGTCAACTTCAGTTATTTCAAGTTTCAACTTCCAATTCGGTTAGTTTGATTCCACATATTCAGTTTGAGCTGTTTTGTTACTCGTTGTTATCATGAAGACTAGTTGGTGCGAAGTTTGTTATGATCACGTTTATGATTGCCAACATACATGTTCTGCCGTTCACAATGGTCCTGGGAACCGTAAGTTGTAAGTTGTGATACCAACAAATTGCGTCCACATGGAATGGGAAAGTGGGCCATGATTCGAGCCCAAAAGAAAGCTGCGCAATATCAAGGTGGCAAAATTACGTATTTGAATTTTGAATGATGTTATTTCCTAAAATGCTCTTAGAACTTAGTGAAGTAACAAATGCCGGAACTGTCTAAAAGTTATTCTGAGTATATTCACATGTCTACAACTTCCTAAACGGCAAAATCGAGTCCATATGAACTGAACAAAAAGTGCAGGCGGGTCAAGCAGATCCAGCCCCATAAAAAGTTGCGGATTTTTAATTTTGTCTATCTAAAAACAAAATTGAACAAAATTTTTGAATGGTTACACCAATAATAGAAATGTGCAGGTGGGTCAATTCCACTCAGACAGTTCATGATTGTTGTTGATTTGTTATATCACAGATAACTTCCATTATTAAATTCTTTCATGATGCTCAATTACTTTAGTCGGAATTTGCTCAGTATACTTGTTTTGGATTCATTAGTTTTATAGGTCATTTATTTATACTGGTTGCTGGGAATCAGTCTTATTTTGATGCAGGGATACTTTTAGTAACTAAAGGTTCTAATCATACATATAAAATAAAACCAGGGACCTCTTTTACATTTATAACATTGCTAAGTTGTTATAAGATTATTAATGCAAGTTAATTAGGGTTTTTTAAATTTCCTTCATTCATAAACTGCCAATTTAATTTCTCCTTTCAGTTGACTATCAATCATCAATGGCGGATGCGTATCTATCTGCACAGATCCTTCACCAAATATTTCTTTGAGGCCCTACAAAACCCTTGGTGCAGTAAAATGATTATCGAAACTATGGATGCGTCAGATATCGGATCCTGACTTTATGAACTTGAGATCACGACCAATGATCTTTCTCCCCAGCTTTCCTTTTCAGGCCAAAGACAGCACAGGCACTCCATTGATGATCCAGCTTTCCGATCCTATAATTAACCCCGAAAGGTATAGAGATATCACCATTGTTGGGTCATTCAACGGGATACTCATTTTAGTCCTAAAATATGGTGACCCCATGGTTGACCACATTTTGTTTGAGGATGATATAGTCCTTTATAACCCATTCTCAGGAGAGTTCAAGGAACTTCCTCATTCACAGAAATTTGATCCATATAACAACTATGTGTATGGATTTGGCTACGGCACAACCGCAGATGACTTGAACATTTTTAGATTGAAAGATAATTCCAGTGGTCGTGACAAATCTTGTGAGGTTGATTCTAAATCTTGTGAGGTTTTCAGTCTTAAATATATGTCATGGAGCAGACCTTCCAAGTTAAGCAGGGACTATTTTGTTTCCAACAGCTATTCATCAGGTATCTTTGTAAATGGATTTTTGTACTGGAATGCAGTGAGAACGGCGCATTCCCGAACTCCATTGATCCTAGCTCTTGATATCAAGAAGATGGTATTTTCAGAGATAGAAATTGCAGATAGACGTAGCCTCATACGCTTGGGTACATACAAAGGCCACCTTTGCATGCTTTGCTCTCAAGTTAATGTGGAAGGGTTCGAGTTAAGGGTGATGAACACACATGGTTTTGGGAAATCATGCTCCACAGTACTTACGTTCACATCGTCGTTCTCAATGCTAATTACGTATGCATCTTGTGTAGGGAGGATGTGTATCTTGGATGATGGGAAACTGCTTATGTGGCAGCATTCCGAACATGTCATCTTGACATCCTTAAAGATTCGCATATGGTGGTGAAGGCGTTGACAGATTTTGACCAAAAAGGGAGGCTGCATTCATTAGAATATGTTGAGAGTTCGGTATCACCACCGGATATATGTTCTGTTTCCATATGATCCTTTTGAATTTAGTGGTTTTTAATTTTTAATGGTTTAGAACTGGATTTCAAGAAACAAGTAGTTATGGTATGTGTACTTTGACATCAGATCTAATGTTTTGAACTTAGAGTCAGTTATGGGTTGTTTAGAGTTTTCTGTTTTAGTATTTGATTGAGTCTTGACATTCCGTTTTAATCAACTGCTATATAGGAAGTATTATGCTTTCAACAGTTGATGTGTTTGCTAACCAGCTCTTACAGGTATGAAACATCATCAAATATTTGTGCATATAGGATTATTGACTGCAGGTTAACCGAACTGAATTATGGTCTAACGTTTTCTTGGATGATAATCTAAACCAACGAAGTAGGTAAGATAACAATTTCATTTGTTTATTCTATAGCTAATAAGTTCGTAAACAAAGAGCGCAAAAATCGGCGGCGGTACATGACACCAATTTGTAATTCTTTGCCACACCACAGTTGCCAGAGTGTCACGAGTTGGTAACCAGGACATGCGTAGACGCCAACAAAATATATAAATTTTTTTGGATATCCAACAGTTCCATTGGTATAGAGCCCAATCCCTAGCTGGTCGTTGTGAAGATAGTAATGAGTGGACCGACTAAGTCGAGAAAACTCGTTCATTATTTGCTGTCCACACACATTTATCAGCCCACTTCCCACCCTCAATGTGTTAAATAGCGTGCTACTGTTATGTAACTCCTCCATCTCTGTTTCAGAATTAGGAGTATGATGCCACTCCAGCCTTATACCATCCCCATCCACCTTAATTCTATCCTTTACCCAAAATTTCTGTGACAACTGTCACTTTTGGGATAATTCTGTACATTAAACAATGAAAATTATGATATAATTATGTGTTTTGAATGACTAACCTGCGTGAATTGCATGGCATCAATTTAGAAAGTTCAATGAATATATTGCATGATGCATATTATTTGTTTAGTGGTTACCATTTAAAAAAAATTGCTTGAAACAGTGCGTCGGAAACAACTATTAGACTAGCTGTGGCAGCACAGTGTCAGTACACAGTTAAACTGCAGATTTAGGACTTAGATGAGAGTCCAATGCAAACTGTATATTAAACCCATGTGGGAAAGCAATGATTAATGCTAACACTTTCCGGAAACTATACATGCACCGAAAACTGTCAGAAATATACACTAAACATCAATTTAGCAAAATTCAGCAAATACAAGCTTGTGTAATATGCAGAAATAATGTTAAACATCATGCCCTACTTAAAAGACATTGAAAGTATCAAGTTGGCACAAAAACATATCATATCACATAAGCCTTGAAAGTTAACGTTTTAACGAACTGGCAATGAAACAAACACCCGGATACAATCTAAAACATCATATGAACTAGTTAACAATATTTTTACATCATACAACTAGTTAAAAGTATTAAACACATGCTTTTGATTGAAAATCCCTACTAGTTGCTTAAACCTCCTTTTAAGGACCCGTTAAGCAACCAAACACGAACTAGACATAAAAAAAATAAACTAGTTAATATTATTTAACAATATTAAGCTAGTATATGGCATCTTGTACCTCAAAATACATCAAAAACCCTAATACACTTAAACCCCCCTAAGTAAGCCCCTAATTCTAACTAAATGCCTAACTAGGAGACTTAACCAAGTTAGTCCTAGAGTAACACCCCATTGGACCGCCAAGAAAGGGGTCCCACCACCCAACATTTGTGTCCCCCATGTCTCAACATGTTGGGAGGACAATTAGAATGCATGAAGGATCTTGTATGAGCAATTATGCATAAGTAGACAACACTTACACATTAAGACACACTTTATCATCTTCATCAAAGATTCGACTCTTCACTTCTTCATCCTCCACAACCTCACGACCACTTCTACCTCCACTACACTTCCATCATCAAGCTATTTTCAAGGCAATCCAAGGTGATCCAAGGGTGTCTCAAGCATAACTAGGAAGGTGTCAAGTCTTGGAAGTGGAAGGACCTCTTCAAGGAGCTATTAACCACCTATTTTCTTCATCTTCATCTTCTTGTTCATGTGTGTTGCTTCCCTAGCCTTGTGCTAGTAGTAATTCCCCTTGAACATTTATTTTCATCTAGATAAAGTACATATAACTTGTGAACAAGATAACTCCTAAAGATTCATACAAAACAAAGATGAAGAACACTTCAAACTAAGCTAAAATTATAAGAAACAAGTTGCTTTGTTGTGTTATGGAAGTTGTTAGTTGGTAGTTTGAGCTAGTGGTAACAAGTAAACACAAGGATCTTGAAAGATTCATGATGAACATGTTAATAAAAATGGATGAACATAAAAGTTGAAGTTGTTAAAGTGTATAAGTTGTTACACGCAAATTTTAGACTTCTTGAAAGATGGATGGACATAAGTTCATAAATTATTTCCTAAAAAGTCTTAACAAACATGTTTAACCAAATGGTTGAACATGAAAATGTGATTAAAGTAACATATGATGTTTCCTAAAAATATATATAAACATAATGTTAAAAATGATTTTTAACAAAGTTAGTGAATAATAGTAGCTAAAACCATTTTAAAGATGTATGAACATCTTAAACACAAGGCCAAAAGACTACATGTTTTGATTAAACTTTCAAGTTCATCATGACCTAAAAATGCATATATATGTACATGTATTACTTGTTGAAATGATTTGGAATAGATTGATGAGTTTTGAAGCTTAACACATGTTTTTAAAACATGGGAAACCTCCTAAATCTAGGGGAGACTATGGCGAAATTTTTATAAAAATTAAACACTTAGAAAAATATATGTTTACCACGTTCTTACAAGTGAACATGTTTACAAGCCATAAACATAAAATCCCCATGTTTTTTATAAAATATAAGTCCAAGAAGTATAGTTTTTTCCAAAGATAAAATGGGTATAAATATATATTTTTTTGAAAAATACATATTTAGTGATCATAAGAATCACAAGTTATGTGTTTATTGTTTGTATTATATATATATATATATATATAGATATAGCTAGGAACTTGAAAAGTAAAGCATACAACAAATACATAATAAGTGGCAAACCAAGAATTACAAATATATATATATACCTATCATGGAAAAAATACGGACATATTGGACATTGGTACTTATAAGGATTATTGACAAAATATATATATATATATATATATATCGAAGCTTGGTAAGTATATTTTCATTACCAAACAAGTGACAAAATATATATTTTTACAAATATAGAAACTACATGGTATTTCGTCGACACTAAAAACATATTACTTTCAAAGTGTATAAAAATATATATTTGATAAACCTCCTAAAATATATTATTTTTGGTGGAAACAAAGATATATATTTTCTAGAGATAATTGCAAAAATATATATTATTTTGGATATATACAATTACCAAGCATAATAATACATAAACTAATTTAAGAATACACAAAAGTGAAGAGGTAATAAATACAAGAAATATACGTATTCCTATACGTATATATACATGCCAATATATACCACTAATATTTGGTGAAAATACCATTATACAAGTATTATACTTAACCATGAGAATAGGAATGTAAATACACAAATACACACAATACAAGTAAACCTATACTTGGGGAATATACATGTATAATACTTCACAATTATTAAACATGGATAAGTAAACCATGAAACCAATGAAATAATTATATATATCAAGACACGTTAAAAATAGATTATTTTTAACAAACCCATCGTAAACAAAATGATATATATATATAAAGTGGTGCATACAAATAATTCAAGTTAAAATATAATATTTTAACTAACACATCGATCATGGAAATTATATATAATTAAGAAGAATTATATATGGAGCATATCCGACGATGGTACGTCGAGGCAAACGGGCGGAACCCGACTATCAAAAATCATGAAACATATACATTTTACTCGTGCGAGGCACGGAGGCTAACGGGCTAGGCCCGGGCATGCGACACTTGAGATTCAATGATATATATATATATATATATTTGATGAAATATATATATTGACATCATACACGGAAAACGTATCTCAGTGGGTATCATACAAATACATCCAAATGGAACAAAACACTGAATAAGTCTTAACAAATATTTTAAGACAAGAAACATGAACATGAATCATTCAAAGACCGTCTAACAAAACCTAACGCGTTTGTAGGTTGTGGTACGAATTCAAAGAAAGATACTTGAGTTAATCAGTGAGAATAGGAAGCAAAACAGTGAGTTCATATCCCCCTTTTCATCTTAAATGTTTTACTATTTTACAACTATCGGGGGAAATACATGTTCAATGGTATGATAAGCTAAGGAATGAAACAACTTAGATAATGTGTGAATAGGGTGGAACTTAAGCACCATTAATCTTATTTAAGACCATGTCACAAAGGTTAGATCTAGCGGGTGTTGGCGAGCCCCACTCTTAGTCATAGACCCACACAGAAGAGTGCATTTGTTGTCCCAGTCGAGGTTAATCAACAGAAATCTTCTAGGTTTGGATGCTTCCTATGTCGTCACACATATTATTGTCCTTGCAAAACATTAATGATCAATGATTTCATTGACGCTTTACATACCGGGTTCTGATATAAATACTTATACATTTTATGGATACAACACATACAGTTAAAACACATGAACTCGCCAACTTTTGTTGATTTTCAATTTAACATGTATTTCAGGTAATTAGTAGATCTATGCAGGAGGTTGCAAAGCAAGAAACAAGTATCAAGTCTCCAATGCCATCTTTTAAAGGATTTGCCCAGTATATCCCGCCTACTTGCGGTGATATAATGGTCAAAACTTTAGTATTTAAAATCTTGCATTTTGGTTATTTTGAAATTTGACAATTAAATGGGTCGTAAACAATATACTTAACCTATGTTGCGTTTTGAAACAATTTCAGTAATGGCATATGGGGAATGTGTTATTCATATAGTATGTTCACTTATGTTGTATGTAATGAGAATAAATCAGACCACACTGCCGTGCTTCCGCCTATGAGCGGGTGTGACAATGTCTTGGATTTTTCCAAGCCAAACAAACATGGATATAAACATTTTAAACTGCATTCGCGCACCCATGTATCTAACCCAAAATCAATATCTAACCAAAACATGGACAACACGATGCATTGTATGCTTCCTGCCTCTGCTCCCCTTGAAACAAAGGCTAAAAAAGCCTGCAAGACTAAAAATAAAGGGGAAGAGTGGGTCACCTTGCCTTACACCCCTTTCTAGTTGAATTCTTTGGTGGGTGAACCGTTTACCAAAACTGAGGATCTAGAGGATGAGAAAATACCTTTTATCCACGTCCGCCAAAGAGTAGGAAAGTTCATTTGTTCGAGCAACATTATATGGTATCAAAGGCTTTATTAAAATCGACTTCAAATAAAAGAACCTAAGACTTCAACCGCATCGTCCAAGATAATACCTCATTAATGATTAGTGGCCCATCAAGAATGTTCCTATTTGATAGAAAGGCTAATTGTTCCTATGAAATTAAGGACCCAATTACGACTTTCAAATGGTTCGTCAAAACCTTTGAAATAACCTTGCTTATACACCCAATTAAATTAATAGGTCTAACGTCATTTGGATCAACCAAACCATTTAATTTATTTATTTATTTTCTAACAAATCTATTTATGGCTACATCAAAATTTTCATTTTTCCATCAACACATCAATTCGCAAATCAACTATGGTTCGGTGGAGTTAGGGTTCTTGTTCACATATGTCTTAGAAATCAGATTTCAGGTGCAACCCTCTCAATCTTTCTTATTTTTGCACTTTTGTTTCATGTGAATGGTCAATTTTCTTCTTCTTTTTACCATTTTGTTTTCCTTACCAAAAGTAGAAAATAGATATAGATTGATGTACTCTCACTAGTAGTATAAATGTAGCTCTGCTTTTGTTTTTCAATCATGTGTATTGTTGATACGCATATACAAGACTTATACCACAATATGATACGATATACTAGATCCATAGGCCTATCCGAAGCCTATATGAGGTTTATACGAGACTTATACTATACGATACATAACGATATTTTCTTTAAAGTACTTATTATATAACTTTGCTAAAATGATAAGTAATATATAAAATTGTTTCCTTAAAATAAAAACCACCCTTTATATACACTACATATAGGCCTATAGATGGCGTATATAAAGGGTCAAAAATATAATTTTACCACTGGTTTATTTGGGGTAAAAAAACCCACCCTTATATAGGTTGTGTGTCTATACGCAAAAGACACTTTTACCACTGGTTTGGGCTTCGTATAGCCCATAATCAGGGGTAAAATTGTCCTTTTTACTTTACGCCGCGTATACCCCTGTATGTGGCGTATACATGGGGCAAATTTGGTAAAAAAGACCAATTTACCCCTGGATTAAGGGCTATACGCAACCCAAACCAAGGGTAAAATTGTCTTTTTGACTGTTTATATACATAGGCCTATACGCAACGTATATGAAGAGATTTTTTAGTAAACAATTTTATATATTATTTATCGTTTTAGCAAAGTTCTATAATAAGTACTTTAAAAAAACATTTTGAAGTATGGTAACGTATACCATAAGTCTCGTATAGAGCTTGTATAGCCCTATGGATGTGGTATGGTATGGTATAGTATAGTGTTGTATAAGTCTCGTATAGGCCTATAGGTGTAGTATAGTATCATGTCTGATGGTATCAAATAATATAGTATAAGTATCGTATAGGTCTTTTATACGCCTACAGGCCTATTAGGACCAATAGTACACCTATAGGTCGATACGGGGCCTATTTACATACCTGTAGGCCTACAAGGGACCTATACTACATCTACATGCCTATGCGGGCGTTGTATGGTCCAATAGTGTCGTATGGTATTGCATCGTACCGTATAGTATCATATTGTATAGTGTATAGTATAAGTAAGGTATAGGTTCATAAAAGTGTGATACTGTATGGTATCATATCATATCGTATAATGTAGAATAGATCCTGTAATGGTGTACAGGTGTAGTATCTTATAGTATAGGTTCCGTATAGGCCTCGTATAGAACTATATATGGTCTGGTATGGTATCCTATAGCCCTATACGCGACCTAAACTACACATATAGTCCTATATGGAACCTATACTAGTCCTATAGGCCTGTACGCGACCTAAACTACACATATATTCCTATACATTCCTATACGGGACCTATACTACACCTACAAGCCTATATTGGACAGTTGGACCGATACTACACCTATAGACCTATACAGGATTTATACTACACCTATACAATACAATACCATACTACATCTATAGGCCTATACGCAACCTATAAGCCTATAGGGACCTATACAAGACTTATACTCACCATATGATACAATACTATAATATACGATACTACATCTATAAGCCTATACGAGACAATACTACACATATATGCCTACACATGACCTGTACTACACTATTATAGGCATGTACGACATTTATACTACACTCTATGATACCATACTACATTCATAGGCATATAGAAGGCCTATATTATACTATACCATATAATACCTAACAATATTTTTTTATTAATTTATTTTAAAAAAAGACTTATTATAAAAGTTTGCTAAAACGATAAATAATGTATAACAATGTTTCTTAGAAAAAAAATCTCCTTTTATATATGCTACGTATAGGCCTAGACGCAGCGTATATAAAGACATAAATTCACACATGATATCAGAGATTTTCTTGGGAATTGAAAAAGGCGTCTATACGCTGTGTATAACTCTATACGCAGTGTATTTAGAGCTAGGGTTTGATGTGCAAATAGGCAGCTTGGTGTGCCAATATGTATACCCTTTGCAAAATGTCTCCACTAGCATCTCCATTTATCACATTGTTACTTTACTTCCTAAGTAGTTCCTCTTGTGCACACGTGTCACCTTCCTTACCAACCAACTGGGTTATACTCAGTCAAAATCACAACTAGGGAAATCAATTTATCAACTCAAAAAGTAATAGATGTGACTAGATAAATTTGGTAATCATCTTTAACACGTTAAAATCATGGAGTGGTAATCAACTGTATACATGAATAACCAACAAAGATATAAAAAATGGAAAAGAAAATATACTAGATAAAATGTGGGACGGATCAGCATGACCCGTACTGGCATGTACGTTTGTTTAGAAACGACAACTCACGGACCTATTAAATCTACTACTAAATCTACTGAAAACACAAAAGACTCTAGTAGGCCCGACCAAGTGGCAAAATTGTTATAGACTCAAATAAATGAAGATGTTATATATCCTATTTAGTTGGTTCAGATTATGATTCAACAAAACGGTAGACCATAATTCAATTCAGTTAAACTGCAGCCAACATTCCTACATGCACATATATTAGATGTTATGACCATATCTGCAAGAGCTGGTTAGCAAATACATCACCAACCGTCATCTTACTCAACTCTTGGCACTTTTCAATAAACTGATCAAAAGAAGGGCACATTGTAAATCTTGATGTTTACGTTCATTGAAAGGAGATTTGTAGTAATTGGTAATCACATATCCCAATAGTTCTCTCTATAAACCCCCACACCCATGACCCATCTCAATACCCAGCCACTACAAGAAACCACCGGTTTTAGCGGCGACACCATTAACGGCGACAGGCCAAGTGTCGCCGCTATTGGTCGATCCGTGTCCCGGCCCTCAGACCAAACCCCAGCCGTTGATCATTTTCTAGATCTGACGGTTGGGGATTCAACAGGCATAGCGGCAACAAATATTAGATCATTAGCGGCGACGCCGTCCCCGCTAAAGGTCCCTAAACCACAATAAACCCTAGCCACACAAATGTTATCCAGGTTCAACCAGTAGCGGCGACGGTAGTACCAGTAGCGGCGACAGGGTGTCGCCGGTAATGGTCTTGACGTACAGACCCAATATCAGCGCATTTCTTCCCTCCTTCATTTTTCCCTCGACAAAACGCCTGAGCTCCGTGGAGACACCCATCTTTTGCCCAAATCGGTTAGTTTAACTCTATTTATGTTAAATTTCTTCTCTACATTTATTATATACATGTTATAAGCTTTAATTTTTGCTCGTTTTTGTGTATTTTTGTGTTTGTGGAATATAACTCAGATCACCACCACTCTTCTCCGGTCACCACCATCATTTCTCCGGCACCACCTCTTCTCCGTGGTCTTCGTATCCTTGAAACTTTAAAAAAAGGTTAGTTTATATGTATTTTTTTTAAGTTTAGAAATTGTATAATTTTTTGTTTAGGTACGTAAATGTGTTTAATTAGGCAAACAGTCTTGCTAGCTGAATCTTGTAAAGAGTAAATGAAGTAGTTCTGAATATTGTACTGTTAGTTTTATTTTGTGAATTATAATTAGTTTAATTTAATGATGAATAAACGTATACAAACAAAAAGACATTTTATATATATATATATTTACATTTTATAATTTGAAACAGTCATTTGAATATAGTACTAGTGATAATAAAATAGCCCATTATATTATCAGAACCAAGAAGATCCTGAAGATCACATTAGTTGGTATAACCGAAACTTTATGTTTGATATTATTTAGACATAGTAATCTTCTAATTGGAGGATATAATAACCAAGTCCTATGACCTTTGATTTCTTTACTTAGTTTTAGTATCTCTTGGAGTAATTACTCCCCCGGCCCATTAAAGAATAATATATATGATATTATGTCACATATGTAGTATTCATATGTTTTAAGCTTAAAGTTACGTGTGTGACATCTAATTTTTCTTGTTTAAAGGTTCTTGATTTACATAAATTAGCAAATGATCTCTTCTAATTTTAATCAACTTAATTATAAATCATCAGTAAATTTTGATTTCAATATCTCGTTTTTGTGTATTTTTGTGTTTGTGGAATATAACTCAGATCACCACCACTCTTCTCCGGTCACCACCATCATTTCTCCGGCACCTCTCTGGCAACACCTCTTCTCCGCGGTCTTCGTATCCTTGAAACTTTAAAAAATGGTTAGTTTTATATGTATTTTTTTAAGTTTAGAAATTGTATAATTTTTTGTTTAGGTACGTAAATGTGTATGTAAGGATGAATGTTTGTATGTAAAATGTATAATGTAGGTGTGTTTGGTAAAAAATGTGTATATGGAAATCTATGTATTTGTTGATGTAGGTGTATGTAAGGATGAATGTTTGTATGTAAAATGTATAATGTAAGTGTGTTTGGTGAAAATGTATATGGAAATCTATGTATTTGTTGATGTAGGTGTATGTAAACATGTATGTGTGTATGTAAGTCTATGAATGAATGTATCAAGTTGTATGTTAGTATGTAGGTGTATGTAAATGATGAACAATTATGCATCTAAATGTTTGCAATTGGTGAAAATGTTTATGCTAGTATGTATGTTTATATAAAGCATGCAAATGTGTATGTAAGTATGTATAAATCATGTGTTTTTGTTCAAAATGTTTGTTTATAAGTATGTATATGTGTTGGTAGTATAAATTATGTTTAAGTTTCATGATTTCTATGTTTATGGTTATGTTTGAAAAAAATATGTTTAACTTGATAATTTCTACGTTTATGTTTAGGTTTGAGAAAAAAAAAATATTTAACTTGATAATTTGAATGTTTATGTGTAGGTTTGAAAAAAAAAAGTTTAACTTTGATAAACACTTGTTGAAATATTTATCTGAATATGAGTTACACTTGTTGTACTTATCATTAATTTCTATTAGATACACATGCTGTAACATTTGCAACTTTTTAGGAATCATGATTTCGTTACTGTTGATATTTGCTTATTTGATGGCCGATCTGGCCCCATGGGGACATGGGGAGACGGCGCCGGTGATCCACCGCCTCCAAATCATTTTTTAGAGGCACGCACGAGCTTGATGGTAAGTCTTTTAATTATTTATGTTTTAATTATTTGTTTAGTTATTATGTTTCATATATTATAAATGTTGTTACTAATTATTTATGTTTTAATTGCAGCTGATCCCCCGAAGAGGTTAGGGGGAAAGCCAAAAACCAAAAACTCCGTCGTATGGTTAAGGGGGGGGGGGTATCCCTAACATTTGAAAGGGATGTCATGTTTACCCCCGTTGGCCAAGGAAGAGATATGTTTTCAAGAGAGGCCGGTTCATTTATGTGGCGGTCCGTCCCGTTCGATAAAGTTGGATGGGATAATGTGGCACAACCGTACAAGGAAGAGCTCATGAACCACTTGAGGGTAAATAAGTTATATGCATATAATTTGCCGTCCTTTAAAGGCCGTTTGCAGCCGTTTCACGGGTCGTTAGACTTAATTTATAATAATATTTTACCTTTTTTATTGAATTTGTAGGAAATGTTTAACTTTGACGAAGTTGAACAGGATCTACAAGCAAAAAACTTAAAGGGTGGAATCAAGAGTTTGCTTATGAAGAGGTACTCTGACCGCAAACACGATGCAAAAAAATTATTTGAGCAACACAGAGGGTACCAGGATGTTGAACAAGCAAGGGCATACAATCCCGTTGATATGCCCTATCATAACTCGTTGAAAGCCGTCGACGGATTTTTAAACGAAAAATATATCAAACGATGCCAGGCCAACAAGGGTGTCCGCGCGAAACAACAATTCCCATTCCGCGGGGGAACGCGTCATACGGTAGCACATCCTACAAAAATGTAATGTTTTAATATGTGTTTGTGTAAGCTTTTGTTTATTTAATATCTAATCTAAGTTTAATGTTCAACAGGATATAGATTGGGTACCTACGTACGCAAAAACCCACCAGGATAAGGAGGGGCATTGGGTTGACCCGGTTGCCGAACAGAACTTCCTACGTATTTCTTTTAATTATATTTTTCTATAACAAACAAATATATATATATATATATATATATATATATATATATATATATATATATTTAATCATCTTCGTAATATACAGTGGAACTTACAACAGGCCACAAACGAGTGGCACGGTGACGGTCCTCCACTTGCCCCATTTCAGGAAGCCTTGGGAGAGCGGAGAGGATGGTACCGGGGGATGGGGCATAAACCTTCAAATACGCCCCGAACATGTCGGCTTCCCAACCTGAGACTCAAGAACCCTTTTCTGAGGTAAACTACACAATATATAAAATGATAAACGAACGCGTGTTTCCTTGTTAAATATATGTTCGTAGCGTCTGCTAATATGCTAAGATACGTTTTGATATTTATTATTATATGGATGTGTTAACAACTTGTTCCAAAGCCCGACTTTCCTGAATCGACTTGACAGCTACTTAAGTTGAAAAGGAAAAGAACCGGCAGACGACGATGATTGTTACAACCCTTATTTCGATAACGAAGAAGAGGATGATGAAGATTAGGATGATTTCGAAGAATGGGTAGTTATTTTTAACGTTTTTACGCATGTAGGATGATAATGTAGGACGTAACTGTTGTTTGAAACTGTATTACGTTTTGTATATGGTTTTGGTGTTTAATATATTTGAATGTAGCTGTATTCAGGTTGCGTTTTGAAACAGGTTGCGTTTTTTGACCCGAAACAGGTTCGGTAGCTGTATGTAGCTGTTGTATTAAAAAAAAATTGACTTTTAGCGGCGACACATGTCGCCGCTATTGATTGTCCGCCAAAACCACTAAAGAAAAAATAGGGCAATAGCGGCGACGGTAGCGGTGGATTACAAGGGACAATCAAGACTCCTTCAAATACTATAATAGAAAACTCCTAATAAACCCAAATACTCAAAACAACCCATAACTGACTCAGGTTAAAAAAAATATATCTATCTCAAACTGAACACATGATAACTAGTTGTTTCTTGATCTCCAGTTGTAAACATTAATAACCATTGAATTGAAAGGGATCATATGGAAATAATGCATATAGCCGAGGGTGATATCGTACTCTCGACATATTCTACAGCTTGCAGCCTCCCTTCTAGGCGAGAACTCTTCAAGGCATTCACCACCTTATATGAATCTTTAAACATGTCGTAGATGATGACTTGTTGTGAGGAGATCATCATCAGCAGTTTCCCATCATCCGAAATACACAACTGCGTGAAATCTTACGCGTGCATAATTAGTGGGGTGAACCAGGATGCGAACGTACAAAATGATTCCCCGAACCCATGTTCGTTCATCACCCTGAACTCGTATATTCCACATTCTTTTGGGTGCAAATCATGCAAAGACGCCCGTTGTATGTACCCAAACGATTCAACCAATATCCATCTGGAACTTTTATCTCTGAAAATACCATGGTCTTGATATCAAGAGTCAGTATCGATGGAAGACAATGTGTCTTTGTCGCTATTTTCCAATACAAAAATCCATTTGCAAATATACCTTGATAGACCTGTGAAATGTAATAATCCCCAATTAACTTTGAAGCACTGCTCCATGACCAAGTTTTCAGACTGAATACATCAAAAGATTTTGAATGGCCTTGGAATTTATCTTTTAATCTAACAATCCTTAAATCATGTGAAGTTGTACGGTACCCAAATCCATACACATAGTCGCAAAGTGAATCATATGATCCTGGAGGGACTGTCTTGGACTCTCCAGTGAACGGGTTGTAGAGGATCATATGATAATGACTCAAATAGCGATCAGCGAACATCGTTTTACCGTATCTGAGGTCTAAAAGGAGTATCCCATTGAAGGAGCCAACAATGGTGATATCTTGATACCTATTTGGGTCAATTAAAGGAGAGAAAAGCTTGAACATTTTGTCACCTGTCACAGTGTCTATGGCATAAAAAGGAAAGCTGGGGATAAAGATCATCCGTCGTGATCTCAACTTCATAAAGTTCGGTTCTGAAATCTGACGATTCCATTGCTTTGATAAACATTTTAACTGCACCAAGGGTTTTGTAGGCATTCGAAGAAATATTTGTTGTAGAATATGTTCAGGCAGATACACATCCGCCACTGATGATTGATTGTCATCTGAAAAGAGAATTTAAATTATCAGTTTATAATTCAGATATGATTCTAATTCTAGTGTTTATATTATAATCTAGTCCAGGGGGTTCTCAGTAGAGCACCAAGATGTAGATAAAAATAGTACTTCGGCGACGGTGTATTAGTAAAATAAAAATAAAACGAGCTTTAAAAAACACTGAAGCGAATTATAAAAATAATAAGTATTACACCAATCATCGTCTATGCTTAGGGTTAAAAAAACTCCAAATCATTCTGGTTCTTTTTATTGATTTATTTATTTATTTTTGAATGGCAACATTTGCTCCAATTCTATTACACCAATAATCGTCTATGCCTAGGGTTGAGCCTAGGACCACTCGTTTAAGAGGTGATACCTCTACCAAGTGGGCGAGCCCCACATTGGCCTTTCTATTTTATTTGTATGATTGGTTGATATCATTATTAATGTTATAACAAATATAGTAATGTTATAGAAACCCTAATTACTGTGTATTAATTATCTTAAAACCAATATAGTATAGTTATAAATGTAAAAGAAACTCCTGGTTGTAAATTATTTGTATGATTGAATCTTCAGTTACTAAAAGTATGACAGCATCAATCTAAGACTGATTCTTAGAAACCCTGATGCAGGATTTTTCGTCAACCAGGGTAAATAACTGACCAATAAAATAAATAAATAGAAAAATGACCAATTTTTTGAAGGGGTTGGATCGGCTTGACCCACCGGCAATTTTTATTTGGTTCATATAGATTCGATTTATTCCATTTAGGAAGTTGTGAACACGTGAATATACTCGGAATAACTTTTAAAGATTTCGGGCATTTGCTGTTTAACTAATTTTTAAAGCATTTTAAGTAAAGACATCATGCAAAATCCAACTATGAATTTCACCACCTTGTTGTCGCTCAGCTTTCTTTTAGGCTCGAATCATGGTCCGCTTGCCACGTGGACTCGATTCAGGTACTCGTATTGGCGTCTCATTGCCTGAAAAATAATAAAGGTATGACCTCATGTGAAGTATAAATAACCTTGTTTACATTATAACTTAAAAAACTCAGCGACTGAAAAGAAAAGCCAAACCAACATTCAACTATTGTTCACATGAATTTAAGCTTGTAATATTACCATCTTGATCTTGCTCAGCTTTCTTTTTAAGCCGCTTTGCACACAGACGCTTTCTTGGCGGCATCACAAATGCTTCAAGAAACTGCCTGAAAATACTCTCAGATCCCTGTAATAGTAACACAATAAATAATAAATCAACAGAAAACATTAAAAGTTGATATCCTCACTCACATCATGCCGTTTATTTCAAGGACTCTACAAATGTCCCGATCAAACCCACTTGCTCAACTTCTAAAGATTAAACCTACAAGAATTGATGAATTCCTCTAGTACTATAACACATATATCCGTCAATCTAAATATATTTTCTACATTTGGTCCGTCAAACAAAATGAAATAAAGCAGAAGCAGATTGAACAAATAAAATGAAATAAAGCAGAAGCAGATTGAACAATCGAAAATTCACATGATTGATAAACAAAAAGATCAAAACTATATTTATATTAGTAGTGAGAATACATCAATCCATATCTATTTTCTACTTATGGTCAGAAAAAAACAAAATGAAATAAAGCAGTAGATTGACAGTTCACATAACTGAAAAACAAAAAAGAGGCTGCAGCACCTGAAATGCGATTCCAAGACTTCTGTGAACCCTAACTCCACCGAACCAAGCAATTTGGGTAATAACGTGCTCATATTAAACTGAAATTTTTTATTTATCTTAAAGACATTTAACAAAAAATATGGGCCAATTCCTGACAACATCACAATTCTCGGCCCACAAACCCACTTCTGTTTTTTTTTTGTTAGTTTTTTGAAGGTTTTTTGTCTATTTAATGTTTTTCTAAAGAGTTAAATGCTTGGTTGGTCCTTGTGGTTTGCAAATCTTGCAGACTTAGTCCCAGTGGTTCACTAATTACACACTTGGTCCCAGTAGTTTCAAATTTTGCACTCGGGTGGTCCTTACCACTAACCTTTATTAGATTTCTCAGTTAAGTATATGCAAAATTACTATATTACCCTTGAAATAGTAGTATCCACGCCGCCAACAAACTGCCGCCCCTCACCATCTACTGCCGCCCTGACGCTGCCTACCTCTGCACCGCCTGGGACGCCCGCATCCATGCTGCCAACAAACTCCAGTCCTCCCAACACGAGCGTGTCTGGGTCTGCGAAGCCTGCGAGCAAGCCCCAGCAGTCTTCATCACCCATAACCCATCGACACCATCACCGCCGTCGATCTCTCCGACCAGATCCTCACCACCACATGGGATGACGTGTCAGGACTCGAAGACCAGCAGAAACGACATCTACAACGCCTCCACACCAAAGGAGTCCTCTGGAAGAATCAAGAACAGGCGGTGGTGTTCCGGCTGAGCCACGGCGGATATGTCGAGGCCGACGGAAACTGCTTGTTTACAGCGTCTCAAAAGGCGATGAATCTGAAGGAGGTCAACCGATGGGATTGAGGTTCGAACCTGAGTCATCTGCACCCCGGTTGCCGCTGGTCGACACCGGTGAGTCTAGATCCGCCGCTAAACGGGGCCACCGCCTCCACCTCTGCCACGAGATGGGGCCGCCGTCGCCGCTAAACGCAGGCACTGCCGCTGCTACAGAGAGATGTCGGTCTCTCTCTCTCTCCGCGTCTGGTACATGCCGCCGCACGCCGTGCGCCGCCACCTAAGTGGTGGTGGCCGGCCATTTTATATTTTTTATTTTTATTATTTCAAGGATAATATAGTAATTTTGCATATACTTAACTGAGAAATCTAACAAAGGTTAGTGGTAAGGACCACCCGAGTGCAAAATTTGAAACTACTGGGACCAAGTGTGTAATTAATGAACTACTGAGACCAAGTCTGCAAGATTTGCAAACCACAGGGACCAACCAAGCATTTAACTCTTTTTCTAAAACTACACATGTTTTCTATCAGTTATGTTTTCTATTGTTTACAACTAAGTAACACTATTGCTCCCTAAGTAACACAAGTACAAATAAATAACACTATTTAAATGACCGTAAACTGTTTGTGTTAAATTCTAATTAAATGATCAAAATGCTCTTACTTTTCAAATTTATAACTAAAATGCCGGACTCTTGATAAGGGCTCCATCTGTCCACTTCGAACTCCACCTCCTCGTTTTTCCAACCGTCTTCTCAAACGACCTGCAACTTCTTGCAAAGACCTCCCCTCTTACCTTCCTCTTCTTTACAAAAAATTCAATAACCATATCTTTCATCTATTTGGGTTCCTTGTTGAAAACTTAGATTTAGAACACTTTTTTTTTAATTTGGAGAGCAAGAAAAATGAAATCTTTAATCATGGAGAAAAACAATAAATCATCAATCTTTTAGCCACTTGGTGATAGCTTTGTGTGCAAGGTAATAATCTATCAAATCTTTCCCTTAATGTCTTTATCTCAAGTAGCTCCGATGTATCAGAACCGAAATTTCAACATTTTTGTTGGTGGGATGTTACATCAACTCAAACACCGGGTAAATCATTCAAAACCCCGTTAGTGATTTTGGGATCATTGGTGGGTTCTCTAAGGAATTTGTTTGGAAATGCATTCAGCCACATACTTATGCTATATCAACCGAAATTTGGTTGACACCCTCATTCATCTTTTAAACTAAATCAAACCCAAACCCAACTAAGCCTCACTTGATCATATCGCTCTCTTCAACTCTATTCCTATTTCGCCTCTCTTGCTATTGGTGCCCAAATGTTTACTCAGCCATAACCAGTCTTGCATAAATCTGCCCAAATGTTAGGTTCGCGTCGACTATTTTATTGGTTTTGTCTTTGTCGTTTGTTTCGTTTATACCATATACTTTATTTTGTCCGAATTGTCCAAGTTGTCAGAATTGGCAGATATATTATTTTATCAAAATTTGAACACCTACACATTTTGTATTCAGTTTAATATAATGAAAATATATATAGTTTTTATACAATAATACATGTACACATATAAGATGGTTTAGAAATATATATATATATTTTTATCAAAAATATACATTTATCTCTTTTTTTTTAGTTTAAAAAAATATAAGTAATTAATTTCTTAACCTTTTCATCCAAATCCTTTACTTATACATGATTAAATTTCCAAATCACTTTTAATCACCAAATCTTTAGTTAAATCATATCTAATCAAGATTAGTTTTTATAAAAATTTTGCTATAGTTCCTTTTAAAATACAAGTTTTCCATGTTTTTATAATCATGTTTTAAATAATTAAACTATCTCAAATAATCATTAATCACAAATATTATATAAATGTATGAACAAAATGTCATGAACTTGTTATAATTTTAATCTTTCTTAAAACAGAAACTTTATTATCATCTTTAAACAAAACTTGTAAATCATAACTTTTATTTAATGATCATTTTTAAAATATAAAAATATGTTCATGACTATTTTTATTAATGAATATTGCTAATCTAAACATGCATGTGTTTAGATCAACTTTTTATTCATAATTTTGCAAGATTCAAGTTTACTAGTTTATGACAAGTTCAAGATCATCCAAAATTATCAAGAAAAACACATATTTATGTTAGTGATCTTAGATTTATTAGTGCTTTTCAAGTGGATTTTATATAACTTTTATGATGATCTTGTGAAATTTTATAAAATATAAAGTATAAGATTAGGTTTAAGGATCTTACTACTAGCACAAGGCTAGGGATGATCTAAAAGATGAAGAAAAATAGGTTGATCAAGAGTTCCAAGCTTCCAAAATGAGCTCCTAATCTTTGCAAGTTCCTTAGATCTTCATGCATGCTTGAAATTCTAGTGTTTGTTTTTTTAAAAAATGAAGGTGATGATGATGATGCTTGGGCCGATTTTGGGAGCAAAATGGGAGGAGTGTTCTTGAGTTTTTGTGTTGTGAAAATCAAAGGAAATGAAGATGGTGTTGGTTTTGATTTATGATCAAGTGCTTACACCTCAATACACACTAACCATCCTAATAACTTGCCAACACATAATAAAAAAATTTAGTGGCATGGGGAAAGCCCCATGTTGCCGTGAGGGGTGGGGGGTGGTTTTGTATTATTTTTTTATAGATAAGATGAAATTTTTATAAACTTTTATAACTTTAATAATTTTCTATATAAGTTTTATAGAAACTAATGTCTCAATACTTTAAAGTGATGTTATAATATGCCAAAATATCTCACTAGTCTTATTGTTTTGTTGTTCTGTTGATAAAGTTAGTTCGGATCTTGTACCGGGTGAAATACTGATATATAGTGTTACTTATAAAATTTTATGTTCAAAATAATTCTAGTACAATTTTTATTGTCCCGTTAATTAATCTAGCTCTTCAGACTAATGAATTTGTCATTTTCAGTTAGTTTTTGTACCCGCTTTGTTGTCAGAAAATCTTTTCTGAACAAACCGTATAGCTTTAAATAATAAGATTTATATATGGGTTTTATATTATTTCTAACACATGTCACACCCCGACCCGCAGCGGAAAAGGTGACCGGGGCATGATTGGGTTATCATCAAAGCTCATGACATTTATTATACGTTTCATATTCATTAATACAATTCAATGGAAATTTACAATAATGATACAACATGTTCTAACTATCAGTCTAAGCTTCTTGGTTCTCTTCTAAGGCATATCCTATGTTTTTCCTTGCTTCAACCTGTTCACCTGTATCATGTGTAAAAAGGTTTATAGATCAACATAATGTTGGCGAGTGAACCCTATGGAAAAACATTTGAACAAGTTTATCCAATTGATTATAAATAATGTGCATACCACATATGAGTAAATGTAGATGTAAATTTATTCACACAACACATAATATTGAATATTGAACTCACAAACACCAAATGATTGTTTTGAGGCACGCGTTGTTCGACTCGTCTCCCACGAGGAACTGATGGGCCTAATGAATGAGTTTTGAGGCACGCGTTGTTCTTACGAACTGATGGGCCTAATGTATGAGTTTTGAGGCACGCGTTGTTCTTACGAACTGATGGGCCTAATGTATGAGTTTTAAGGCACACGTTGTTCTCGTCTCCCACGAGGAACTGATGGGACTAATGAATGAGTTTTGAGGCACGCGTTGTTCTTACGAACTGATGGGCCTAATGTATGAGTTTTAAGGCACGCGTTGTTCTCGTCTCCCACGAGGAACTGATGGGCCTAAATAATTTGCATACAACTTTGACAATATGTAATACATCACAACCAATAATAGTTATATTCTAGTTTAGTTCATATAAAGGTATAGCACAAATTTGCATAAGAGAATTAGTTTAAACGACACATGATACACCCCAAAACATGAATAAAAAGGGGAGTTTGTAAGAATTCACTCACATTGGGTGCGTTCGGTTGATGAGGTTGAATGCACGCGAAATGGTGTTAACCACGAGTGAAATTAACCTAGATAAATCGCATTATGGTTTGGTAAGTAAACGGATTTTATTAATCTATTTTAGTAGGATTGTTGGGTGTATTTTTGTGAGTTTGAGGCTATTTTCTAACCTTAAAACTGTTATTTTTAAGTATTTTTAATTGATTTTTAATTAAAATAATTAAATAAAAATAATAAAAAAAATATTTTATTTTTGCTACAGTTGACTTTGACCGTTGACTTTGACTGACGTTGACCGGTTCGAAGGCATATTGTTGTGCGCTGGGTGAGGCTCGAACCCGAGACCTCCCGTACGCGTGCACGCAGCTCTACCAACTGAGCTACGTGTCTAACCCGTCATATATCCGATTTTAATTACATATATACATTAATTAGAATTAAACAGAAATCCTTTATTTTTAAAAACGATTTAAATCACAAAACAGGTGCGCTCCACAGGTCTCGAACCCGGGACCTGTGGGTTAGCGGACACACAGTCCACCGCTGGACTGTGTGTCTCACTTGGTTATAAACTCGGTTATCAATATACTTAACATATATCTAAATCAATCCGGTTCAGTTTGCGGAAAAAGGAATTTTTATTAAGGCAGCGTGTGAGGGACAATACTCGAACTCGAGACCATAGCGTTAAAAGTGCACACAGTCCACCGCTGGACTGTGTGTCTAACCCGGTAAATAACTTGATTTTAATTATACTTAACCATTACCGAAACGTCGTCTTCTTCACTGGTTTTAACCGGAAGTGACGACTGACTGGTTCGAAAAGTTGATTCAGTTTCCTTTAGCGTTTAATGATCAATTTCAGACCAGATAAAAGTAAAAAGGAAAGGAATTAGGCGTGAAAAGTACCGACTGGTTCTCCTCTGTTTTCCGGCAGAACTCCGGCGACAGCAATCTTTTTCCGGCGACGAGTGTCTTGCAGCAGAGAGTCTTCCGAAAGCTTACAAAGGTTGTGGGTGACTTCGGTAAAAGTTTAGGGGGTTCAGTAAAGCTCAGAGATTACTGATACGGTTTTCCGGCGAAGTATAAATTATTTCCGGCGAGTGAGTTTTCGCCGAGAAAGGGTGCGATTTGAGTGTGAAATGTTTCTGGTGAGTAGTGGTTGAATTTATAGGGTAGTATTGAGATGAATGGGGTCTGAATTCGGTCTAAATTCGAAGTCAGCCGTTCTCCGGCGGTTATGGCTGATGTCGCGGGTTCAGACGTCGGTTATAACCGTCGAGGGAGTTAAGTCTTCGGTTATTATGAGCGGAAACGTAATTAAACGGCGAAGTCGTCGGGATTTCCGACGACTACTATTTGGGCGGAAATTGGTTGAATTTAACTTGCTAACTTGAATATTTGAATTAATTGTTTCTTTTTATTAACAGAAAATCAAAGTGGCGGAGTGGTTGGTCGGCTGAGTGATAAGTGTTGTTGAGCCGGTTATAGACCCGAGTTCGAAACCCGGCAGAAGCAAATCATTTTTATTTTGCGATTTTTATCAGTTTTTCAAAAACTAAATATATATCCCCGCATAATAATTGATTACGTATCGTTTAAAATTATTTTGGGCATTTAATTCGCAACGAAAATTTTAACTGACTGTTCGGTTGATAAACGGAGCGGGTTTTGTAAATCCGTTTTTGACGGATGTTACAACACCCATTATTATCATTTAGCTAAAAATATTTATTTTGGGGTTTTCAAACATTTGCTGAATTTTGCTGCAAAATGCTGAATTTTGCTTGAGACTTGGACAACTTGGTATTTTAAATAAAAAATTTTATGCTATATCAATACAGACATATTTTATGTCTTAATTTTGAAATATCAGACTTTAACGTAACCAGTTCTGATATTTATTTCATGTTCGTGTCTTTGTCATCTGCCTAGGATATGGTTTTTATGTATTCGTGACTGTGACGAATCCATTATCATACCAAGCTATGATTTGGTTAATTTCTAGACTTTTAAGACTTAAAATAAAAAATTAAGTGATGTTATTTGACAAATAGACAATGTACTAGTTGTTCAAGTTGTAGAGAATTACTTACCGGAATTTTGCCAATTGTCACACTTATGATCACTAAATATATATCTTCCAAAAATATATATTTATATCCATTTTTATTTTTAGAAAAACCATGACTTCTTGGACTTACATTTTACACAAAAAAACATGAGGATTTTTATGTTTATGGCCTTTAAACAAGTTTACTTGTAAGAACTTGGTAAACATATATTTTTTTAAGTGTTTAAATTTTATAAAAATTTTGCCATAGTTTCCCATAGATTTAGGAGTTTTCCCATGTTTTAAAACATGTGTTTAAGCTTTCAAAACTCACTAATTTAATCACAACAACTTCCACAAATATAATATATGCATTTAGATGCATTTTCAAGTTATGATGAACTTGAAAGTTTACCAAATAATGGGTTTAGTTTGTAATATTTACTAATCTTTTAAAAATCATTTTTAACAACTTGTTCACATATTATCTTAAAAACATCACAAATGTAACATTTGTCAAAAACGGGTTTCCAAAACCCGCTCCGTTTTGTAATCGAATATCAAGTTATAAGTGTGACGTTGAATATTTATGATTATTTTGATTTTAAATGATACATAATTAATAAATAAACTAAACTATAAAAATTATATTTGATAAAAAGTTAAAACAAAATAAATAAAAAGGAAATGTTGCTGTCGGGACTCGAACCCGGGTCAGCCGGTTCACAGTTTCAATGACTTAACACACACTCACATCACCACTACGCCACTTTGTGTTTTCTGTTATCTCTATGAAACAAATAAGATTTATACACAAACTCGGTTAAACCGGTTGCGCCAATTGAGAAACGGAAATCGGCAAATCAATCGTCAAATCGCTAGATTACTCGCACATTCAGGTTATAACCGATGCGCCGACGTTTTCTCATCAATTCGGATTGAATGAACGTTAATTGTCATCAACATCGGTTTTTATAACCGAAAAATAATCAAGTCCAGATTACTTCAACTCCAGACCCCTCTCGCGACTCAGAAACATCATACCAACATCCCATTTCACTTTCGTCACACTTTCAGTTCGTCAAGACGCTTAAATCAACTCGCCGGAATTTTCTGCAAGATTCGCCGGAAAACCGTATTCATCCTCAAACGGTAAATCTTTCAATAACATTGTAGTTCAACAATTGTTAGGCTATTTCTAACTTAAACCTTTCAATTGAAATCGAATTCAGGCACTGTATTCAGCTAATTTCAGTTCGCCGGAAAAATTCTGAAAACCTCTATATTCATCTGAGAATCGGTAAGGGCATTCAAACCCTCTGTTAACATTTGCTGATCACTTCAATTTCACGATTAGCTAATAAAAATGGTTAATTGTTTGGTTCAGCTGCGGTGCACAAAAACAGAGCCGACGCATTGCCAGAGACTCTGTGATAAATCATCCATACGGTATGTTTAACTTCCAACACCGTTTCTGCTATTTCGTTATAGTCTTATGAATGTTGGATAATCGTAAACGCAAGAAACGGATTAATAATTCTGTCGACTGAAATTTGAATGAAGAAGACGAAGTTAGTTAAGTTATAAGTTTATTTAAAACCAGTAAAATGAACGGATTAGATACACAGTCCAGCGGTGGACTGTGTGCAAAATACACACGCATGTCCCGAGTTCGATCCCTGATACACGCACTCCTTATGTAATAAAATGCCTTTTTGTTTAAAACTAAACCGGGTTAACTCTGTTAGTTGTTAAGTATAATAAAACCGAGATAATAACCAGGTTAGACACACAGTCCAGCGGTGGACTGTGTGCAACACTGAATCGCACGTCACGAGTTCGAAACCCGTTACTGGCACCGGTTTGTTGGATTAAAATGTTTTTGAAATTAAAAGAATTTTGATTAAACCGAATTAGTATATAAATATAATTAAAAACAAGATTATTTCGGGTTAGACACGTAGCTCAGTTGGTAGAGCTGCGTGCACGCGTACGGGAGGTCTCGGGTTCGAGCCTCACCTGGCGCAAACAATTCCACTGACCGAACCGGTCAACAAGTCAACGGGTCAACGGTCAATGGTCAATGCAAAATAAACAATTTTTTTTATATTTTTATTTATTTAATTTAATTTAAAAATCAATTAAAAATACTTAAAAATAACATTTTTAAAGATAGAAAATAGCCTTAAACTCACAAAAATATATCTAAAAATTTCATTAAAATCCTTAATAAAATCCACTCATTTAATATATTTTTCCGTTATTATTTAGGTTAGTATTACTCGTTGTTCCGCTCATCCAACTCGTGCGTATCTCATCATCTCCATTCAACGCACCCAATGTGAGTGAATCTTTACAAATTCCCCGTTTAATCACATTTTGGGGTGTATCATGTGTCTTGATATATATATATATATTATATTTAAACCATTGTGCATACATCATATCATGAACATGTGTATTCAGTATGTTTCAATTGTTGTGTGGTTATTGTTGGATGCAAGTTATTATTTTCAGTACATGCAATTTCATAGGCCGCCGCTCCCCATTACATTATGAGCGTTGAGCATGTTCCCCATTTCATTATGAGCGTGAACTTGGCGTGCCCACATACGATCGGCTCCGTTTGATTGAGCCTTGATCGCACAGACATTTTCATTTTTCAGTACATGCAATACGATCGGCTCCGTTTGATTGAGCCTTGATCGCACAGTTTCATTTATGTTACTTATCGTATGATGTTGGTATGTTTATGTATGCTATCATATGTTATTGATTGTTATAGTTGTGATTGCTAATTGCCACTGCTTGATTATTTACATTTTCTCAGTATGATTATGCACAATTTTTCATTGATAAACTAACAAGTAAATCAATAATAAATGTTTATCTAACAAGGTTCACTCGCCAACTTATGTTGACCCAAAAACCCCCATTTTTTACACATGATACAGGTGAACCAGCTGCAGCCAGAAACGACCTGCAACTTCTGGCAAAGACCTCCCCATTTTTTACACATGATAAGGGCTCCATTTGTCCACTTCGAACTCCACCTCCCTCGTTTTTCCAACCGTCTTCTCAAACGACCTGCAACTTCTTGCAAAGACCTCCCCCCTTACCTTCCTCTTCTTTACAAAAAATTCAATAACCATATCTTTCATCTATTTGGGTTCCTTGTTGAAAACTTAGATTTAGAACACTTTTTTTTTTAATTTGGAGAGCAAGAAAAATGAAATCTTTAATCATGGAGAAAAACAATAAATCATCAATCTTTTAGCCACTTGGTGATAGCTTTGTGTGCAAGGTAATAATCTATCAAATCTTTCCCTTAATGTCTTTATCTCAAGTAGCTCCGATGTATCAGAACCGAAATTTCAACATTTTTGTTGGTGGGATGTTACATCAACTCAAACACCGGGTAAATCATTCAAAACCCCGTTAGTGATTTTGGGATCATTGGTGGGTTCTCTAAGGAATTTGTTTGGAAATGCATTCAGCCACATACTTATGCTATATCAACCGAAATTTGGTTGACACCCTCATTCATCTTTTAAACTAAATCAAACCCAAACCCAACTAAGCCTCACTTGATCATATCGCTCTCTTCAACTCTATTCCTATTTCGCCTCTCTTGCTATTGGTGCCCAAATGTTTACTCAGCCATAACCAGTCTTGCATAAATCTGCCCAAATGTTAGGTTCGCGTCGACTATTTTATTGGTTTTGTCTTTGTCGTTTGTTTCGTTTATACCATATACTTTATTTTGTCCGAATTGTCCAAGTTATCAGAATTGGCAGATATATTATTTTATCAAAATTTGAACACCTACACATTTTGTATTCTGTTTAATATAATGAAAATATATATAGTTTTTATACAATAATACATGTACACATATAAGATGGTTTAGAAATATATATATATATTTTTATCAAAAATATACATTTATCTCTTTTTTTTAGTTTAAGAAAATATAAGTAATTAATTTCTTAACCTTTTCATCCAAATCCTTTACTTATACATGATTAAATTTCCTAATCACTTTTAATCACCAAATCTTTAGTTAAATCATATCTAATCAAGATTAGTTTTATAAAAATTTTGCTATAGTTCCTTTTAAAATACAAGTTTTCCATGTTTTTATAAACATGTTTTAAATAATTAAACTATCTCAAATAATCATTAATCACAAATATTATATAAATGTATGAACAAAATGTCATGAACTTGTTATAATTTTAATCTTTCTTAAAACAGAAACTTTATTATCATCTTTAAACAAAACTTGTAAATCATAACTTTTATTTAATGATCATTTTTAAAATATAAAAATATGTTCATGACTATTTTTATTAATGAATATTGCTAATCTAAACATGCATGTGTTTAGATCAACTTTTTATTCATAATTTTGCAAGATTCAAGTTTACTAGTTTATGACAAGTTCAAGATCATCCAAAATTATCAAGAAAAACACATATTTATGTTAGTGATCTTAGATTTATTAGTGGTTTTCAAGTGGATTTTATATAACTTTTATGATGATCTTGTGAAATTTTTAAAATATAAAGTATAAGATTAGGTTTAAGGATCTTACTACTAGCACAAGGCAAGGGATGATCTAAAAGATGAAGAAAAATAGGTTGATCAAGAGTTCCAAGCTTCCAAAATGAGCTCCTAATCTTTGCAAGTTCCTTAGATCTTCATGCACGCTTGAAATTCTAGTGTTTGTTTTTTTTAAAAATGAAGGTGATGGTGAGATGCTTGGGCCGATTTTGGGAGCAAAATGGGAGGAGTGTTCTTGAGTTTTTGTGTTGTGAAGATCAAAGGAAATGAAGATGGTGTTGGTTTTGATTTATGATCAAGTGCTTACACCTCAATACACACTAACCATCCTAATAACTTGCCAACACATAATAAAAAAATTTAGTGGCATGGGGAAAGCCCCATGTTGCCGTGAGGGGTGGGGGTGGTTTTGTATTATTTTTTTATAGATAAGATGAAATTTTTATAAACTTTTATAACTTTAATAATTTTCTATATAAGTTTTTATAGAAACTAATGCCTCAATACTTTAAAGTGATGTTATAATATGCCAAAATATCTCACTAGTCTTATTGTTTTGTTGTTCTGTTGATAAAGTTAGTTCGGGTCTTGTACCGGGTGAAATACTGATATATAGTGTTACTTATAAAATTTTATGTTCAAAATAATTCTAGTACAATTTTTATTGTCCCGTTAATTAATCTAGCTCTTCAGACTAATGAATTTGTCATTTTCAGTTAGTTTTTGTACCCGCTTTGTTGTCAGAAAATCTTTTCTGAACAAACCGTATAGCTTTAAATAATAAGATTTATATATGGGTTTTATATTATTTTTAACACCCATTATTATCATTTAGCTAAAAATATTTATTTTGGGGTTTTCAAACATTTGCTGAATTTTGCTGCAAAATTCTGAATTTTGCTTGAGACTTGGACAACTTGGTATTTTAAATAAAATTTTTTATGGCATATCAATACAGACATATTTTATGTCTTAATTTTGAAATATCAGACTTTAACGTAACCAGTTCTGATATTTATTTCGTGTTCGTGTCTTTGTCATCTGCCTAGGATATGGTTTTTATGTATTCGTGACTGTGACGAATCCATTATCATACCAAGCTATGATTTGGTTAATTTCTAGACTTTTAAGACTTAAAATAAAAAATTAAGTGATGTTATTTGACAAATAGACAATGTACTAGTTGTTCAAGTTGTAGAGAATTACTTACCGGAATTTTGCCAATTGTCACACTTATGATCACTAAATATATATCTTCCAAAAATATATATTTATATCCATTTTTATTTTTAGAAAAACCATGACTTCTTGGACTTACATTTTACACAAAAAACATGAGGATTTTTATGTTTATGGCCTTTAAACAAGTTTACTTGTAAGAACTTGGTAAACATATATTTTTCTAAGTGTTTAAATTTTATAAAAAATTTGCCATAGTTTCCCATAGATTTAGGAGTTTTCCCATGTTTTAAAACATGTGTTTAAGCTTTCAAAACTCACTAATTTAATCACAACAACTTCCACAAGTATAATATATGCATTTAGATGCATTTTCAAGTTATGATGAACTTGAAAGTTTACCAAATAATGGATTTAGTTTGTAATATTTACTAACCTTGTTAAAAATCATTTTTAACAACTTGTTCACATATTATCTTAAAAACATCACAAATGTAACATTTGTCAAAAACGGGTTTCCAAAACCCACTCCGTTTTGTAATCGAATATCAAGTTATAAATGTCACGTTGAATATTTATGATTATTTTGATTTAAAATAATACATAATTAATAAATAAACTAAACTATAAAAATTATATTTGATAAAAAGTTAAAACAAAATAAATGAAAAGGAAATGTTGCTGCCGGAACTCGAACCCGGGTCAGCCGGTTCACAGTTTCAATGACTTAACACACACTCACATCACCACTCCGCCACTTTGTGTTTTCTGTTATCTCTAGGAAACAAATAAGATTTATACACAAACTCGGTTAAACCGGTTGCGCCAACTGAGAAACGTAAATCGGAAAATCAATCGTCAAATCGCTTGATTACTCACACATTCAGGTTATAACCGATGCGCCGACGTTTTCTCATCAATTCGGATTGAATGAACGTTAATTGTCATCATCATCGGTTTTTATAACCGAAAAATAATCAAGTCCAGATTACTTTAACTCCAGACCCCTCTCGCGACTCAGAAACATCATACCAACATCCCATTTCACTTTCGTCACACTTTCAGTTCGTCGGAACGCTTAAATCAACTCGCCGGAATTTTCTGCAAGATTCGCCGGAAAACCGTATTCATCCTCAAACGGTAAATCTTTCAATAACATTGTAGTTCAACAATTGTTAGGCTATTTCTAACTTAAACCTTTCAATTGAAATCGAATTCAGGCACTGTATTCAGCTAATTTCAGTTCGCCGGAAAAATTCTGAAAACCTCTATATTCATCTGAGAATCGGTAAGGGCATTCAAACCCTCTGTTAACATTTGCTGATCACTTCAATTTCACGATTAGCTAATAAAAATGGTTAATTGTTTGGTTCAGCTGCGGTGCACAAAAACAGAGCCGACGCATTGCCGGAGACTCTGTGATAAATCATCCATACGGTATGTTTAACTTCCAACACCGTTTCTACTATTTCGTTATAGTCTTATGAATGTTGGATAATCGTAAACGCAAGAAACGGATTAATAATTCTGTCGACTGAAATTTGAATGAAGAAGACGAAGTTAGTTAAGTTATAAGTTTATTTAAAACCAGTAAAATGAACGGGTTAGACACACAGTCCAGCGGTGGACTGTGTGCAAAATACACACGCATGTCCCGAGTTCGATCCCTGATACACGCACTCCTTATGTAATAAAATGCCTTTTTGTTTAATACTAAACCGGGTTAACTCTGTTAGTTGTTAAGTATAATAAAACTGAGATAATAACCAGGTTAGACACACAGTCCAACGGTGGACTGTGTGCAACAATGAATCGCACGTCACGAGTTCGAAACCCGTTACTGGCACCGGTTTGTTGGATTAAAATGTTTTTGAAATTAAAAGAATTTTGATTAAACCGAATTAGTATATAAATATAATTAAAAACAAGATTATTTCGGGTTAGACACGTAGCTCAGTTGGTAGAGCTGCCTGCACGCGTACGGGAGGTCTCGGGTTCGAGCCTCACCTGGCGCAAACAATTCCACTGACCGAACCGGTCAACAAGTCAACAAGTCAACGGTCAACGGTCAACGCAAAATAAACAATTTTTTTATATTTTTATTTATTTAGTTTAATTTAAAAATCAATTAAAAATACTTAAAAATAACATTTTTAAAGATAGAAAATAGCGTTAAACTCACAAAAATATATCTAAAAATTTCATTAAAATCCTTAATAAAATCCACTCATTTAATATATTTTTCCGTTATTATTTAGGTTAGTATTACTCGTTGTTCCGCTCATCCAACTCGTGCGTATCTTATCATCTCCATTCAAACGCACCCAATGTGAGTGAATCTTTACAGATTCCCCGTTTAATCACGTTTTGGGGTGTATCATGTGTCTTGATATATATATATATATATATATATATATTATATATTTAAACCATTGTGCATACATCATATCATGAACATGTGTATTCAGTATGTTTCAATTATTGTGTGGTTATTGTTGGATGCAAGTTATTATTTTCAGTACATGCAATTTCATAGGCCGCCGCTCCCCATTACATTATGAGCGTTGAGCATGTTCCCCATTTCATTATGAGCGTGAACTTGGCGTGCCCACATACGATCGACTCCGTTTGATTGAGCCTTGATCGCACAGACATTTTCATTTTTCAGTACATGCAATACGATTGGCTCCGTTTGATTGAGCCTTGATCGCACAGTTTCATTTATGTTACTTATCGTATGATGTTGGTATGTTTATGTATGCTATCATATGTTATTGATTGTTATAGTTGTGATTGCTAATTGCCACTGCTTGATTATTTACATTTGCTCAGTATGATTATGCACAATTTTTCATTGATAAACTAACAAGTAAATCAATAATAAATGTTTATCTAACAAGGTTCACTCGCCAACTTATGTTGACCAAAAACCCCCATTTTTTACACATGATACAGGTGAACCAGCTGCAGCCAGAAACACATAGGATTGGACTAGAAGAATAAAATGATTTAGAGTTGGAATAGTTATGTTTGGTTTATTTTCTTTGTATTGTATGGACATGTTTGGATATTTGGAAATGTAACTTTGACTTTAATAAATATGAAACATATTAGTAAATATCATGAGCTTTGGTGATAACCCAATTATGCCCCGACTCTTATTCCGCTGCGGGTCGGGGTGTGACAACAAATCATTTTAACCCCTTTTATAAGTTCATCCATCATTGTTTAACAAGTTCATCAACAATCATGGATCTTGTAAGATCAATGTGTATACTTGTTAGATCTATATTTCTAGCAAGTATACATATGACGGATATCATCCATAGCACAAAATAAACATATACATCTTCAATACAACTTCAAGATATGTTTGTTTTCTTTAGATCAAGTTACTAGTTCATGTGTTCATCTTTTAAAGGTGATGTTTTTAGATGATTTATCTTATACATTAATAACATACTAGTAACAAGATATCAAATGAAAGATTAGGAGGCTCACTACTAGCTCTTGTGGCTAGGGAAGTGGCAAGATGATCAAGATGGTGAAGATGAAGCAAAGATGGTGGATAATAGCTCCCTAGAGTGGTCCTTCAGCTTCCAAGACTTGATCCTTCTTTAGTTAGGCTTGAGACACCTTAGAGCACGCTTGAATTAGCTTGCAAATCACTTGATGATGGAGGTGAAATGGATATGTGTAACACCCCGACCCGCAGCGGAATAAAAGTCGGGGCATAATTGGGTTATCACCAAAGCTCATGATGTTTACTAAGATGTTTCATATTTATTAAATTCAAATTATAACTTAAATGTCCAAATCAAAATTCATACAATTACAAGGAAATGAAACTATATAATTAATCCAAAGCTTAAACTGATCTATTCTTCAAGGCCTTCCTATGTGTTTCTTGCCTCAGCTGGATCACCTGTATCATGTGTAAAACGGGGGATATTTTGGGTCAACAAAAGTTGGCGAGTGAACCTTGATAAAAGATTGTTACTAATTTCTTGTTTTATTTAATAAGGAAAATATGTGCAATAATCACATGTGAGCAATCATATATAGATAAATAGACACAAACCACTTTGGATGAGTACATGATATGAATGGTGATGTATGTGAGATCAAGGCTCAATCAAACGGAGCCGATCTAATGAGGCACCTGATGCTCAACCCGTCTCCCACGGGGAACTGATGGGCCTAATGAAATGCGTGCACTGAAAATGATAAATCCAAACTACATATAATTCACAGAACAATTGATACACATTTGATACACATTTGATCATGGATATGATGTATGCACAAGTGTTCAAATAAAATAAAGAATTAAACGACACATGATACACCCCAAAACATGATTAAAACGGGGAATTGGTAGAGATTCACTCACGATGGTGCGTTCTTTGATGACGATGAAAGCGCACGAATTTATGATTCAATGGACGAGGGAAGAACTAACCTATATAATAACAAAATGATTCGATAAATAAATAAATTTTGGTTGAGATTAATATTTTTAATTAGTGCTCTTAAATGGGATTTTTAGATTTATTATTTTGTGAGTTTAAGGAAATTTTCTAACCTTAATAATCTTATTTTTAAGTATTTTTAAATAATTTTCAAATTAAATAAATAAATAAAAAGAAATAAAAAAAAGTTGACTTTTTGACCGTTGACTGGGTTTTGACCGGTCAGACTGTGTTTTTTTATGCGCTGAGTGAGGTTCGAACTCGGGACCTCTCGTATACGTGCACGCAGCTCTACCAACTGAGCTACGTGTCTAACCCGAAATATTCTATGTTTTAATTATATATATATTCTAATTAACCTTTAACTTATTTGGTTTTTATTAAAAATGATTTATATGGCCGAACCGGTTGCAGAGACCCGGAGTCGAACTCGGGTCCATTGGTTCGAGTGCGCACAGCCCAACCAGTTGGGCTGTGTGTCTAATCTGCTTATCTACTGAATTATATTCCTTTTATAAACATTCTGTGACTTGATCTGATTCGGTTCTAAAAATGTTGGTTTTATTTCTGAAAGTCGGTAACGTGTGCGATTCGAACTCGGGACGTGCGTGTTATATTTGCACACAGTCCACCGCTGGACTATGTGTCTAACCCGGTTAAATACATGATTTTTATTACATTAATATACTACTCAACTTCGTCTTCTTCGTTTACAAGAACACAGAATCAGTGAAATCCGACTGTTTGTTTAATTGACCAATAACACTTATAATTGATGGAATTGAAATAGAAAAAGGAAATTAAGGAATAAGATGTACCAAAACAGAGCGTTTTCTTCAGATTTCCAGCAAGAGTCGTCGGCTCTGATTTGTGACTTTCGGCTGAGTGAATTGTTTAACAGTTTAGATCATTGTGTTATGCAATTAAGTTACTAAGCAAGAGATATCAAGAGGGTTCAGATCATTATACCGATCGACAGTGAGGCTTCGGTTTTTCAGTGATATTCCGGTGAGTGCGGGGAATTCCGGCGACGTTGTCCGAGACAGATTCTGGTTGAATGATTAAGGTTAATACATGCCGAATAATGGATTACAAACAAAAGAGTCGAGAATTATACCGATTAGAAGTAAAGCCTCGGTTTTCCGGTGAAAGTCCGGCGAATGCAAAAATCTCCGGCGACGTGTTTTGGAATGAATAAAGCTTCGGAAACGAACGTGGTTTTGAGCGAAAGGATTTTCAGAGTGTTCAAGTGTGTATTTATAGTGGAAACAGGCTGAATTCAGTTTGAATTGAGTCTTGATTCGCGATTTAGGATTTCTGGCGGTTATGACCGAAATTGATTGCCGGCAACGGTTATAACCGATGTCAAAATCAATTCATCCGTTTCGGTCAAAGGAGAAACAGCCAAATTCGCGAAGTGCCTGATTTTCCGGTGATTGCGAGTTCTGGCGCGTTGATTACCGGATTTGACTTTCGGTTTTATTATATATGTTATTTGTTCTAGTCTTTATCACAAACAAAGTGTGTGGCGGAGCGGTGTGTTGTGTGTTTGTGTTTGTGGGTAACCCGGGTTCGAAACCCGGCGTCTCCATTATTTTTTTATTCACTATTTTTTTTGTTATTTAATAATTATGGTTTAAAATTCTAGATATGTTTATTAGTTATGTGTTGTTTAAAATTAATACGAACAATAAATACACAACGGAACTTATAACTGTATATTCGATTAATAAACGAAGCGGGTTTGGAAACCCGTTTTTTGACGAATGTTACAGTATCCCCTACTTTTAGAAATTTCGTCCCGAAATTTAAGTAGTAGTGGTAACAGGAAAAAGATGCGGGTATTTTTCGCGCATTGAGTCTTCACGTTCCCAAGTAAACTCGGGTCCTCGTTTTGACTCCCAACGTACCCTGACAATTGGAATACGACTTCGTCTTAAACGCTTCTCTCCGAAGTCCATGATTTCTACCGGTCTTTCAACGAAGTGCATAGATTCATCGATTTGAATGTCTTCTAGAGGAATATGGAGGTTTTCATCGGCGAGTCACTTCTTCAAGTTTGATACGTGGAATGTGGGATGAATTATGTTGAGTTCTTCTGGTAGGTCAAGCTTGTATGCTACACGACCTACTCTTTCGAGTATCTTGAAAAGTCCTACGTAGCGTGGTGCTAGCTTTCCCTTTTGGCCAAAACGAACCACTCCCTTCCACGGTGATACTTTTAAAAGTACTTGATCACCAATGTCAAACTCCAAGGGCTTTCGTCGTTTGTTTGCATAACTCTTTTGACGACTTTGAGCCGCTAGAAGATTGTTTCGAATTTGAATGACCTTGTCGGTTGTTTCTTGAATTAATTATGGACCGGTGATTTGTGATTCCCCAATTTCGTGCCAACATACTGGAGATCGGCACTTACGACCATATAAAGCTTCGAAAGGAGCCATGCCGATACTTGAATGATAGCTATTGTTGTACGAAAATTCAACTAATGGTAGGTGCGCTTCCCAGTTCCCTTTGAAATCTATGACGCATGCTCGCAGCATGTCTTCAAGGGTTTGGATGGTGCGTTCAGATTGACCATCAGTTTGAGGATGAAAAGCGGCACTGAGGTCTAATCGTGTACCCAAGGCGGTTTGTACGGCTCGCCATGTTCGTGAAGTGAAACGACCATCACGGTCTGAAATGATGATTAATGGTACACCATGACGGCTTACGATCTCGCTGATGTAGATACGAGCTAACTTCTCGTTCTTGAAGTCCTCGCGAATCGGGATGAAATGAGATGACTTTGTAAGACGATCGATTATTACCCATATGGTGTCATACCCACTGGAGGTGCGAGGTAACCCGGTAATGAAATCCATGGTTATGTTTTCCCACTTCCATACAGGTATTTCGGGTTGGATAAGAGTCCTGAATGTCTTTGATGTTCAGCTTTTACTTTGGAACAGGTAAGGCACTTGGAAACAAAAACAGCGATATCCTTTTTCATGCCAGGCCAATAGTAGGTGTATCGTAGGTCTTGATACATCTTATTGGCTCCTGGGTGTACTGAGTACCGTGTTTTGTGCGCCTCATTCATGAGGAAATCACGAAGGTTATCACGATCTGGAATCCATATGCGGTTTAAATAGTATAGAATACCGTCGGATTTGGTTTCGATTTTGAGTTCAGCTCCACATGACAGTTCATCGCGTACATCATTTTCTGTTACAGAAACATGTTGAGCTGCCGGATTCGATCTTTGATGTCGGTTATGATTTGCGAACATAGAAGACGAATGGAGTTCTCATAATCTTTTCGACTGAGCGCATCGGCCACCACGTTTGCCTTGCCAGGATGATACCGAATTTCACAGTCGTAGTCGTTGAGAAGTTCGACCCATCTTCGTTGCCTCATATTCAACTCTTTCTGGTTGAAGATATGTTGGAGACTATTGTGGTCAGCGTATATTTCACACTTAGTACCGTAGAGGTAATGTCTCCATATCTTGAGAGCGAACACAACGGCTCCAAGTTCCAGGTCGTGGGTGGGGTAATTTTTCTCATGAACTTTGAGTTGCCTAGAAGCATAGGATATCACTTTTCCTCTTTGCATTAATACACAGCCTAGCCCTTGCCCTGATGCGTCGCAATATACCACAAAGTCATCGCAACCTTCAGGGAGTGTGAGGATAGGTGCGTCACAAAGTTTTTGCTTTAGAGTTTGGAAGGCCTCTTCTTGCTTAGGTCCCCATATGAAGGGTTTTCCTTTATGAGTCAAGGCCGTGAGTGGGACAGCAATACGAGAAAAATTGGCGATGAAGCGTCGATAATAACCAGCCAAACCAAGAAATGACCTAACTTCGGTAGGGGTACGTGGCGCTTGCCATTCCTGCACTGCCTTGATTTTTGAAGGATCAACATGAATTCCCTTGTCGTTGACGACATGTCCAAGGAATTGTACTTCTCCTAACCAGAATTCACATTTTGAAAACTTAGCGTAGAGCTTTTCAATCCTTAAGAGTGTAAGGATGAGTCGAAGGTGTCGCTCATGATCGGGTTTAGTCTTGGAGTAGATAAGGATGTCGTCGATGAAGACTATGACAAAACGGTCGAGGTAGGGTTTGCATACCCTATTCATTAGATCCATGAATACAGTGGGGGCGTTGGTTAAACCGAATGGCATGACCATGAATTCGTAATGACCATAACGAGTCCGGAAGGCGGTCTTTGGGATATTTTCTTCATGTACTCTGAGCTGATGATAACCAGAACGAAGGTCGATTTTTGAAAAGCAGGTGGCGCCTTGAAGTTGGTCTAGAAGGTCATCAATGCGAGGTAGTGGATAACGATTTTTAACCGTTAACTTGTTGAGTTCTCTATAATCAATGCACATGCGAAACGTTCCATCTTTCTTCTTCACAAAGAGAACAGGTGCACCCCAAGGTGATGAGCTAGGACATATGAATCCTTTGTCAGTCAGCTCTTGCAGTTGACTGGCCGGCTCTTGCATTTCGGATGGGGCTAACCTATAAGGAGATTTTGCGACTGGTGTAGCGCCAGGTACAAGATCGATGCGGAATTCGACTTCTCTCACAGGAGGGAGTCCTGAAATGTCGTCGGGAAAGACTTGTGGGAATTCTTTCACAACTGGGATATCTTCGAGTTTCTTTTTCCTTGTTTCCCTTTTTGACGACGTGAGTTAGGAATGCGACATAGTTCTTGCGGAGATATCTTCGGGCTTGAAGGCAGGATATTAATTTGAGTCCTTTCGAAGGGGTTTCCCCAAAAATACGTAGGGTCTGACCATCTGCAAGAGGAATGCGAATGAACTTTTCGCGGCACACTACTTCAGCGTGATGCTGGCTGAGCCAGTCCATACCGATTATAACATCGAAACTTCCCAACTTCATAGGAATGAGGTCAACTGGAAAATCGTGATCGTTTAGAGTGAGGGTATAATCGCGTATAATAGAATTTAATGAAACAGGTTTTCCGTCAGCAACTTCCACCGTTAGAGATTCCATGAGATTAACACGAGTTTGGTTGAGGATAGGTTCAAATTCTAAGGACACAAAGCTCTTATCCGGCCCAGTATCGAATAATATGGATGCATAACTACCATTGATGAGAAACGTACCATTGACCACGTTGTTGTCAGCCCTGGCTTGGTTGGCATTGATGTTGAAAGCTCTTCCTCTGGCAGGTGGAGGGGCTTGGTTAGCTTGGTTTACTGGGTTCGCTTGGGCTTGGGCATGGATGATGTTCACCAAGCGTGGACAAGTGTTCCTTAAGTGGTTTGGGTCCCCACAGTTGTAACAAGCTCGCATGGGTTGCATCATGGGGTAGTTGGGTTGGTAGTAGGATTGGGCTATGTGTTGTGTAGATGGTAGAAGTAAGGGTTGTTGGGCTTGACCCACTATCTGATGGTGGGTTTGGGTTGGGGGTTGATTGCGGTTCATCCGTTGAAGAGTTCGACAAGTTTGAATGGTGTGACCCGCACGGCCACAGCTGGTGCAATGTTTGCAAAGAGTTTCGGGAGGGTGGTGGTATTGACAACGGTTGCATTTTGGGTGTGGGCCGGTGTATGGCTTTTTAAATGGTGCAGTCGAAGGAGAAATTTGGGTGATTGGTGCAGCAGTGATAGGAGGATTGGTTTGAGTGACAACAAAATTCTTGCCATTACGTTTCCTCTTACCAGCAAACCTTGAGGATGAGACTGAGTGGTTTGTAGTTGAGGTCTCTATGGGTGCTTTCTTCTTTTCATCTTTGATTTTGCCGTTTCGAATGCGATTTTCAGTGAGTTCTGCAGCTAACTCCATCGCGGATTCAAGTGTTGCAGGAGAAGTGCTTAAAACCGAATCTTGGATTTTCGAGGGGAGGCCTCGAATGTAGTGTTCGACTAAGCGGTACAAGGGGGTGAACAAATTAGGGATCATTTGGTTCAGCTCGAGAAATCGCTTATTATAGGAGGTGTGATCTCCTTCCTTTTGTTTCAGCGCGTGGAATTCATCTTCCAACTTTTTGATTTCGCTTCTTGGACATAAGCGTCTTGTCATGAGTTCCGTTAACTCTTCCCATGTTAAGGCCATGGCATCTTCAACTCCTCGTTTACCCTTTTCCGTGTTCCACCAGGTAAGGGCTACCCCAAACAGTCTTCCAGTTGCATAACGTACCTTGCGATCCTCAGGACAATCGCAATTGAGGAAAGTGTTTTCCATTTCTTCAAACCAGTGAAGGAGGGCGGTAACACCTTCGGTCCCTTCATATTTTGGGGGATCGCAAGATTTGAAGTGTTTGTAGGAGCACTTTTTGGAAGGAGGGTTGGCGACGCTCTGGTCTTCTTGATTGGGAGGATTGATGGGGTTTGCGGTGAGTGCTTGTTGAACTTGAATCACGATGTCAGGAAGCACTGCGGGCATTTATTTAGCAATTTGTGTGGCCAAGCGTTCATTTGATCTTCCTGACTTTCTACCTCCACGTAGTTGCCTAGCCGACATCTACAGGAACATACATAGGAATATTGTGAGTTTAAGAAGTTTCTAGGTGTCATGTGTCGTAAAAAGAATGAAAACTAACATAACTGGCAATAATTCAACTACATCCATAGGATGTCTTGGGTTTGCTCATGTTTGGGCCTCCAATATCCCCCACACCATCGCCTGTGTAGTCATGTGGGCCCCCATGACTATTGGGCTCGGTAGGATTCACATTGGTGTTGGCGGATTAACACTCGCACCACCCGAATGAAAATCGGAAAATATAATTGCGAGAGGTATGGTAGGAGGGTGTCCAGGTGTAGACACAATGACAACTCAAAGTGGGGTTAGCTCACACGACATTTGGTATAGCATGCTTTGGCCTAATAGGTCCTTCGTACTCTCATCGTTAGTCCCCAGGTAGGCAAACTGTTCCTTTATTTTGAATTTATACGAATGCCAAGCCTAGACAGGACGTTCCGACTACCGGTACTCGTACCCTTCCAGTTACTACATGCCTGTCTAGAGAACTCACTTTGATGTGATTTGAAAATACAAAAATCATTGCAAAAATCATGGTAATCGTGAGGTGTGTGCTCTCATGGATATGATATGTTAAGAGGATATGATTCATGATGAGCATTGTATAATATCATGTATTTGTGAGCATGCTTGCATAACATTGAGTGTAAAAATAAACATAAAGCATATAAACATCATGAATTTTGTATGTAACGCATAAACAATTTAAATTTTTAATCAACTATAGTATAGGCTCTAAGGGTCTAATAACCTATCCTATATCCCTATAGTCATAAGCTCTGATACCAATCTGTAACACCCCGACCCGCAGCGGAATAAAAGTCGGGGCATAATTGGGTTATCACCAAAGCTCATGATGTTTACTAAGATGTTTCATATTTATTAAATTCAAATTACAACTTAAATGTCCAAATCAAAATTCATACAATTACAAGGAAATGAAACTATATAATTAATCCAAAGCTTAAACTGGTCTATTCTTCTAGGCCTTCCTATGTGTTTCTTGCCTCAGCTGGATCACCTGTATCATGTGTAAAACGGGGGATATTTTGAGTCAACAAAAGTTGGCGAGTGAACCTTGATAAAACGTTGTTACTAATTTCTTGTTTTATTTAATAAGGAAAATTTGTGCAATAATCACATGTGAGCAAACATATATAGATAAACAGACACAAACCACTTTGGATGAGTATATGATATGAATGATGATGTATGTGAGATCAAGGCTCAATCAAACGGAGCCGATCTAATGAGGCACCTGATGCTCAACCCGTCTCCCACGGGGAACTGATGGGCCTAATGAAATGCGTGCACTGAAAATGATAAATCCAAACTACATATAATTCACACAACAATTGATACACATTTGATCACGGATATGATGTATGCACAAGTGTTTAAATAAAATAAAGAATTAAACGACACATGATACACCCAAACATGATTAAAACGGGAAATTGGTAGAGATTCACTCACGATGGGTGCGTTCTTTGATGACGATGAAAGCGCACGAATTTATGATTCAATCGACGAGGGAAGAACTAACCTAGATAATAACAAAATGATTCGATAAATAAATAAATTTTGGTTGAGATTAATATTTTTAATTAGTGCTCTTAAATGGGATTTTTAGATTTATTTTTTTGTGAGTTTAAGGAAATTTTCTAACCTTAATAATCTTATTTTTAAGTATTTTTAAATAATTTTCAAATTAAATAAATAAATAAAAAGAAATAAAAAAAAGTTGACTTTTTGACCGTTGACCGGGTCTTGACCGGTCAGACTGTGTTTTTTTATGCGCTGAGTGATGTTCGAACTCGGGACCTCTCGTATACGTGCACGCAGCTCTACCAACTGAGCTACGTGTCTAACCCGAAATATTCTATGTTTTAATTATATATATATTCTAATTAACCTTTAACTTATTTGGTTTTTATTAAAAATGATTTATATGGCCGAACCGGTTGCAGAGACCCGGAGTCGAACTCGGGTCCTTTGGTTCGAGTGCGCACAGCCCAACCAGTTGGGCTGTGTGTCTAATCTGCTTATCTACTGAATTATATTCCTTT
Organism: Scalesia atractyloides; assembly: GCA_947069175.1. NCBI lineage: Eukaryota > Viridiplantae > Streptophyta > Magnoliopsida > Asterales > Asteraceae > Scalesia > Scalesia atractyloides. Next base: position 45,225,346 of record CAMTDV010000011.1, read on the forward strand.
TATAAACATTCTGTGACTTGATCTGATTCGGTTCTAAAAATGTTGGTTTTATTTCTGAAAGTCGGTAACGTGTGCGATTCGAACTCGGGACGTGCGTGTTATATTTGCACACAGTCCACCGCTGGACTGTGTGTCTAACCCGGTTAAATACATGATTTTTATTACATTAATATACTACTCAACTTCGTCTTCTTCGTTTACAAGAACACAGAATCAGTGCAATCCGACTGTTTGTTTAATTGACCAATAACACTTATAATTGATGTAATTGAAATAGAAAAAGGAAATTAAGGAATAAGATGTACCAAAACAGTGCGTTTTCTTCAGATTTCCAGCAAGAGTCGTCGGCTCTGATTTGTGACTTTCGGCTGAGTGAATTGTTTAACAGTTTAGATCATTGTGTTATGCAATTAAGTTACTAAGCAAGAGATATCAAGAGGGTTTAGATGATTATACCGATCGACAGTGAGGCTTCGGTTTTTCAGTGATATTCTGGTGAGTGCGGGGAATTCCGGCGACGTTGTCTGAGACAGATTCTGGTTGAATGATTAAGGTTAATACATGCCGAATAATGGATTACAAACAAAAGAGTCGAGAATTATACCGATTAGAAGTAAAGCCTCGGTTTTCCAGTGAAAGTCCGGCGAATGAAAAAATGTTCGGCGACGTGTTTTGGAATGAATAAAGCTTTGGAAACGAACGTGGTTCTGAGCGAAAGGATTTTCAGAGTGTTCAAGTGGGTATTTATAGTGGAAACAGGCTGAATTGGGTTTGAATTGAGTCTTGATTCGCGATTTAGGATTTCCGGCGGTTATGACCGAAATTGATTGCCGGCAACGGTTATAACCGACGTCAAAATCAATTCATCTGTTTCGGTCAAAGGAGAAACAGCCAAATTCGCGAAGTGCCTGATTTTCCGATGATTGCGAGTTCTGGCGCGTTGATTACCGGATTTGACTTTCGGTTTTATTAAATATGTTATTTGTTCTAGTGTTTATCACAAACAAAGTGTGTGGCGGAGCGGTGTGTTGTGTGTTTGTGTTTGTGTTTGTGGGTGACATGGGTTCGAAACCCGGCGTCTCCATTATTTTTTTATTCACTATTTTTTTTGTTATTTAATAATTATGGTTTAAAATTCTAGATATGTTTATTAGTTATGTATTGTTTAAAATTAATACGAACAATAAATACGCAACGGAACTTATAACTGTATATTCGATTAATAAACGAAGCGGGTTTGGAAACCCGTTTTTTGACGAATGCTACAATATGAATGTGGTTGTGAGGTATGAGGTTAGGGAAGAAGATGTGTTTGAAATTTTTGAGATAATGTTAAGTGTGGTCATGATGGATGCAAGGTCTTGTTTTATGTCTACTTACAACACAAGATCCTCCATACAAAGGGAACTTACTTCCAACATGTTAGGACAAGGGAGACAAAGTTGTGGGTGGCTAGTGGGCCCCCACTTTTCCTGTCCAAGGTGTGCTTGTTTTGTCTTAACTTGGTTAATTTTCTAGGTTAAGTTTTTAGTTAAGTTTAGGTTACGTTAAGTTAGGGTGTTTAGGGTTTTAGGGGTTTTTGATGTATTTTGAGATATAAGGTTCCATACACTAGTTTAATATTGTTAAACAATGTTAAGTAGCTTATATTTTATGTCTAGTTCATGTTCAGTTACTTAACGAGTGTTAGATTCATTAACGGGTCCTTAAACGGAGGATTAAGCAACTTGTAGGGATTTTAGGGATTGTCAAGCAAAACAATGTGTTTAATGTTTTTACTAGTTGTATGATGTTAAAATATTGTTAACTAGTTCATATGATGTGTCAGATTGTGTCCGGGTGTTCGTTTCGTTGTCGGTTTGTTAAAACGTTAACTTTCAAGACTTGTATGATATGATATGTTTTTGTGCCAATTTGATACTTTAAATATCTTTTAAGTAGTGTATGATGTTTAACACTATTTCTGCATATTACATAAGCTTGTGGATGCTGTATTTTGCTGAATTGTTGTTTGGTGTATATTTCGGACAGTTTTTTAGCGCATGTATTGTTTCCGGAACGTGTTATGATGAATCCTTGCTTTCCCACATCAGAATTAATATGCCGTTTATGTTGGACTCCCATCTAAGTCCTAAATCTGCTGTTTAGCTGCGTACTGAAGCTGTGCTGTCACAGCTAGTCTACTAATTGTTCCCGTGCATTGTTTTAAACTGTTTTTGAATGGTAACTACTAAACAAATAATATGCATCATGTAATGTACTCAGTGAGTTTCTAAGTGTATGCCATGCAATTCATGCAGTTTAGACATTCAAAACACGTAATTGTATAACATAATTCATGGTTTAAATGCACGGAATTTACCCGAACTGACAGTTGTCATAGTAATTGTTCGAAAACACATTTAGGAAATCGTAAATAAGGTTTAAACGTGCCAAATAAACACAAACAAGTTCGTTAAGGAAATTTGAATGTTCGTGTGAATTGTTCGTGAACACATGTTGAACAGAGGTTTATTTACGTTCTTGTTCGTTTGTTAAGAAATTTTAGTTGTTCGCGAACAGTTTGTGAACACCACACGAACAAAAATGAAAACCAACATTAAACTTGAAATTAAAATAAAACACAATTAACCTTAAACAGCAGGCACAAATAGTCAAATACAACAGTTAAATGATATCTCAAGTTTAAGACACAAGAAGTCTAGTAGAAGCACCATAGAATAAATTGACTTTAGCTAACTTAAGACATAATTACTAAACTACTTAGACAGATCCCACAAAACGTCTTCGGTGCCAACTTCATATTTTAAATAAGGGTTTACATTTTAATATTTCTTTTAAATATAATTATCAACTAATGTTTAGGGGGAAGTAAAATTTAAGAGGGAATGTGAAATATTTAAAACTTTTAACAAATTAACATAACGAGTAAATTGCCAAAATGGTCCCTTGGTTGGGGCAATTTTGCCACTATAATTCAAAGGTTTCATTTTTCGTCTGTGAGTTCAAAAGGTTTCACCACTGCCCTTTTGGTCCAACTGACTTAACCCATCCATTCAACTCTGTTAAGTCTAGGGCATTTATGTCTTTATAGTTATTTTTATGTCTTATTAACAAAATGAATAAACAAAATTAATTATACATACACACATATAACAGAGTGTCAGTCGTAGACACTAGATCTCTCCTCTCTCTCTACGGCTACCATCCTCACCAATTACCACCTGCCACCATCACCACCACCCGACCATCACCAACATAACCAGCACCCGACCACCACAACCATCACAACCACCTGGCCACCACCATCCAAAGAGCAATCTGTAACTATCGGCCATTGTGGTACTCCGACGTCCAATCCAACGCCATTAACGGTAATCTTTCCCCATTCCACTCGTCTTTCGATTCCAAACAAAACCGCTCTGTCAATTTGCCATGACAGGGGGGATTCAACGATCAATATGGTGGATTTGAAATCTAGGGTGCTTGAAGATTGGGAGTTAGTTTCACTCACCAACGCAGGTGATGGTGATGTTGGTGGTGGTCAGGTGTTGGTGATGGTTAAGCGGGTGGCGATAATGGTTGTGGTGAGGCATTGGTGGTGAAGCGGTGGTGAGGCAGTAATGGTGATGGTTGAGTGGTGAGGCGGTGGTAGTGAGGCTGTGATGGTGATGATGGCAGTGGTGGTGCGGCTATAGTGGTGTTGGTGGCAGTGGTGGTAGTGATGGAGGTGAGGCTGTGGTGAAGATGGTGGGTGATGCAGGTGTGTGTATAATATATATACTTCTTTATTCATTAAATATAAATAGGGAGGGAAATATAAAAGGATTAATTGAAATAGTAAGCGGAATGACTAAAATGTCCCTGACTAACAAAGGTCAGCGGATGGGGTTAACTCCCGAGGATTAAAATGACAACGTTCTAAACTATTTCGATCCGCAGGCGAAAAATCAAACCTTTGGAGTAAAGTGACAAAATAGCCCAAACCATAGGGACTAAAATGACATTTAACTCTAACATAAATAAACAAACATGAATGTAAATGAAAATATTACTGAACGTTCACTAATGCAGTTGAACGAACGAGACCTTTGTTCATGTCGGTTCCTTTCGTTGGATCAACGGAATATCTTGTTCATGTTCGTTCATTAACTAAATAAACGAACATAAATGAACTTCCCGTTGTTCGCTAGACGTTCTGTTTCGTTCATAGTCCTAGTTGTAAACACATGAATATACTCACTATAACTTTTAAACATCTTAGGCATTTGGTGTTTAACTAATTTTTAAAGCATTTTAAGTAAAGACATCATTTAAAATTAAATATTGTAATTATACCACCTTGTTGTTGCTCAGCTTTCTTTTGAGATCGAATCATGGCCTGCTTTCCATGTGGACGCATTTCATGTACTTGTCTTGGTGGCATCACAACTCGTTCAAGAAATGGTTGATCACTGCCTGAAAATATTAAGCAATAACAACTTAATAAAAGCTCTGCAACTGTAAACAAAAGCCAAACCAAGATTCAAGTTTGGTTCATATAATTTTAAGCTGATAATTTTACCATCTTGTTCTTTCTCAGCTTTCTTTGCACACGGAAACTTTCTAAGGGGGCATCACAAATGGTTCAAGAAATTGCCTAAGAATATCCTCAGTTTGTCCTGTCCTGTAACAGTAATAGAATAAATAATAAATAAACAGAAACATTAAAAGTAGATATCCTCACTCACATCAGGCAGTTTATTTCGAGGACTGCCTATTAGAATTAATGAATTCCTCTATTACTATAATATATACGTATGGTAATTATGTCTTAAGTTTGCTAAACTTGATTTATTGTATGATCTCTGTACTAGACTTTTTGTCTCTTGAATTCTTGATATGTCGTTTAGTGGTTGCATTTGACTACTTGTGCCTGATGATTATGGTTAATGGTGCTTTTTTTAGTCTCGAGTTCAATGTTCATTTGCGTTCGTGTGTTCATGACCAATGTTCATGAACTGTTCCAAACAACTGGAATTCCTTAACAAACGAACATGAACATTAACTTCAGTTCACGAACATTCAAATTTCCTTAAATGAACTTCGTTCGGTTCGTTTACAACCCCATTTACAACTTCCTTAATTGCAAAACTGAATCACTATGAACTAAAGAAAAAGTGCAGGTTGGTCAAGCCGACCCAGCCCGTTCAAAAAGTTAGCCCATTTTCTATTTACTTATTTTATTGAACAATTATTTACCCCGGTTGACGAAAAATCCTGCTTCAGGATTTCTGGGAATCAGTCCTATATTGATGCAGGAATACATTTAGTAACTGAAGATCTCAATCGTACAAATAATTTACAACCAGCAGTTTCTTTTACAATTATAACATTCCTACATTGGTTATAAGATTATTAATACATGGAAAATAGGGCTCTTATAACATTACTATATTTGTTATAACATTACTAATGATATCAATCATACAAATAAAACAGAATGAGGAGTTTCAAAACCAATCCGGGTCAAAGAGGATATACTTTTACTTCTTTTTCTAAAATATGTTCCAGTGTTTCTTAACGCTGTGCTTAACTGAGACCCACGGACGAGATTATAACGTAAACATTAGAATTAGAATTTTTTTTAATTATAAACTGATAATTTAAATTCCCTCTTCAGATGACAGTCAATCATTAGTGGCGGATGCGTATCTACCTGAACCTATTCTACAACAAATATTTCTTCGAATGCCTACAAAACCCTTGGTGGCAGCTAAAATGTTTATCAAAGAAATGGAGGTGGTCTGCATGCATGTGAGTAAAGCAGTAAAGTGATACGCTGCGTCTAGGCCTAGACGGGGCATATATTTCTTTGTTAAATAGAGCCATGTAGAGCATTTGAAATCAACGTTGAGAGAACCTTCGTCGAAATTCTCTGCTTCTTCTTCTTTGGCTTACATTACTCTATCTGATATCATTCAAAGGTGATGAAATATCATCATACTGCGACGACAACTATTTCTTTGGGCAGTATTCTGGCGAGTCATGGGTGCCCGAAGCCAATCCGATAACAATTATTAGGTTAAACTACTTGTTGTTTTAATTATTTACTAATTATGATATCATTGTTAGGGGGAGACCGGCGTTCCCGATTCTAACGAGCAAGAGGAGGTTGTGTTAGGTGTACAAGGAAATCAAAACATACCGTTTCTAGATTTGAACGAGCATTCTCTTGTAGACGAAACATCCCATGTGGACGATTCGTACCATGTTGATGAACCATGTTATCCTGCGCAACAAGGGTTTCTGGATTATGGATACGAGTGTGAATATTCTTACGTGTAACACTGTCCGGATGGATATGGAGGAGATGGTTACGATGCAACACAGTCTTTGTACGGTCAACAACTCAATCCTGACGGTGGAGGTTATGGTGGTGAGGCACCCCCGAGCGCAAGCAATCCGTACCTCACAAAGATGGTATCAAAACTTATTTATTTATGTTGGGCAGTTAAGTAAATATAAAATCTAACATAACTCTATCGATGTTACATGTTTTCAACTCTCTAGATGAGCTAAAAAACTAGGCACAGGAAACGGCATAGGGGGCGGATGGTTTCATTATTGTGACTCGACGATCAAAGAAAATTGGTGGAATGACCGGGAGGATATGGCTTGAATGTGACCGTGGTGGTGAGCACCATACTACCGCAACGGTTAGAAAAGCTGGAAGAAAGAAAACGGGTTGTCCGTTTAACCTGGTGACTGTGCGAGACCATCCGTATTAAACATGGGGGGTAAAAGGGGGAAACACTGAACATAACCACGAACTCTGTGAGGACCTGTCGGCCCACGCGTTTATGTGAAGGTTTACTCCTAACAAATACAGATTGATCGAGCAGCTGACAACTCAAAACATGGAGCCGCGCAGAATTTTTCAAACGATAAGGAAGAAGTTTCCCGACAGTTTCCATGTTCAAAAAGACGTACAAAACGCAGTTTAGAAGATTAGGGCTGAACAAAGATACAGACTGACTCCCATGTAGTCGTTAAAAAACATCTTGATTACAAACGAATTTATTTACGACACACGGGAGGAACCCGAAACAGAGGTCGTTACAGAAATCTTCTTTGTTCATCCTTACTCAAATTAAATGTGGCGTGCGTTGTCGCACGTTTTGCTGATCGATTCCACGTACAAGATAAACATATATAACATGCCATTTGTCCAGATAGTTGGTATGACGCCCACCAACTATTCGTTTCGTATCACGCATGTCGTTATCTTCAAAGAACATAGTGATAACTTTGTATGGGTGCTTGAGAGGATCAGGTCAATGTTGGATGAATGTATGGAGCCCGTGTGATTGTAACGGATAGAGACCTGGCCCTAATTAACGCGTGTGCTCAAGTTTTCTCCAAACGCCTCTCGGTATCATTGTAGGTTTCACATACAACAGAATATTTGTAAGCACTGCAAGAGCGCCTTCACAGAAGTAGACTAGCAAAAAATTTCGTTATTCTAGGGGACATTTTGTGAGTTTCCATCAATACCCATATACGAGTACAACTTGCGCAACCTGCAAAAGCTACTTGTGGAGTGCAACCGTGCAAGTAATTTTTTGTAATATCATATGAATTATCTATGTGCATTTAATAAATTATTTATACTTTTTAGGTGTATGATAACTGGCTGAAAGATTACAAGGAAATGTTTGTCTTTGCGTGGACTGATCAGAGTCGCAACTTCGGTCAGCGTACCACAAATAGAGTTGAGAGTCAACATGCCAATTTAAAGAGATACGTCCAAGATAGGAGCTCGCTGGACCGTATAGTAGGTTGTGTCAAAGATATAGTTGAACTACAATACGGTGAAATAAGGAGGAGCTTTTGAGGAAGCATCGAAAAAAGAATGAACCATCACAAAAACCTGTTATTTGACCACCTACGTGGAAAAGTTTCCCATACAGCGCTTGACTTGCTAAGTGGAGAGCTACTTAGGAAACTAGACGTGTTGTAGCGCTTTCATTCATCATATGGTTGTTAGATGTGGTATAGTTGTGGGTTTCCGTGTGCTTGTAGGCTGGAAAAGTACGTACGTACTTGCTAAACGTGAAGCGATATGTGTTATATATGGTCGTTAATCATGTCACTTTAATAGTGCATTGTTTTGACCTTGCAGAGCGTCCGATTCAACTCGAAGACGTAGACATCTTCTAGCAGAAGCTTAACTTTCAGTTGTGTAAATTGATATCGGATGACGTTGACGTGATAGAAGAGCTCAATATTGTTAGACAATAGTTAGAGGCACACCTCCTGCTCAGAATTTGAAACACAAAACCACATTTATGTCCGGTACTATTGGGATTTTTATACACATAAATAATCAAATATATCAGCCACACACGTTTATACTCGAGGAATTATCATTCGTTACACGGTAAAAAATTTATATTCGCCATTTATGTTAGCCTAGTCTTAGATAATATATGCATACAACACACTTTTCAAAAGCGTAAGGTTACTATAGAGTATAGACAGATCATTAACACACAATGATAATCATGTCCAATTTTTTACAAAACAATATTTTAGAATGGTGTAAACCACTTGTCCCTTTGACAAAACATTATTTTAGAATGGTGTAAACGACACTTGTCCAAATACTAGCAAATGACAAGTTTGTCCTTTGACAAAACATTATTTTAGAATGGTGTAAACGACAGTTTTCCAAATACTAGCAAATGACAAGTTTGTTCCTCCAGAAGTTTAAAAACTCCGAATCGAGCGTTCCGTTAACCGTTTATAAACTAGGAATGGCAAAAAAGCCCGAATCCGACGGGCATACCCGAAACATACGGGCCGGGTATACCCGAAGCCCGACGGGTATGGGCCGGGTATGGGATTAAAAATATAAAAATATTCGGTACGGGTATGGGATTTAGCAATACACGCCCGATACCCCGCCCATTTACCCGAATAATACCCGAAAAGCATATTATTTTAAATTTAATTTTCCATTTATATAAACTATAGTACATACACTCGTTCATATTATTTTGCTTTGTTGTTTGTCTTCAAAACTTTAACATACAAACACAAGATTATATGTTTAGTTATGTTGTTTCTATGCAGATTAAAATGTGTGTTAATTTTGGAATTTTCTAAACACATTTCAAGTTGTTAGGGAGATTGCTTGGGTTCTGATTAATGCCATTTTTTCATGTTTGGTGTTAAATTAAATGCAAAGTAGCATTACATTAATTAGTTAACTATGTAGATATATGTTTCAAATATGCATTTAAATATGATATGTTTGTATGTTATTGATCATATTTTCCTTTGTTGTAGTTATTGAATTAGTAAATTATATAAACATTAGAGTAAAAAATGCACATGAGAGTTACAGTAATATTTTTAACAAATTAATGGGCATACCTATTATCCGCGGATATACCCGATACCCGATAGGTACTTACCCGATAATTAAGGAATATTAGTATTGAGTAAAAAAGTACAAGTTCATACCATTGCGCCTCTTGTAAGGTATATATGTGTCTTAGGTATATTAATGCATGATGCAATATCTTTTGCCCTATTTCGGGTGATGAAATGTTTTAAACCATCTTTGATTCATACATTATGTTTGCTCCAGAATATTGTTGGTTGGGATGGTAGAGTGAATCTCGTAAGGATTATTGTTGCTTAAGATATTGGTAGGTTCGGTTTGTGTAGGCGACAACCGACACATCATCATCTTGCATTAAGTTCTCGAGTTTTGTTGTAGGTTTCTTATGCAGCCGGGTTTTTGTTGGTTTATTGTACCAGTCAATCAAGATTTTGGGGGTCACACATTGATGCAACTCTTGGTAGTTTAAGTTCGGGTGTTTTTCCTCTTCAAATTTTCAAAGTAGTTTCCTTTCAGCTAGTAGCTTATTCCTCTAATTTCATTCACCAAGTGTTACTCTATAGATATACATATAAGGTTCTAATTTTTAAAAAGACTAAGAAGTTTTTTAATGCTGACATGTGATACGTTCTTAAGTTTCAACCGAAGAGGCAAATGAGTCATTTGCGTATAATTCATATGTTTAGTAACTTCCCCACATTTAGTACGTAATGTGTATATAATAATAATAATAATAATAATAATAATAATAATAATAATAATAATAATAATAATAATAATAATAATATAATAATAATAATAATAATATTATTATTATTATTATTATTAATATTATTATTATTATTATATCCAAAAGTGTTGTCCCATGAAAGTAATATACATGATATATGTATTTTAACAGCTCGTTTTCTAAATGTCTCAAACTATCTTTTTTTTAACGGTTACTTTCTTTTTGAGTGATCCAATGTCATACCGCCTAAACGGTGGCTCTAGCGAAGATCTGCCCAGAGTACGTTGTCTTAACCAGACCCGGGCTGAGTTGGTCAGACTTGGTTACGGTGTTACCCCGGAAACCGTACTACCTACACACGAATTGTCATGCTGAAGTAACAGTCGGATGAAAACCGGGGTGTGCGGCTCAAGATCTGTATATTAATTGTTAACATTATTACATTTTTAATCAACTCTCACATACGTTGACCAAACCCAGATATCAAATCCCTACATACAAAAATCCATATATTATGTGTCTGTCAAACATATTTTAAAATCTCTAAATATTCTCTAATACTAATTAAACAGTTATTAATAATTAAAGTTATAACATGTCTATAATGATTTATCTGATTTTGTTTAAATTATCATGTATCCGATAATGATTATTGATTTTTTTTTTATTTTAGATTAGAATGTTTTTTAGTTGTATTATACACTTTTAAATATGTCATATTTGCCTTTATAATACTAACTAAACCCTGGTATATATACTTTGTAGCATTTATAAAAAAACCTATCATTTACTTGTATCCTATTCTCATAATTTTCTCTTATATACATATATATATATATATATATATATCTTATATACATATACATAGATATACATATACATACATACATCCACTTATATATGTATATGTGTATGAGTTTAAATAAAACACTGTGAAAAAAATAGTTTACTTTTCTCAATGGGTTAATATTTTTTTGAAAGTTTTAGGTTTTACATACCAGCGGTTTTGTAATGTAAATATAAAAAAATCACTAAACTAATTTGCTTACATACAAGTGGTTTTGTTATTTATCTACATGTATACGATATAATAAAAGAAATCAATATATACACACTTGTCATTATTCTAAATCATCCTTAATTGTAGATAATTATTTAATTTAAATTTTTAAATATTAATTAAATTAATATAAATCTTATCAACTTTAAATTATTGGCATAAGCTTGATATTAATTCTTCTAAGTGAAAAGAGTTATACAATTATTTCTTTAGAATCGTTAATTAACAAAAAAAAATCGATTATCACATGATGAATGTTTATTATCATCATCACTAGAACTGATTCAGGTGATAATCAAAAGTTTAATCAAGAAATTACGGTTTTGTGAGAAAGAAATAGTGATTTTCAAAGGTAAATTATATTTCGATAAATGATTTTGAACATAAAATTTGGAGATTTTTTTTAAATATAACTTTTATATAATCAAACCAAAAATTTAAAATAGTATTAACCTAATTTAAAAAATAATAAAAAATCCATTCTAATTTAGAAAGATTTTTTAACAATAGATAAACCCGTGTAATACACATGGTTCTTAAAGATATAATTTTTTTATTATTTCTATATAAAATTAGGTTTATTTAACCCGTACTGGAGTTTTTTTAAAATATAACTTTTATATTATCAAACCAAAAATTTAAAATAGTATTAACCTAATTTAAAAAATAATAAAAAATCCATTTTGATTTAGAAAGATTTTTGTAAAAATAGATAAACCCGTGTAATACACAGGGTTTTTAAAGATATAACTTTTTTTATTTGCTATATAAAATTAGATTTATTTAACCCGTACAATACACAGAGTTTTTTTAAATATAATTTTTGTATTATTTAGTATATAAAATTAAATTTCTTCCACTCGTGAATACACATGGTTTTTTTTTTAAAATAACTTTTTGTTGTTCGGTATATAAAATTACTTTTATTCAACCCACATAATACACGGAGTTCTTAAAGATATATCTTTTTTATTATTTAATATATAATATTATATTACTTAACACGTGTAATAAATGAGGTTTTTAAAAATATATTGTTTTTTATATAGTATATAAAATTACATATATTCAACCCGTGTAATACACGAGGTTCTAACCTAGTGTAAATATAAAAAATCACTAAACTAATTTGCTTATATATATTTTTAAATTTTATAAAGTTTACATGCTATTGTATAAAACTAGTAAAATCACCCGCGCTATGCTGTGGTGTTTCGGTCGATTGGGTCACTATAGAAACTGAAAGAAATATGTTCAAAAGAATATTGACACATGTTTTTATACTGATCGAAAACCATAAAAACAAATTTAATTTGGGCCAAGCTGATTTTAGATTAATTGTAAATGGAAACGTAAACGTTATCTTAAATATAAGTTTGATTAAAAAGGAACCAAAACCTAAAACACTAAACATAAAAAGTAAAAAAGAAACGAAAATAATAAAATACCAAAAAAATCAAGAAAAAAACAAAAAAAGTCAATAGGAAGAAAACACTATTCACACAACTTGTTAATTGTAATTTACGTCAAAACGTAGTCCAACTGAAAACGTACATAAAATAAACACGAAAACGGATTATATTTGACCTGACATATTTTCGAAGAAAATTTATGTAAAATCGTAAACCAACTTGAATTTATACCGACAAGTTCATAAAAATAAACACGTAAGAAAATAAGTACGATATGTTGCGACGTTGTCGAAACATAAAATGACTTGAATTTATACCATTTATATTTGACCCGGCTCGTATACAAATAAATTTTACGTCAAAACATACATAGACAATCTGAAAACATACATAAAAATAAGTACAAAAATGTATTATATTTCACGACACTCATGTTTTGAAAAAATAAAATAAATTTTATATCAACACGTGGACCAGCTGAAAACATACATAATAATAAGTATAAAAACATGTTATATTTGACCCAACTTATTAGCGGAAATTCTTTACATCTAACGTAAATTAATTTAGATTTATAGCAACATGTTCATAAAAATAAACACATAAACTTGATTAAAAGTTTTAATAAAGTTAAGCGATTGTAATTATTAATGTTGAAAGTTAAGAGATAAAAGTATAAAAAAATTAAATAAATAAAAGACAAAAGGAAAAAGGACAAAAGAAAAAAAAAGCAAGTTACTATGTAACTTGCAAATGTATATATGTATAATATGAACCATACATAACATAACTTGCTGTCTATGACTTTATAGACTAGTGATATTTTAGGATGGGTAAGACTTTGAAACCATTAGATACTATGTTTGATTCTCACAGTGGGTTTTTATCCATATTTATTCGGTGTCCCTTTGAATTGGTGTATACACATTATACCTAGTGAAGTTGGATATGATCGGATGGTTTCGCTGATGACACGATAATACCCCAATGGTACGTTAGTGATCCAAAATTTGCCGTTAAAAAAAACACAAAAAACTTGCTAGAGTTGCTGCAAAGATCTTCTCTATCGAGCGGTCTCAGTTGTGTAATAAGTGTTCTTTGTAACTACTGTTCTTTTAATTACTGTTTGTATGTTTTAATTCGTTCCACCTCTTGCTGGTAACGTGTTTCTAATATAAATTCTCGCTAACAAGTCAAACAATTGAAAAGTGGAAACTAAAAATAATTAAAGAGTTATAATAATATTTAATTATATGCAAAGACAAAAGTTGGAGCAAATCCCCATGCAAATCTGGCGTATCACAGTGTCTAGAGCCAATTGTCCTTTAGTGCATTGTACATGTACTTTTCATCGATATATTATGAGCCTCTCCCACGGACGTTTTTATTTATTTATTGCTATTAAAAATAAAAAAAAATTAATTTCTTCTTATCTTTTAATGTTTGAGCATTCACGATAAAATTAGGATTAACAGTAGACTATTGTTATAGGTCGTGCCTTGCGGTGGTATGTCTTAGTTATTTATAGTTGGCAACACGTTATTTGATACATTAATCTATAAAAATACATGTTTTGACGTATCCTACTCAAAGCATTTTCGTTAAAAAAACGGAATCGAACCCGAGTTGGTTCGTTTAGTGAGGGTCCACCTAATCACTACATCACCCTAACCTCTGTATCAAGATTTAGCGGGGTCAAAACGTATCGAATTTATACCGTCGAATGAAAATGTGTTATACTTGACCTGACTTGTTTCCGAACACGGTTTGCGTCAAAACGTAGACTAACCGAAAACATACACAAAAATAAGCATGAAAACGTATTGTATTTGCTCATACTCGTTTCCAAAAAAATTATGTCAAAATGTGAATTTATATCGTTTACGTTGAAACGTGAATTTATACCGACACATACATTAAAATGTCAAAACTGAAAACGAACATAAAAATAAGTATGAAAGCACATTATATTTGACCCGAATCGTTTATGAATAAATTTAAGTCGAAACGTGACCACATGAGAAAATAGTTTTTTAATTAAATGACATATTTATAAAGCTTTTTTAAAGTTTAGTGGTTGTTTTTGTCAATTTAGAAAGTTCAGGATATTTTTATGTCTTTTTGTTCCAACTTTTCTTTTTAAGAAAATATATATTAGCAATAAGACTCGCGGGCGATACGCTGCAGACCCTTTGCAAACATCAAATAAATTAGTTCAAGTGTTATATAATACATCAACCATCGTGTTTGAATGTATCCAATTTATTAAAAAGAAAATGTTTTCTGCTAAGTATTTTCAGCACTAAAAATTATTTAACTAAATAATTTAGTAAATAATAGAAGTATAAAAACACATAAAAACACTATTATAGTATTAGTACACTCGAACCCAGAAAATACACTAAACATAAACGGTGAAGGCAAGTTATATACTTGACCAAACCAAAAGAGAAAGATACATCATGTGTGATATCAAGTGATAAGGGTAAATATCCATATAATAATATGGAAAATAGTAAACAAGTTGCTTATCAAAATTCCTATGCACATTTCAGCTAAAGAGATGTCAAGAGCAATAGGAGACACTACAGTGTTCCTCATGACGGAGGAGATACGAGAAAAGATTTACAAGGAAGTCGGAAAAGCCTTGGAGGCAAGTTTATCTCAATTCATGGATAGACTACAAACTACAATCCTATCAGTTGTAGAAGAAAGGATGAATTAATTAAAAGAAAGTCTTATACAAGAAAAAGACAAGACTAGAAAGAAAAAAGCGTGTCCATACGACAAGTTCATGGCATGCAAACCGCCAATTTTTAACGGAGAAGTAGACCCTATAATTTGCCAACGACGGATAAGTGACATGGAAGGAGTCTTTGAATGGACTCATTGTGATGAGACCGATTTTGTAGCTTACGGGACTGGTCAACTAAGGGGTCAAGCAAAAGATTGGTGGGACAATCTCAAAAAGGAACAAGGACTCGAGGCCACGAAGACCATGACATGGGAGGAGTTTAAATTGCGTTTTATTAGACATTATAGCCCCAAAGCCGTGATAAATAAAATAAAGGAAGAATTTATTCAATTAAGATACAAGGGCGAAACAATTGATAAGATCACGGGAGTGCTCCTTGATAAGTTGAGGTTTTGTGACGAGTTGGTACAAACGGAAGAGCAAAATATCTACTGTTATTACAACATGTTGAGTGCGGATTATAGAGAATTCATGACTCCCTCAAAATACGAAAATCTCACGGAGATTATAAATGTTGCACGAGAGCGCGAGATTGAATTAAGGAAGCAGATCAAGAGAGGCGAACGAAGGGCAATGGATGCATATCTCAGCTCTACTAAAAAGCAAAAGGTTAATGAAATTCCAAAGAAAGGGACTACAAAAGGAGGTCACCTAATTGCAAGACATGTGGTCGTGCCCATAGAGGTGAGTGCTACTTCAAAAACAAACCATGTATTATATGCAAGAAAACGGGACATGTGGCTTTGAATTGCCCTGGTAAAGTGTCGGTGTGTTACAAATGTCACCAACCGGGTCACAAGAAATCTGAGTGCCCAGAATTAAAAGGAAAAAAAGGAGGTGCCCGACACAAAGATCGAAGTCCCAAGATCGAAGGCAAGATCCTTCCATATAACTGTGGCCGAGGCCAAGATTGAACCCGATATGGTTTCAGGTACATTTAATGTAATTTGTATTCCCGCACACATATTATTTGATATAGGTGCAAATAAATCTTTTGTTTCAAAAAGATTTATTCAACACCTTTCGTTACATTGATAAAATTACATATGCCTATGGAAGTAGAAATAGGTAACTATAAAAGTTTTGTTGTCTGTAAAATATGTCGGGATTGCAAATTGGACGTTGACGATGAGGATTACTCGATTGACTTGATACCCATGTCTATGGGAGAATTTCAAGTGGTGGTTGGAATGGACTGGTTCTCTCGCTACCACGCCAAGGTGATATGCTTCCGTAAAGAAATACAACTAACATCTCCGAGCGGAAGGCGTGTCACTACTTACGGGGAAAAGAATGACAACTGCATAATATGTACAATGGTGGAAGCCCATAGACTCGTTCAACATGTGTGTAAGGCATACTTAACTTACGTGCGTGATTCGGAAAAAGAATTGTCAAAGATTGAAGACGTGCCTGTCGCAAGGGAGTTTGAAGACGTATTCCCGGATGATTTACCAGGGATACCACCTGAGCGTGAGACAGAGTTTGGGATCGAACTAGTCCCGAATGCAAAACCGGTAGCTAAGGCACCTTATAGGCTAGCACCATCGGAACTTCAGGAATTAATGTCGCAATAGCAAGACTTACTGGATAAAAGGTTTATTCGACCGAGTGTTTCTCCATGGGGTGCACCGGTATTGTTCGTAAAGAAGAAGGACGGAGGTATGCGCATGTTTATAGATTACCAGAAATTAAACAAACTTACGGTAAAGAATCGATACCCGCTTCTGAGAATCGACGACCTATTCGATAACTACAAGGTGCGAGTTGGTTTTCAAAAATCGACTTAAGGTCGGGTTACCATCAACTGAGAGTGAAAGATGAAGGCAAACCCAAAACGGATTTCCGTACACGATACGGGCACTATGAATTCCTCGTGATGTCTTTTGGGCTAACTAATACACTCGCGACATTCATGGATCTTATGAATCGAGTTTGCAAAACCATGTTGGACAAGTCGGTGATTGTGTTCATCGATAACATTCTCGTATATTCGAAAAGCAAGGAGGATCATGCTCGTCATTTACATGAAGTGTTGGAAACTCTTAGACAAGAAAAACATTATGCAAAATTCTCGAAGTGTGCCTTTTAGCTTCGGGGAGTACAATTTCTGGGGCATGTCATAAGTGCCGATGGAGTACTATTAGACCCATCCAAAGTTGAGGCAGTATCAAAATGTAAACCTCCGAAAAATCCATCAGAGATTAGAAGCTTTTTAGGGCTTGTGGGATATATCAGGCGGTTCACTCAAGATTTCTCTAAAATTGCATCGCCATTAACTAAATTAACCTGAAAGGACGAAAAGTTTGTCCGGAGGAACGAACAAGAAAAGGCATTCCAAATGCTCAAGGAGAAATTGACTAGTGCTCCAGTGTTGACTTTACCAGATGGCATTGATGACTTAGTGATGTATTCGGACGCATCTCACCTAGGTCTTGGGTGCGTACTCATGCAACGGGGCAGGGTGATTGCTTATGCCTCTAGACAATTAAAAGTGCATGAAAAGAAATATTCGACTCACGACCTCGAATTGGCGACACTGGTATTTGCCTTAAATATTTGGAGACACTACTTATACGGGGTGAAGTGCACTATTTTCACTGATCATAAGAATTTGAAATATTTTTTTGGTTAAATATGAGACAAAGATGATGGCTAGAAAACGGTGAAAGACTATGATTGTGAAATCCATTACCATCCGGCGAAGGCCAATGTAGCAGCGGATGCGTTAAGCCAAAAAGAAGAGTATACACCTATACGAGTGTGATCGATGCAACTCGTAGTAACTTAGAGTTTACTCGAACAAATCTGAGTGGCGCAAGTAGAAGCCTTAAAAGACAAAAATTGGATAAAAGAACGTGTGAAAGTTTATTGAAAGATATTGTAGACAGAGCAAATGGGATGAAATCCCGATTCGGTCGAATTTGGGTTTCGGACACTTGTATTGTCAAGGATCTTCTACTCGATGAGGCTCATAAATCGCATTATTTGATTCACCGGGAGCGACCAAGATGTATTGAGATCTAAAGCAAAATTACTGGTGGGCCGGAATGAAAAGAGATATAGCTAAATATGTTGAAAAATGTGTAACTTGTTTACAGGTACAAGCAGAACATCAAAAGCCCTATGGCAAACTCCAATCGCTAGACATACCAGTCTGGAAATGGGAACATGTTACCATGGACCTATTAACCAAGCTGCCGAAAACGGCTGAAGGATTCGACGCCATTTGGGTGGTCATCGATAGATTGACAAAAAGTGCTCATTTTATTCCAATGCATGAAACATATACTTCTAAAAAGATGTCGGTAGTATATGAATGAAATTATAGCACGCCATGGAATACCCGTATCAATCGCATCGGATAGAGATACCCGATTTCCATCGAACTTTTGGCGTGAATTCCAAGAACAGATAGGCACAAAACTGCTAATCACTGCCTATCACCCCCAGACAGATGGACAAAGTGAGTGAACAATTCAAACATTAGAGGACATGCTTCGGGCATGTATTATCGATTTTGGCGGTAGTTGGGATGCTTATCTACCATTAGTTGAATTTCATACAACAATAGTTACCATTCAAGTATTGGTATGGCCCCCTATGAAATGTTCCATGGTAGGAAATGTCGAACCCCAGTGTGTTTGGGTGAAGTAGGCCCTCGCGAACTCGCTCACAAATATATAATTAGAGCCTCAAACGAGAAAATCGAAGCGATCCGAGCCATCTAAAAGCAGCTCAAGACTGAAAAAAATCTTATGCGGATAAAAGACGAAGACCTATTGAATTTCAAATTGGCGATAAAGTAATGCTTAAAGTGTCTCCATGGAAAGGGGTTATTTGATTTAGGAAAAGAGGAAAATTGAGTCCGAGGTTTATTGGGCCTTTTAAAATTATTGATCGGCTGGGTAAAGTAGCATACCGCCTAAAACTACCGAAGGAACTAAGCAGGATACACAACACATTCCGTGTTTCGCATCTGCGAAAATGTTTAGCTGACGAGACAACCCACGTTCAATTGACGACATATAAGTAGACAATAAACTCAACTACTTGTCAAGGCCTATCACAATCCTTGACCGAAAGGTCAAGGGATTAAGGATCAAAGAAATCATTCAAGTAAAGGTCAAGTGGGAACATCGAAAAGGGTTAGACACCAGTTGGGAGTCCGAAGAAGAAATGATACGACTCTACCCTTAACTTTTCTGTACGTGTATGTGTTTCGGGGACGAAACCCTTTTAAGGGGGATGGATTTGTAACACCCCAAAAATATAAAATTTTATAAATAATCATGGGCATTTAACCTAGTTAATGGAACCTCTTTAAGGAAAGGGTGGACTTGTAACATCCCTAATATATAATATATTTAATAAGTCTTTAGCTTAACATTTAGCTTCATGGTAAATATTATACACATGATTTTTTTTATGAATTTAAAGCTTGGTTAGTTACTTGTTGATAACTAATAAAACATTAGGATAGTGCCTTTGTAAGATAAACAAAACATTGAGGACTGATTTGGACACTTGGTAAACTAGTGATTATAAATTGGAACTTAAGACTCAAGTGGTGTTTTTGGTCGACCAGGTGAAAGCAGAGAAGGGGAAGAACTCCCGTTAAACCTAAAGTCATCAAATCCTTCAAATTGAAAGGAAAATCAGCTAAAAATTAGTGCATGAGCTGAAATTAGTGATCATCCAAGCTAGAAGATCTTAAGGTATGAGGATTCGGGGGATTCCTGGCCACTAGCGAGACATTCACCTACTCACACAAACTTCATACCACTCTTACCATTCTCACCAATCACAGCATTCTCATAACTCTCATCATTCATATCATGATGAGTTTAACCCTAACCACTACTTCAACACAACCCCAGCTGATCAAAATCAGTTAGATCAACCCACCACAATGGATGAGGACTTCAACCCGGAGATGCCACCGTCAGGATCGCTTGGACACCCTATCGAAATCTCTAGCGATTCTAACTCTTACGCCGGATCGCCATTCCAAGGTCCTAACGAATGGGACCAATATTAGAACCAATTCACTTTTGCTAACACTCCTTCACACCACTCCCCAACACCTCCTACACAAGAAGATGTTTGAATGGAACCGGTGGAACAACCTCAGCCACCAATGGATGAGGACTTCAACCCGGAGATGCCACCATCAGGATAGCTTGGACACCCTATCAAAATCTCTAGCGATTCTAACTCTTACGCCGGATCGCCATTCCAAGGTCCTAACGAATGGGACCAATATTAGAACCAATTCACTTTTGCTAACACTCCTTCACACCACTCCCCAACACCTCCTACACAAGAAGATGTTTGAATGGAACCGGTGGAACAACCTCAGCCACCAAGGAGGAAACATGGAGCACGTATGTACAACGTGCGGGTTAACGGTTGGGTTCGCTACCACCATTACCCAAAACCTATCCTACCATTCACGAGGACCCACAAATGGGTGGAACCTCCAACGCTTTACCTGTGGTGGAACCGGCACCACCACCTTTGGTTCAACCACCTCCATCGGTTTTTAATAACCCTATTTCCTACATATCCAGATATATCTGGATATGATCCTTTTAACCCATCTACGCCGGTGAATTACCACGTACTATCGCATGACCCTTATATGCAAGCGGTCATGCATAATGCACTTTACCTGTCTCCTTTCCCACCTACCCCAACCACAACCTCCGCCCCCACTTGAGGCCATTAATGAGCCCTTGGAATGAATGAAGGATATACAACAACAAGCGGAGAAGATGGAGAAGAAGACGAATAAGTTCTTCAAGAAGCTCTTCTAATAATATGTTATATCTCTAGTCCCTGCGTGGACATTGTTATTTCTTTGGTCCCTGTGTGGACAAGTTATTTCTTTTAGTCCTTGCATGGACAATTAGTTTTATTTATTTATTTTTAGTATTGTAATTTCTTATTGGCATTTAATGAAACATTTTAGAATCATATACATATATATATATGTATGTATGTATATATTCATCCTCTTCAAGCGAACGTCTCGATTTTACTCGAAATTTATGCTCTGCTATATAATTCCAAAAGATCTTAATGGTTTTGATTAGCCAAGTGACACAGACCACATTATTTGGCCAGCTTATAAATGATAGTTAAGGATGAATAGCCTTCTGTCATGATAGTTAAAGAGAGTTATCCTTCTATCCAGAGGTGGTGGACCATATTCAAGCCTCCATGTTATTAAGGTCAATGCGACCGTGACTATTAATCGACCATTAAGATACTCCTATCTTAACATTCAAGTAATGTTCATACTCCTGGTAGTGTGACTTGAGGAACCACACTAGCCGTCTAGGTAAATGGACTACGTCCTAACATATTATATAGCCTATGTGATCAATATGATCCCGGCTAATATCATCAATGCGATGATAAAAATTAAACATCCATTAGTGATGTAATGCCTACAATTCATAAATTTATCATCTAATTTCAGTTAGGATTATGATCCTACACTTAATTTACATCTCCCGTCTGTCATAACTTCAATTAAGCATCTCAAGAACACTAATCACCCAAAATTAAGTATCACTAAAATTAAAATTACAACTTACCAGATGTTAGACAAGTATAATATTCTTAACTCAAACACCACTAAAGGTCTCAATTTCTCCTCCAATTTGATCACCTCCAAGAACTAGGGTTTTGGTTAGTTTTCTTCAAGTCTGGTCGCACACACACCTCACACACAAGAGTGTGTTACAATTTTTTTTGTTTTATTAAAACAACTTTCACCCTCTTACAATTTCAGTCCCTCATGTTTCATTTTAAAAAGACCTAATTCAAGGTTTTAGTTTTTATTATTTAACAACCCATCACTAACTAGGTTAAATGTCTCTAGTTATATATATATATATATATATATATAAAATTTAAAATTTTTAGGGTGTTACAAGTCCACCATCCTTAAAAAGGGTTTCATCCCCGAAACACGTGTACGTACCAAAAAGCGAAGGATAGAGTCGTTTCATTTCTTCTTCGGACTCCCAAGTGGTATCTGGTCCCTTTCGATGTTCCCATTTAACCGTCACTAGGCTGATCTTCTTGTTCCTTAATTATTTGACATTTCGATCAAATATTTGAATTGGTTTAGCTATGAAGTTAAGCTTGTTGTCAACTTCAATATCGCTATAGGGTACATACGCTGTTTCGTCCGCCAAACATTTACGGAGGTGTGATACATGGAATGTGTTATGTATACCACTTAATTCATCCGGAAGTTCTAGTCGGTAAGCCACTTTCCCTACCCGAATAATTATCTTAAACGGTCAGATAAATCGGGGGCTCAATTTACCCCTTTTCCTAAACCGAATGATCCCCACAGAGATACCTTAAGCATTACTCTATCACCTACTTGAAACTCGATAGGTCTCCGTCTTTTATCCGCATAGGACTTTTGTCGATCTTGGGCCGCTTTTAAATGGGCTCGTACCATATAAATCTTTTCGTTCGTGACCTTAATCACATCTTTGTGGGCGAGTTCGCGGGGTCCCACTTCACCCCAACATACCGTTGTTCAACCCGTTTTCTCTGTCTTCAAAGTCTTTTACTAAACCCTTTACACGTTCTACTCTCCAATTCTCTTTCTTTACCGCTATCCCACCCCGGATTTCCAACCCTGAAATCCAAACACCGGTGGGCCCGGGTGGGGAGTATCGTGACGTAAGTTGATAACATCATTGTCAATTAAACATAGCACAGCGGAAGTCTTGGAGTAAAATTACTATTACAAACCGAAATGTTCGAAATACAAAATAGTATACAGGCTCGTAATAGAAGATCCACAGGCGGATCATAGAATGTACAAGAAAGAATACAAAACAGACTTTAGGCAGATCTAAGGATTTACAAGAACCCTCTTATTCTCTACCGAGCAGCTTCCGGCTTAATTTCGTGTTGTACCTGCGGATTAGTCTTTGGAGGGTACGTCAGCTTACGCTGGTAAATACACCCAACTGACTCATTTTGAAAATATTAAAAATGATTTCAAGTGCAAACGGCACAAAATCTTTTATTATCTTAGGAAGGTTAACCATGCAATGGACCATGCAATAATAATTTACCATATCCCAAGCCCTTACAGGGGAAATAAGTTGAGAGTATTTACCTGAGATTGCTTTCTTCTTTATTTTTAAATAACTCAGCCGTATACAAAAGTACCGAGTGCAGATAGCTTTTACCGAGAAGGCTCTAGTCTGGATTATGGCATAAACTAGCCAATTAAATACTAACAGTTGTATAAACCAAATAATGTACATGATCATTACGTATAACGCTTGATTAAACGATGATCAGATAGAATGAAGTTTAAACCCGACAAGTACTTGACTTGTATAATATGCGTAAACTATAAACATTCTAGTTTTTGAACTTAAAATGATAAGGTTAAACCCGTTACGGTTGAATTCCGTAAAATAGTCACATATACGTAACTGTGCGCATAATAGCGATATCGGGTAACCGGATAAGTTATGGACAAGTTCTATATGCCATTATACTTTAAATAAGTTAAGATATCAGTAGGATATTAACTTGTATGCCCATTGAGGTTTTAAAACGAAATTATGCCTTATAGGGGCATTTCGGTAATTTCGTATCGTATAAAAAGAGCTTAAATAAAATTTAAGTTTATGATCATGAGTATTCTGGAAAATAATTTATTTATGATATAATATCAGTAGGATATCAAATATATGTGTATTTTACCTTTTATGACCAAACTATGCACCGAAGGGGCATTTTGGTCATTTTACACATAGTTTATAAATTATTTTGGATTATGAGTTTATAACATGTACCTACTGTAATTATGTTTAAAATAAGTTTTGAAATCAGTAGGTATCAAGTTTTGGTCAATAATATGTTTAAAACCATACTATGCGCCGAAATGACGCTTATGTCGTAAGATGACGTTGTTAAGCGTGTTTAATGAAAACTGACCTTAGGGTCAGACTTAAAATGTTAAAAATATGTTAATTGATATAACATATCAGTAGGTAAATGATTTACCTTGAAAAGATTTATTAAAATCATTTTATGAGTCACAAGGACTAAAATCGGTCATTTATCGACATAGTTTAAGGACCTGCTTGGAAACTTAGTTTATAACTTGGTTTAATATTCCAAATAATCCAACTTATAATATTATATCAGTAGAAACTCATTTTCAAGTTCATTACCATTTAAAACCTTGTTTTAGGTAAAAAGGGCATTTTGGTCAAAGATGGCATAATTATGGAACTTGCGCATAAACTTGGATTCTGATTATGATCATGTAATATAACCTCAGAGGGTTATGCTATATTATATTATGATCATAATACAACTTTAGATCAGTGGGTAACTAATCTAAATCGGGTCAGAATCGAAAGTCCAAGCAGAAGTTAAACCTTGCGACTTTCGGTTGCGAACCGACCCTAGAACTGAAATTGACGAGCCGAACATGTTCATACATGTTCTAATAATTATTACCAACTTGTTTAAGTGTCAAAACAGGTTTCATAACATGTATAAGATCAATTTATGATTTTTCTGAAAAATGGCCTGTTTGACTTTTTAATATCATAACTTTGACCCGTCAATTGGTCTAGCAAACGTGATCTTCAGGAGGTGCCCTTTATAGGGACTAACACCTTCCTTACTATGATCACTTAGCCATGTTCATTTTGAACAATGGCTGGACCATAATGGTCTTAACCGAAAGTCAAAGCGTTTTACGTAAAACGCTTGACTTTAGGCTATAGAAGCCTATATATGAAAATGCACAAGGAAGGAACACTTACCAGTGATTCCTAGATGCAAAAGAACTATGTTGGACTGCTCCTTTTAGTTAGGAACTTCCAGAGGAGGGAGAAGAGTGAATAAGAAAGGTGCAAGTTGAAACGGTGAACTTAAGCACCTATGTATAGTTGGAGAGCTCAAAGGAGGTGAAGCCAGGTGTCTAGGGGTGTAAGAAGGAGCTTACAAGTGTCCTAAAACGTGGCATAGCTGATTAGGAAGGCCATGGTTTCGATTTGATGGTTTTGGAGCTTTGCTTGGGCTCCAAAACAAACTTTCTGCTGCAGGTCTGTTCTCGAGGGCGCGAGAGACACAGGCCGGGTCTCTCGCGGCCCGTGACCGCGCCTATTTCAGTTTTAAAATTTGACACTTTGGCCCCTAAACTATATAAAGCTTATAAAAACGATTTGAAACACCTTTTTGGCACTTTTAGTCCTCCGTAGCCAATACTTGGCATACCCGGGATTATGCCCGGATATTGTCGAGCTCTCGGTTCGTTAAAAGGTCACTCAGAGGTAAGAATTAACATGTTGACACTTTTAATCCCTCCATTATCCAACTTTCACATATTTACAAAAGTGAACTCTCTCGTCCAACAAACGACACGTATGAGAGTTTGGACTTCACAAATGATCACTCAGAGGCTTTTTACAAGCATGTTGATTCCGATGTCACTCAGAGGCTGCGCATGTTGACATATCAGTCACTCAGAGGCCAAGTTTAAAGCATGTTGACGTATCAGTCACTCTAAAAGCGTCCCACTTAACCTTTACTATAGGTATCATCTTTCTTCGGAGCTTCTTAACCTGTCAATCCTCGATCGAAATTGGTTTCTCAATGAACTTCAGGTTTTCATCAATTTGCACCTAATTGTGCGACATTGCTAGCGTCTCATCGGCTAGACATTTTTTAAGATTAGATATTTGGAATACATCATGGATTCCACTAAGCTCCTCTGGCAACCTGAGCTTATAAGCTACAGTGCCGACACATTCGATTATCTCGAAGGGTCCTATATATCTAGGGCTTAACTTGCCCTTCGTTCCAAAACACATCACACCTTTCCAGGGTGACACTTTTAGCATGACCTTGTCCCCTACTTGGAACTTAAGAGGTTTACGCATCTTGTCAGCATGGCTTTTCTGCCTATCCCTGGCAGCTTTGAGACGATCACGAATTTGCATAATCTTTTCCGTGGTCTCCAGGACAATCTCAGGTTCTGACAGTTGGGCCTCCCCAACTTCTGCCCAACACATGGGCGTTCTACATTTTCTCCCATACAAGGCCTCAAAAGGAGCAACCTTGATACTTATATGATAGCTATTATTGTAGGAGAATTCTATTAGGGGTAAGTGGTCATCCCAACTTCCGCCTAAATCAATCACACATGCCCTGAGCATATCTTCCGGTGTTTGAATAGTACGCTCACTTTGACCATCAGTCTGCGGATGGTAAGCCGTACTAAAATTTAATCGTGTGCCTAACGATTGTTGGAAACTTTTCCAAAAGTGAGATGTGTATCTAGTATCTCTATCGGATACAACAGATACTGGCACACCGTGTAGGGACACTATTTTGTCCACATACAACTTAGCCAATTTATCTGAATTATACGTTTCTTTTATTGGCAAGAAGTGTGCTGACTTGGTCAGCCTATCCATTATGACCCAAATTGTGTCATTTCCACTTTTGGTCTTAGGTAACTTGGTAATCAAGTCCATAGTTACCATTTCCCATTTTCAAGTGGGAATTTCAAGTTGTTGTAGAAGTCCTGACGATTTCTGATGTTCGGCCTTAACTTGCGAACACGTCAGACCCTTAGCTACATATGTGGCTATGGATTTCTTCAAACCCATCCACCAATAATTTTTCTTCAAATCTTGATACATCTTGTCACCACCCGGGTGAACAGAGTATCTTGAATTATGCGCTTCCTGGAGGATTAGATCTCTAAGTCCTCCAAAGATCGGAACCCAAATTCTATCATTAAATCTTAGGATTCCGTCATTTCCAGGCGTTAACTGATACACAATTCCGTCTAATCCCTCATTAGGGATATTAGCCTCTAACAAGGGTTGCTTCTGCGCATCTAATAACTTCTCACTTAAGCTATTTCTGAGCTCAATGCTCTTAGCGTTAATCCTTATAGGCTTAACTCTTTCCTTGCAACTTAAGGCGTCGGCAATGATATTTGCGTTGCCGGGATGGTAGCGAATCTCACAATCATAATCGTTAAGTGTTTCCATCCACCGACGTTATCGCATGTTCAATTCTTTCCGATTGAACAGGTGTTGGAGACTTTTATGGTCTGTGTATATAACACAGTTTGTGCCATACAAGTAATGTCTCCACAATTTTAGTGCAAATACAACAGCACCCAGTTCCAAATCATGGGTGGTGTAATTCCTTTCATGCACCTTTAGTGTCGTGATGCACAGGCAATTACCTTGTCATTTTGCATTAGCACACAGCCCATACCAGTGTGCGAAGCATTACAATAGACAACAAAGTTTTCAATACCCTCGGGTAGAGATAACACAGGAGCGTTGCTCAGCTTTTGTTTAAGAATCTCAAAAGATTCTTGTTGCTTTGGACCCCAATTATACTTAATATTCTTACGGGTCAAGGAAGTTAAAAGAGTGGCTATCCTTGAAAAGATCTCAATGAACCTCCTCTAGTAACTAGCCAGTCCTAAGAAACTACGAACTTCTATTGGGGTCTTGGGCACTTCCCAATTTATTATAGCCTCAATTTTGGCGGGATCCACTTGGATACCACGCGCACTTACCATGTGTCCAAGAAACTGGACTTCTCTAAGCTAAAATTCGCATTTAGAGAACTTCGCATAAAGTTTCTCCTGCCTTAATAATTCTAGGATGCACCACAGATGTTTCTCGTGATTATCTTGATTACAAGAATAGAAAAGTATGTCGTCTATGAAGACAATGACAAACTTATCCAAATATGGCTTGCAGACTCTATTCATGAGATCCATGAAGGCTGCTGGTGCATTTGTGAGCCCAAAAGGCATCACTAAGAATTCAAAATGACCATAGCGGGTCCTGAAGGCTGTCTTAGGAACATCTTCACTTCTAACCTTCAGTTGATGATATCGTTATCTCAAATCTATTTTAGAAAAGTAACTAGCCCCTTGAAGTTGGTCGAATAAATCATCGATCCTGGGGAGAGGATATCTATTCTTAATGGTTAGCTTGTTCAGCTCCCAATAGTTGATGCACATTCGCATCGAACCGTCTTTATTCTTTACAAACAGAATAGGAGCTCCTCAAGGCGAGGAACTAGGCTGAATAAAGCCTTTTTCTAAAAGTTCATCTAATTGCGTCCTCAATTCCTTCATTTCCGTCGGTGCTAACCGATACGGAGGTCTAGCAACAGGTGCTGCTCCTGGTAGGATATCAATCCTAAACTCCACTTGCCTATCTGGAGGTAGGCCTGGTAATACTTCAGGGAAAACATCGGGATACTCCGAGATAACTGGTTGATCTTCAAGGTTCGGCTTTGGTTCATTTATGGTAACTTGTGCCATATAGATGACACAGCCTCTTCTCAAACACTTGGATGCCTTAAATAACGACACCTTGTCTGGCAATCCATATTGTGAGTCTCCAGGGATGGTGATCATTTCACTAGATGGGGTCTTAATCTCGATGAGCTTTTTATCGCAGGCAATGCGGGCTTGGTTATGAGATAACCAATCCATGCCTAAGACAACATCGAACCCCGCCAATTTCATTGGCAAAAGAGAGATAGGGATGGAATGATTCTTAATGGATATAGAGCACCCATCAAGAATGGAAGAAGCAGTTTCTCAGGTTCCATCGGCGAGTTCTATCTCATAAATTTTATCTAGAGTTCTTATGGGTAAATTTAATAGTTTACTAAACTTATGATCAATAAATGATTTATCTGCACCCGAATCAAATAACACTCTAGCAAAAATATCATTAATGGGGAAAGTACCTGTTATGACGTTATTGTCATTAATAGCTTCCTTAGCAGTTAGCCGAAAGGCGCGTGCGTTCCCCTTCTTGGCCTCTCCAGGCTTCGGATTATTATTCATTGAATTCTTAGGGCAGCTAGTTGTAATGTGCCCTTTTTCATTGCAAATATAACATACACCATCCTTAAGATCCTTACAATCTAGGGTCTTATGCCCCCTTCTTTTACATATGCCACAAGGTCTAGCTTGTGGGTCAGGATTGCACTGTCCCCAGTGTCTTCGGTTGCAAGTCTTACAGAATGGCATCACAGCCGACTTGCTTTGGTTCCCTTTAAACCCGAACCTCCCTTTATTTTTCTTATTAAATCTATGGGAGTTGTCTTCCTCTCTCTTCCTTTTCCAGTCAGTTTCAGGCTTGACTGACTTCTGCCTCACTATATCAAGAGTGAGGGAGAGAGATAGCTCAACAGCAGACCTATAGGTACTAGGCTGAGCAGCCTTTACCATGCCCTTAATCTCGGGCGCTAATCCATTTATAAAACTCGCAATGCGTTTGGATTCAGGGGTGACAAGATAGGAAACTAACCTAGATAAGGAATTAAAATCGGAAATGTACTTCTGGCAGTCTAGGTTTTTCATGGAAAGAGACAAGAAATGTGTCTCTATTTTCTCCACCTCATGGGTTGGACAATAAGTTTCCTTTATTAATTCAACAAACATGGACCATCCCAAGTTGTACAGGTGTACTTTGCCTGTTGATTGAATCATGGCCTTCCACCATGTCAGGGCATCGCCCTTGAAAGATTGTGATACATACTTGACCACATCTTTTTCAGCACAATTGCTGATATCAACTATAGTCTCCATTTTGTCTAACCATTTTAAGGCTTCTACGGCTCCTTTTTCCCCATTAAAGTCTTGGGGTTTACAGGAGACAAAATATTTGTAGGTACATTCGTTTTTGGAAGAACGGGACCTATCAGCATAGTCTTTCCTCTTAGGTTCACTTCTTGCATTAGACGAGTGAACCGAGCACTCTTTATGAGCTGAGGATGGTGGAATAGATAGGGGTCTAGAGCGAGTGGCACTCGGCTCTCTTAGCCTTTCTATGGCCTTACTCATGGCCCTTTTCCACAGCCGCATCAATGCGAGCTTGGAAATCATTATCATTATTTATGGCTATATTTTCGGCGTCTTTGACGTTTCGATGACTACTTTGTGCCTCATTAGAATTAGCCATTCTTCAAAGCTTTGGTTCATATACCAAATAAAATTTCTCTTAGCCATGGTATAATAACCATATCGCCTTTTAAACATTGGATATAAGAAAATCCACTGCCTATACTAGTGTGAATAACATCACAACTCTTAGACTTAACATATCTATATTTGGCCTAGGTCTTAATAGGACCATCGTAGGCAAATTACAATCTGGACATAGTCCATATATTATAGACAGGGGACCACAAAGTCACAACTGTCATTGTCATATATGACAATTACATATATAGCACATAGACTTGTCACTAATGGACATATAATAGGTCACATAGGCACTACATCACTAATGGATGTTTAGTCACCACACAAGTGATATTAGCCGGGATCAGGATAGATCACATAGGCTATATAGAATAGATTATAACCCGAAAGGGTAATACATCACTAATGGATGTTTTATTTATCATCGCACTGATGATATTAGCCGGGATCAAAGAGATCACAAGGGCTATATAACCGGGATCAAATAGATCACAAGGGTTATATAAAATACATTTCTAATGGATGTTTAATCACCGTACTGGTGATATTAGCCGGGATCAAATAGATCACAAGGGCTATTTAACCGGGATCAAATAGATAACAAGGGTTATATAAAATACATCTCTAATGGATGTTTAATCACCGCACTAGTGATATTAGCCGGGATCAAACAGATCACAAAGGCTATATAACCGGGATCAAATAGATCACAAGGGTTATATAAAATACATCTCTAATGGATGTTTAATCACCGCACTGGTGATATTAGCCGAGATCAAATAGATCACAAGGGCTATTTAACGAGGATCAAATAGATCACAAGGGTTATATAAAATACATCTCTAATGGATGTTTAATCACCGCACCGGTGATATTAGCCGGGATTAAACAGATCACAAAGGCTATATAATCGGGATCAAATAGATCATAAGGGTTATATAAAATACATCTCCAATGGATGTTTAATCACCACACTGGTGATATTAGTCGGGATCAAACAGATCACAAGGGCTTTTTAGCCGGGATCACACATATCACAAAGGCTATATAACCGGGATCAAATAGATCACAAGGTTTATATAAAATATATCTCTAATAGATGTTTAATCACCGCACTGGTGATATTAGCCGGGATCAAATATATCACAAAGGCTATATAACCGGTATCAAATAGATCACAAGGGTTACATAAAATACATCTCTAATGGATGTTTAATCACCGCACTGGTGATTTTAGCCGGGATCAAACAGTTCACAAGGGCTTTTTAGCCGGGATCACACAGATCACAAAGGCTATATAACCGGGATCAAATAGATCACAAGGGTTATATAAAATACATCTCTAATGGATGTTTAATCACCGCACTGGTGATATTAGCCGGGATCAAATAGATCATAATGGCTATATAACCGGGATCAAATAGATCACAAGGGTTATATAAAATACATCTCTAATGGATGTTTAATCATCGCACTGGTGATTTTAGCCGGGATCAAACAGATCACAAAGGCTATTTAGCCGGGATCACACAGATCACAAAGGCTATATAACCGGGATCAAATAGATCACAAGGGTTATATAAAATACATCTCTAATGGATGTTTAATCACCACACTGGTGATATTAGCCGGGATCAAATAGATCACAAAGGCTATATAACCGGGATCAAATAGATCACAAGGGTTATATAAAATACATCTCTAATGGATGTTTAGTCACCGTACGGGTGATTTTAGCCGGGATCAAACAGATCACAAAGGCTATTTAGCCGGGATCACACAGATCACAAAGGCTATATAACCGGGATCAAATAGATCACAAGGGTTATATAAAATACATCTCTAATGGATGTTTAATCACCGCACTAGTGATATTAGCCGGGATCAAATAGATCACATAGGCTATATAACCGGGATCAAGTAGATCACAAGGGTTATATAAAATACATCTCTAGTGGATGTTTAATCACCGCATTGGTGATTTTAGCCGGGATCAAACAGATCACAAAGGCTATTTAGCCAGGATCAAATTGATCACAAGGGCTATATATAAGGTTAGGACAAAGTCCATTACCTTGAAGGTTAGTGTGATTCCTCAAGTCACACAACCAAGAGTATGCACATTATTTGAATGTTAACATAAGAGGATTTAATGGTTGATTATAAATCCCGGTCTCATTGACCTTAATGACTTGGAGGCTTGAACTTAGTCCATCACCTCTAGATAGAAGGATAACTTCCCTTAACTCTCTTATATATTTGGCCAAATATGTGGTTTGAGCCACTTGGCAAATCAAAACCATTAAAATCTTTTTGGAATTATATCGCAGAGCATAAATTTCGAATAAAATCGAGACGCTCGTTTTCAAGAGGATGAATACATATATATAATTCCAAAAGTACTTCATTAAATTTTCATACAAAATTACAATACTTGAAACAAATAAATGGAACTGATTGTCCATGCAAGGACTAAAAGAAATAAAATGTCCACGCGGGGACTAAAGTAATAATAATGTCCACGCAGAGACTACATATAATAGAAAAGACTTCACTCGTCTTTCTTTCCATCGACTAGTTTGGAGAGTTTCTTGAAGAACTTATTTGTCTTCTTCTCCGTTTTCTCCGCCTGCTGCTGCATCTCTTTCATTCTTTCTAAGGCCTCATTGATGGCCTCAAGGGGTGGTAGGGGTTGTGGTTGGGGTTGTGGTTGTGACATAACTGGATACTGGTACCCATAAGTTGGATATCCAGTCGCTGGTAAGTAGGTGGGAAAGGAGACGGGAAAAGTGTGTTGTGCATAACAGCCTACATATATGGGTCTTGCGACCATGCTTGATAGTCTACCGGTGTAGGCGGGTTAAAAGGATCATATCCAGACGTGTCTGGATACGTGGGAATTTGGTTAGTATAACCCGATGGTGGTGGTTGAACAATAGGTGTTGGTGTTGGTGTTGGTGTTGGTTCCACTATAGGTGGAATATTAGAGGGTCCACCCATTTGTGGGTCCTCTTGAATGGTGGGGTAAGAACTGGGCAAAGGTGGCAGCGATCCCGACCTTTGTCCGGCACGTACCGGACATACGTGCTCCATGCTTTCTTCTTGGTGGTTCAGGTGGTGGTTGAGGTTGGTCCACGGGTTCCATGTGGAGATCTTCTTGAACAGGTGGTGGTTGAGAATGGTGAGAAGGAGTGTGGGAAAAAGTAAATTGATTCCAATATTGGTCCTACTCATTAGGACCTTGGTAGGGCGATCCGGCGTACGAGTTTGAATCGCTCGAAATTTCGATGGGATGCACATTTGATCCCGACGGTGGCATCTCCGGGTCGGAGTCCTCGTCCATTGGATGTGGTTCGTCCAACTGATTTTGATCGGCTGGAGGCGTGTTTAGGAAATGGTTGGGTTAAACTCTTCATGGTAGGAGTGATGAGAATGAGAATGGTGAGAATGATAAGAATGGTGTGAGTGGTAAGAATTTTGGGAATGTGAGGGCGAGTGTCTATTAGAGACGGAACGTCTCGCTGGTTGCCATGGAGACGAATCTCCTGATTCTTGATAATTATCTGAATTATGAGGTTGACAGGGAATACGCCCTGATGGTCCTCCTCTCATTGGACCTTTTCCTCGTCCACTTTGTCCTCGTACACGTGGCGGCATTTTCCTAAGTAAGATCAATTCAAAAACATACTAATAACTTAATAATGAAATGAGTAATCCTAGGTCAATGCCTAGACTCGGAAGTCTAAGTAATGTGCTCGTGTAAGTTTTAGACTAAACACAAAAGGCTAGTGTTTAATTCTCTCAAACGTTGGCTCTGATACCAACCCTGTCACACCCCGGATTTCCAACCCTGAAATCCAAACACCAGTGGGCCCGGGTGGGGAGTATTGTGACGTAAGTTGATAACATCATTATCAATTAAACATAGCACAGCGGAAATCTTTGAGTAAAATTACTATTACAAACCGAAATGTTCGAAATACAAAATAACATACAGGCTCGTAATAAAAGATCCACAGGCGGATCATAGAATGTACAAGAAAGAATACAAAACAGACTTTAGGCAGATCTAAGGATTTACAAGAATCCTCTTATTCTCTACCGAGCAGCTTCCGGCTTAATTTCGTGTTGTACCTGCAGATTAGTCTTTGGATGATACGTCAACTTACGCTGGTAAATTTAAGTTTATGATCATGAGTATTCTGGAAAATAATTTATTTATGATATAATATCAGTAGGATATCAAATATATGTGTATTTTACCTTTTATGACCAAACTATGCACCGAAGGGGCATTTTGGTCATTTTACACATAGTTTATAAATTATTTGGATTATGAGTTTATAACATGTACCTACTGTAATTATGTTTAAAATAAGTTTTGAAATCAGTAGGTATCAAGTTTTGGTCAATAATATGGTTTAAAACCATACTATGCGCCGAAATGACGCTTATGTCGTAAGATGACGTTGTTAAGCGTGTTTAATGAAAACTGACCTTAGGGTCAGACTTAAAATGTTAAAAATATGTTAATTGATATAACATATCAGTAGGTAAATGATTTACCTTGAAAAGATTTATTAAAATCATTTTATGAGTCACAAGGACTAAAACCGTCATTTATCGACATAGTTTAAGGACCTGCTTGGAAACTTAGTTTACAACTTGGTTTAAGATCCCAAATAATCCTACTTATAATATTATATCAGTAGAAACTCATTTTCAAGTTCATTACCATATAAAACCTTGTTTTAGGTAAAAAGGACATTTTGGTCAAAGATGGCATAATTATGGAACTTGCGCATAAACTTGGATTCTGATTATGATCATGTATGCTATATTATATTATGATCATAATGCAACTTTAGATCAGTGGGTAACTAATCTAAATCGGGTCAGAATCGAAAGTCAAAGAAGAAGTTAAACCTTGCGACTTTCGGTTGCGAACCGACCCTAGAACTGAAATTGACGAGCCGAACATGTTCATACATGTTCTAATAATTATTACCAACTTGTTTAAGTGTCAAAACAGGTTTCATAACATATATAAGATCAATTTATGATTTTTTTGAAAAATGGCATGTTTGACTTTTTAATATCAAAACTTTGACCCGTCAATTGGTCTAGCAAATGTGATCTTCAGGAGGTGCCCTTTATAGGGACTAACACCTTCCTTACTATGATCACTTAGCCATGTTCATTTTGAACAATGGATGGACCATAATGGTCTTAACCGAAAGTCAAAACGTTTTACGTAAAATGCTTGACTTTAGGCTATAGAAGCCTATAAATGAAAATGCACAAGGAAGGAACACTTACCAGTGATTCCTAGATGCAAAAGAACTATGTTGGACTGCTCCTTTTAGTTAGGAACTTCCAAATGAGGGAGAAGAGTGAATAAGAAAGGTGCAAGTTGAAACGGTGAACTTAAGCACCTATGTATAGTTGGAGAGCTCAAAGGAGGTGAAGCCAAGTGTCTAGGGGTGTAAGAAGAAGCTTACAAGTGTCCTAAAACGTGGCATAGCTGATTAGGAAGGCATTGGTTTCGATTTAATGGTTTTGAAGCTTTGATTGGGCTCCAAAACAAACTTTCTGCTACAAGTCTGTTCTCACGTGCGCGAGAGACACAGGCCGGGTCTCTCGCGGCCCGCGACCGCCCCTATTTCAGTTTTAAAATTTGACACTTTGGCCCCTAAACTATATAAAGCTTATAAAAACGATTTGAAACACCTTTTTGGCACTTTTAGTCCTCCGTAGCCAATACTTGGCATACCCGGGATTATGCCTGGACATTGTCGAGCTCTCGGTTCGTTAAAAGGTCACTCAGAGGTAAGAATTAACATGTTGACACTTTTAATCCCTCCATTATCCAATTTTCACATATTTACAAAATTGAACTCTCTCGTCCAACAAACGGCACGTATGAGAGTTTGGACTTCACAAAGGATCACTCAGAGGCTTTTAACAAGCATGTTGATTCCGATGTCACTCAGAGGCTGGGCATGTTGACATATCAGTCACTCAGAGTTTAAGTTTCAAGCATGTTGACGTATCAGTCACTCAGAGGCTAATGATTTAAGCATGTTGACATATCAGTCACTCAGAGGCTATTATTTATGCATGTTGACATTGGTTCGTCACTCAGAGGCTCAACTTGAGCATGTTGACGCCTTTAGTCCTTATTGGTCTTTAATAGACTATATTAAAATACAACACGTGTCACTATACTATTGGACACGATTTTTACAGGGTGTTACAACCGCTTTTTCTTGTGCTACTCGGATTCGTTCTAGTAATCCAGAAGCGACCCTAAGTTGCATGGATTGTACTCGAATAGGTGCGGAATTTTCTTTTCGGCTAAGGGCATCTGCCACTACATTCGCTTTTCCCGGGTGATAGTGGATTTCGCAGTCATAATCCTTCACCGTTTCTAACCAACATCTTTGTCTCATATTCAACTCCTTTTGATCAAAGAAGTACTTCAGGCTCTTATGGTGCATTTCGCCCCATACAGGTAAGGTCTCCAGATTTTTAGAGCAAAAACTACCGCCGCTAACTCAAGATCATGAGTTGGGTATTTCTTTTCATGAACCTTTAATTGTCTCGAGACATAAGCAATCACCTTGCCCCGTTGCATAAGTGCACATCCAGACCTAGGTGTGATGCATCCGAGTACACTACCAAGTCATCGTGTCGTCTGGTAATGTCAATACCGGAGCACTAATCAACTTTTCCTTAAGTATTTAGACTGCCCTTTCTTGATTGTCAGTCCAGACAAATTTTTCGTCCTTCCGAGTTAGTTTAGTTAATGGCGATGCAAGTTTGGAGAAATCTTGAATGAATCGAATTTGTCGGATGACTCCATTTGACACGCCTCGATTTTTGATGGATTGACTAATATTCCATTGGCACTTATAATGTGTACAAGGAATTATACTTTCTGAAGCCAAGAGGTGCACTACGAGAATTAGTGTAAAGCTTTTCCCGTCTAAGTGTTTCTAATACTTCTTGCAAATGGTCTGTATGATCTATTTCATTCCTTGAGTAGACTAGAATATCATCGATGGTTACTATCACTGACTTGTCAAACATAGGTTTGCACACCCGATTCATGAGATCCATGAATGCTGCGGGTGCATTTGTTAGCCCGAAGGACATTACAAGGAATTCGTATTGCCCTAACCATGTATGGAAGGCGGTTTTAGGTATATCTTATTCTTTCACTCTTAGTTGATGGTAGCCCGGCCTTAAATCGATTTTTGAAAACCAACTTTAACCTTGTAGCTGATTGAATAAGTCATCGATTCTCAGAAGTGGATACCGATTATTTACCGTATGTTTATTTAGCTCACGGTAATCGATACACATAAGCATACTTCCGTCTTTCATCTTCGCAAACAATACTAGCACTCCCAAGAGAGAGACGCTTGGTTGAATAAATCCCATGTCCAACAAGTCTTGTAATTGTGATAATAACTCTTGGAGTTCTAATGGTGCTAACTGATATGGACCTTTAGACACTGGTTTCGCACTCGAAACTAGTTCAATCCCAAACTCCACCTCACGCTTGGGTGGTATACCCGGTAAGTCTTCCGGGAACACATCTCCGAAATCTTGTACAACAGGCACATCTTCTGTTCTTGGCGACTCTTATTCTGAATCATGTATGCATGTTCAATAAGCCTTACACCCATGTTGAATGAGTTTATGGGCTTCCATCATCAAACATACTATAGGATTGCAATTCTTTTCCACGTAAATAATTACATGTCTTCCGCTTGGTGATGTTAGTTGTATCTCTTTGTGGAAACATATTAATTTGGCATGGTGACGAGACAACCAATCCATTCCAGTCACCACTTGGAACTCCCCATGGGTATCAAATCAACCAAGTAATCCTCGCCATCAACATCTAATTTGCATTCCCGACATATATAACAAACAACAAAACTTTTATTATTACCTACTTCTACTTTTATAGGCATAGGTAATTTTGTTAGTGTGAACAAAGGGTGTCGAATAAATCTATGCGAAACAACAGACTTATTTGCACCGTATCAAATAAAACACCTGCAGGAATTGAATTTACAGTAAACGTACCTGAAACCACATCGGGTTCATCTTTGGCCTCGGCTGTGGTTATGTGGAAGGATCTGCCCGTGTCTACGAAGACTCATTCTTCACATTGATCGCGTCTTTCTTTCCTACCAACTCCGGGCATTCAGACTTTTTATGACCCGGTTGGTAACAGTTAAAGCAGACCGATACTTTTGTAGGGCAATTTGAAAGCGCATTTCCCGTCTTTCCACACATAACACATGGTTTGTTTTTATAGAAAACACTCGCCCCAATGAGAGCGTCCACAAACCTTGTAACTAGGTGATCCCCCTTTTACGTTTCCTTTCTTTGGAGGTTCATTTACCTTTTGTTTCTTTGTGGGGCTTGGGTTCTCATCCAACGCCCTCCTTTCTCCTCTTTCAACCTCCTTTTTCAATTCAATTTCGCGCTCTCGCGCGACATTTACAATCTCCGTGAGATGTTCATATTTTAAGGGAGTCATAAACTCTTGATATTCCACACTAATCATGTTGTAGTAGTAATAGATGTTCTGTTCGTCAGTTTGCACTAATTCATCACAAAACCTCAACTTGTCTAAGAATATCCCTGTGATCTTATTAATCGATTCACCTTTTTGTCTTAACTAAATAAATTCTTCCTTGATTTTGTTGATCACAGCTTTTGGGCTGTGATGTTTAAGGAAAGGCGCCTTAAACTCTTCCCATGTCATGGTTCTTGTGGTTTTAATCCCCAGTTCCTTCTTGAGGTTATCCCACCAATCTTTCGCTTGACCCCTCAGTTGACCGGTCCTGTAAGCTACGAAGTGGGTTGGGTCACAATGGGTCCATTCAAAAACTCCTTCAATATCACTTATCCATCATTGACAAATGATTGGATCTACTTCCCCATTGTAAATCAGGGTTTACATGCCATAAATTTGTTGTAAAGGCATGCCTTCCCTTCTTTAGCCTTGCCTCGATCTTGATTGAGGCTTTCCTTTATTTCATTCATCCGTTCTTCTATTATTGTTAACATCGTTGTTTGCAACTTTTCCATAAATCCAGGTAAGGCTGCTTCCAATGCTTTTCCGACTTCTTCGCAAATTTTTGCTTGTATCTCCTCTGTCATGAGGGATACCGTAAACTCTCCCGATCCGTCAAACCTCTCTTTTACCAAAATGTCCATAACAATTTAATAAATAATCTGTTTAATCATTTCCATATAATACTCATCACTCAATATTACTCGTGATGTATCATTCTTTTTCGGTTGATTAAGTACATATCTTGTCTCAACCATTTATACTTAGTGTATTTCCCGGGTTCGAGTGTATTAATACACTCCTCCCATACACCTTAAATCATCTTCTTTTCTATTATTTTCTATTGAAATTCATTTCAAAGCTAGTTCTTACCGGATGTCTTGATCAAGCCTTGAACCGAACACATTTCATTTTTAACCTTAAACTCTTATTACCAACTTATAAGACCCATATTTACATTATATATATATATATTTCATATAAAATAACAAAATTAACGTCTTACAATTGAAAATACCAAGTTGTTTAAACTTTATAATTATTTAAAACAACTTAAACATTTTAGACAAAAATTAATACATAAAATGTACAAGCAAACGGAAGCTTAAAATTTCGGAGTGTTCGGTTCTTCATCCCAGCTTAATCTTCATTGGTGAACTTCTCAAAATATTCATTTAGAAATCAAACTTTCTAATTGGTTAGTATCGTGTTGAATAAGGATGTTATATTATAATTATTTCATAAATAATAAATTAAAAACTTCTAAATTTTCCGGGAAGGCGTGGCGACGGCTGATTGCTTCGTCGGCTACGCCATTTCGAAGGCATCGTCGGGTCAGAACTACCATAGGCAGTAGTATAGGGCGTCGGAACAATAGTGTTGCGTCGGGGACGGCCAGATGTGGCGTCAGCGACGACACCTACTGTAGCAATTTTGCTGCTAATTTATTTAATTGTCCGTTCGACTCGTTTCGAGTTCCATACATCAACATACGACTCGGGACTTACTGAAAATCGTCCTTAAAATGATATTCCCTGTTTTCGTTACTGTATTACTATCGTTATTAGTGTTTACATCACTCAAATTCTAATTTTCATAAATCTCATAGTTTTGACCAGTTTGCAAAATTTTAGCAAACAAACTTGATAGGCATATTATTCTTTACAAAATTTATCAATTATATAAGTATCCTCATTTTTCAGAATAGCTACTTATAATTTGCATATCTATTTCTCGATTTTTACGCATATGTATTTTTCTTTTCCAGTTTTGCCCTTTTACCATGTTTAAACCAAAGTAAGCATTCATGTATCCTTTCCGGTATACATTTGAACTCCATTTTACCCGTTTGGTTGCTTTAGCGAAATCCATCTCCTTATTCCATCAAGACATTATCTATTTCCTCATTTTCACCCGTTTGGTTGCATTAGCGAAATCCATTGCTTTTTTCAACCAAACCTTTATCTATTTCCTCATTTTTACTTGTTTGGTTGCATTAGCAAAATCCATCGCTTTATTCAACCAAACCTTTATCTATTTCCTCATTTTGACCCGTTTGGTTGCATTAGCGAAATCCATCGCTTTATTCAACCAAACCTTTATCTATTTCCTCATTTTGACCCATTTGGTTGCATTAGCGAAATCCATCGCTTTATTCAACGAAACCTTTATCTATTTCATCATTTTGACCTATTTGGTTGCTTTAGCGAAATCCATTGCTTTATTCAACCAAACCTTCATCAATTTCATCATTTGACCCATTTGGTTGCTTTATCGAAATCCATCGCTTTTCAACCAAACCTTTATCTATTCTTTAT
This sequence comes from Scalesia atractyloides, assembly GCA_947069175.1. Classification (NCBI taxonomy): domain Eukaryota; kingdom Viridiplantae; phylum Streptophyta; class Magnoliopsida; order Asterales; family Asteraceae; genus Scalesia; species Scalesia atractyloides. The sequence continues at coordinate 45,266,663 of CAMTDV010000011.1, forward strand.
GTTCTCAACTATCCTTCGTCAAAACAACTTATATATTAATATGCTATAAAACACAAAGCCGCGTACCTTAAAGCTTTCCTTTCAAGCACGCGTCCATACCGTCTTGGCCACTTGATGCTTCACCCAATTTGCCTATAGAGTTCAATCCGATATATCATTTTGAACTCAATATATAATTTAGGACACACGTCATTGTCAAAACCTCGTTTACTTGATTCTTACACACTTATCAAGTATTCTGGATTATTTAAACATTACATCAAATGTCTTGTGGGCAAGATTACATATTACCTTTATCAAGCCTATGATTTATCTAATAGCCATGTATCCATATCCTTTCAAATCTCTATGTTTAATATGTATAATTAACATCTAAACTTTACATTATAGCATCACTTCTTCAATTTTCAATATCAAAATTACTCATCAAAGTCCATATTAACATGCTATTTCAGCAAACTTACATCATTGCATTCATAATTATATAATCACTTGGGGCTTTGTCATGCAAGAACATGTAACACCTTGTAAAATCGTGTTCAATAGTATACTGACACGTGTTGTATTTTTTTGTCTATTAAAGACCAATAAGGACTAAAGGTGTCAACATGCCTAGCCTCTGAGTGACTGATATGTCAACATGCTTAAACATTGGCCTCTGAGTGACTGATATGTCAAATGCCTAGCCTCTAAGTGACTGATATGTCAACATGCTTAATCTGAGACTCGGAATGATCCTTTACAAAGTCCTAACTCTCATGTGTGCCCGTTGTTGGACTAGAGGGTTCAATTCTGTAAATATGTGAAAGTTGGATAATGGAGGGGTTAAAAGTTTCAACATGTTAATTTATACCTCTGAGTGACCTTTTAACGAACTGAGAGCTCGACAATGTCCTGGCATACTCCCGGGTATGCTAAATATTGGTTACTGAGGGCTAAATATGCTAAAAGGGTGTTTTAGAAGGTTTTAGAGGGTTTTATAAGTTGAGGGGCTAAAGTGTCAAAATTTGAAAACTGACATAGGGCGCTCGCGGGGCAAGAGAGGCTAAGGCCTGGCCTCTCGCGGGGTGCGAGAGGCCTGTATCTGCAGAAAATTAACTTGGCCACCACACAAAGGTGCCAAAAACCATGTATTCGAAACCAGGGATTTTTAAACAGTTATGCCACGTTTTGGAACACTTGTAAGCTTCCTCTTACACCCCTTAACACCTGGCATCACCTCCTTCAAGCTCTCCAACTCTAAATAGGTGCCAAGGTTCACCATTTGCACTTGCACGTTTCTCATTTACAACTCTATCACCCTCCTCTGGAAGTTACTAACTGAAAGGAGCATCCAACTTAGTTCTATTGCATTCTAGGAACCTCTTGTAAGTGTTCCTTCCTCTTGCATTTTCGTTTATAGGCTTTTATAGCCAAAAGTTAAGCGTTTTACGAAAAACGCCTTGACTTTCGGTTAAGACCATTATGGTCCAGCCATTGTTCGTAATGAACATGGCTAAGTGATCGTAATAAGGTAGGTGTTAGTCCCTATAATGGGCACCTCCTGAAGATCACGTTTGCCAGACCAATTGACGGGTCAAAGTTAAGACATTAAAAAGTCAAATAGGCCATTTTTCGAAAAAAAATCATAAATTGATCTTATATATGTTATGAAACCTGTTTTGACACTTAAACAAGTTTGTAATAATTATTAGAACATATAAGAACATGTTCGGCTCGTCAATTTCAGTTATAGGATCGGTTCGCAACCAAAAGTCGTAAAGTTTGACTTCTGCTTTGACTTTCGATTCTGAACCGATTTAGATTAGTTAGATACTGATCTAAAGTTGCTTTATGATCTTAATATAATGTAGCATAACCCTCTGAGGTTATATTACATGATCATAATCAGAATCTGAGCTTATACACAAGTTCCGTAATTATGTCATTTTGACTAAAATGCCCTTTTTGCATAAAAAGAGGTTTTAAAGATAATGAACTTGAAAATGAGTTTCCTACTGATGTAATACTATAAGTAGGATTATGTGGGATGTTAAATCAGATTATAAACTGAGTTTATGAACAAGTCCTTGTAATATGTTGGTAAATGACGATAAAGCCCTTATGGCTTATAAAATGGTTTTAATCATATCTTTTCAAGATAAATCTTTTACCTACTGATATGTTATATTAATATAACATATATAAGACATTTTAATCTGACCTTAACATCATATTTCGTTAAACATCGCATAAATCGTCATTTTACGACATAAGCGTCGTTTCGGCGCATAGTATGGTTTTAAACCATATTTATCAACCTAGACTTGTTACCTATTGATTTCAAAACTTATTCTAAACATTTTTACAGTAGGTATATGATATGAACTCAGAATCCCAAATAATTTATAAACTGTGTAAAATGACCAAAATGCCCCTCCGGTGCATAGTTTGGTCATAAAAGATAAATTACACATATAATTAATATCATACTTATATCATATCATAAGTAATTTATTTTTCCAAAGTACTTATAGTTATAACATCAAATTATATTCAAGTTTCTTTTATAAGGTATGAAATTACCAAAATAACCTTATTAGGCATAATTTCATTGTAAGACCGTAACGAACATAAAAGTTGATATCTTACTGATATTACAACTTATTTAAAGTGTAATGGCATATAGAACTTGTCCATGACTTATCCGGTTACCCAATGTCGCTGATATGCGTACGGTTAAGCATATGTAACTAGTTTACGAAAATTAACCGAAACGGGTCTAACCTTGTCATTTAAGTCTCAAAATCCAGAATGTTTATAGTTTATCCATATTATACAAGTCAACGTACTTGTTGGGATTAAACTACATTCTATCCAACCATCGTTTAATCTAGCGTTATACCTTTTGATCAAGTACACTAGTCGGTCTAAGTCTATGACTTAAATAAGAACGTTAGTATTTAATTGGTTAGTTTATGCCATAATCCAGACTAGAGTCTTGCCGGTAAATGCTATCTGCACTTAGTACTTTTGTGTACGGCTGAGTTATTAAATTAAAAGAAGACTAGCTCAGGTAAATACTCTCGACTTTATTTCCCTATACGGGCTTGGGTTACTTGTAAATTATTACCGCTTGGTCAGAAATGGGATCAATCGAATGCCGGATTGTGATCCGCATATTCTGTTTTAATCAGTTTTGTTTGATAACTTAAACATCGGGGGTTAACTACCGCGTCCGGAATATCCTCGGCTCATTACAACAGATAATGGCCACGACCTTAGCGCGGGTGTAGGCATACACCCGATAGACGCTCAAAATGCATTACCCACAAGGTGGGGAAGAATTGACTCCTTCGTGAGTCCAAAGTTGTGTGTACGTTAATCATGTCTCGTTCTCCGTACCGGGCACTGTATGTATGGACAAACATGTAAATTTGTTAACAACGTTGTACGGTCAACTTTCCCAAGTAATATAAGATTTTGTGCTGATGCACACTTAAAACATATTTTAAATGTTTTCAAAATGAGTCAGTTGGGTGTATTTAACAGCAAAAGCTGACGTATTTTCAAAAGATTAAGCTTGCAGGTACAATACAAAAATAGGCTGGAAGTGCTCGGTAGTGATAGAGGATCTTGCAAATCCTAGATCTAACCAAAGTCTGTTTTATATTCCTTCTTTGTACAATTTATGATCCGCTTGTGGATCTTCTATTACGAGCCTGTATATTATTTTAATAGTAATTTAAATCCAAGACTTCCGTTATCCTGTGTTTAATTGACGATGATGATATCAACTTTACGTCAAGATATTCCCCATCCGGGCCCACCAGTGTTTGATTGGCTGTGGAAAGCCGGGGTGTGACAGTTTGGTATCAGAGCCAACGTTTGAGAGAATTAAACACTAGCCTTTTGTGTTTAATCTCAAACTTACACAAGTACATTCCTTAGACTTCTGAGTCTAGGCTTTGACCTAGGATTACTCATTTCATTATTAAGTTATTAGTATTGTTTTTGAATTGATTTTAACAGGAATATGCCGCCACGTGTACGAAGAAGAGGAAAAGGACCAATGAGAGGAGGACCTTCAGGACACATCCCTTCACATCCCCATCACCCGAACCCTTATGAAGATTCGGGGGGATTCATGGCCACTACCATAACATTCGCGTACCCACACTCAAAGTTCATACCACTTGTACCATTCACACCACTCCCACCACTCTCAGCATTCTTACCATGATGAGTTTATTCCCAACCAATACTTTAACACACCCCCAGCCGACCAAAACCAATTAGATCCACCAAATCCCATGGACGAGGACTCTGATCTAGAGATGCCGCTGTCAGGTTCAAATGTGCATCCCATTAAAATCTCAAGCGATTCGAACTCCTATGCCGGATCGCCTTACCAAGGTCCTAATGAGTGGGACCAATATTGGAACCAATTTACCTTCACCAATACTCCTTCCCATCACTCCCAACCACCTCCCGTGCAAGAAGATGTGCACATGGAACCGATGGAACAATCCCAATCGCCACCAGAACCGCCAAGGAGGGAAAGAGGATCACGTATGTCAGTGCGTGTGGGCCAATGGTCGGGGTCGCTGCCACTTTTGCCCAAACCTTACCCAACTATTCACGAGGACCCACAAATGGGTGGACCCTCTAATGCGTCACCTGTGGTGGAACCAACACCACCACCAACGGTTCAACCACCACCATCGGGTTATAATAACCATATCCCAACATATCCGGATACATCTGGATATGATCCTCTTAACCCATCGACACCTGTTGATTACCAAGCATGGTCGCATGACCCATACATGCAAGCGGTCATGCATAATGCACTTTACCCGTCTCCTTTCCCACCTGCTAGATATCCAAGTTATGGGTACCAGTATCCGGTTATGCCACAACCACAACCACAACCTCTGCCGCCACTTGAGGCCATCAATGAGGCCTTAGAACGAATGAAAGAAATGCAACAACAAGTGGAGAAAACGGAGAAGAAGACAAACAAATTCTTCAAGAAACTCTCCAAGCTGGTTAAGGGAAAGAAGGACGAGTAAAGTCTTTTCTAATATATGTTATTCCCCTCAAGGACATTGTTATTTCTTTAGTCCCTGCATGGATATTTTTGTTTCTGTAGTCCTTGCATAGACAATTTATTCCATAGTTTCTAGTATTGTAATTTCTATTTGGAATTTAATGAAGTATTTTTGGAATTATATATATATATATATATATATATATATTCATCCTCTTCAAGCGAGTGTCTCGATTTTATTCGAAATTTATGCTCTGCTATATAATTCCAAAGACCATAATGGATTTGATTATGCCAAGTGGCGTAGACCACACATTGGACAAGAAATGATAGTTAAGGACAATGAGCCTTCTATCAGGTTAGTTAAGAGAAGTTATCCTTTTATCCAGAGGTGGGGAACTAGATTCAAGCCTCCAAGGTCATTAAGGTCGAAGGTGACCAGGACCATTAATCAATCATTAAAGGGGTACTCTTTTGTTAACATTAAGGAATGTTCATACTCTGGTAGTGTGACTTGAGGAACCACACTAGCCGTCAAGGTAAAAATGACTACGTCCTAAGACCTATTATAGAGCCTATGTGATCAATGTGATCCTGGCTAACGTCATTAATGCGATGACAAATAACAGGCCAAGGTGCCCAATTTTATGTCCAATGTGACAGGCCAAAGTGCCTAATTTTCTGTCCAATGTGACAGGCCAAGGTGCCCAATTTTATGTCCAAGGTGACAGGCGAACGTGCCCAATTTTATGTCCAATGTGCCATAAATTTACATCTGTTGTAATGTAGGCTGATATGCCATGAATTACATCTGTTATGATGTAGGCTGATATGCCATGAATTACATCTGTTATGATGTAGGCTGATATGCCATGAATTTACATCTGTTATGATGTAGGCCAATGTGCCCAATTTTCAAATGTCCAATGTGACCGGCCAATGTGCCCAATTATTATGTCCATTAGTGACAAGCTTATGAGCTACATAGAATTATCAATTATGACAATGACAGTTGTGACATTACGATCCACTACCTAATAATATATGGACTATGTCCAGATGTAATTTACCTTTGATGGTCTTATTAAGACCTAGGCAAAATATAGATATGATAAGCCTAAGAGTTGTGATGTTATTCACACTAACTTCAATAGGCAATGGATTGTTTTATCCAATGTTTAAAGCCAATATGGTTGTTATATCATGGCTAGGGAAATTTGTTTGATATTTAGAGCCAAAGTTGCAATATGGTAAACTCGGACGAGGCACAGAGTAGGCACCGAAAGATTAGCTCTAACAAGGCTGAAAATATAGCCGTTAACATTGATGACTTCCAAGCTTGCATAAATGCAGCTGTGGGAAAGGCCATGGAAAAGGCCATAGAAAAGCTTATGGAGCCGAGTGCTACTCGCTACAGACCAGTATCAATCGCACCATCTTCTGCTCATAAGGAGAGCTCAGTTCACACTTCAAATGCGAAGAGTGAACCAAAGAAAATAGAATTCGCTGATAGGTCTCGTTCTTCTAAAGACGGATGTACCTATAAATATTTCGTCTCCTGCAAACCCCGAGACTTTAATGGGGAAAAAGGAGCAGTAGAAACCTTGAAGTGGCTTGACGAAATGGAAACAATTTTGGATATCAACGGCTGTGCTAATAAGGATGTGGTCAAATATGTATCACAGTCCTTTAAGGGCGATGCCCTGATATGGTGGAAGGCAATGGTTCAATCTACAGGTAAGATACACCTGTACAACTTAGGATTGTCAAAGTTTGTAGAACTAGTCAAGGAGACTTACTGTCCACCTCATGAGGTGGAGAAATTAGAGACAGACTTTCTGACTCTTTCAATGAAGAACCTAGAATGTTGGAAGTATGTTTCTGACTTCAATTCCCTGTCTAGGTTAGTTTCTCATCTAGTCACCCCATAATCCAAACGCATTGTGCGTTTATTAATGGATTAGCGCCCGAGATAAAGGGCATGGTAAAGGCTGCTCAGCCTAGTACCTATAGGTCCACTATAGACCTATCTCTCTCCCTCACCTTAGATTTAGTGAGGCAAAGGTCAGTTAAGACTGAAACTGACGAAAAGAGGAAACGGGAGGATAGTAACTCCCAAAGGTTTAACAAGAAAGGAAATTTCGGGTTCAAGAAGAACCAGCACGTGCCTAATGACAAACCTCTGTGCAAGAACTGTAAATACAGACATTGGGGACAGTGTAGTATAAATCCACAGACTAAACCCTGTGATATCTGCAAGAGAAAGGGGCATAAGACCCTAGAATGCAAGGATCTTAAGGATGCAGTTTGCTACAACTGTAATGAAAAAGGGCACATTACGTTCAATTGCCCGAAGAACCCCAAAAGTAATGATGCAGAGCCTGGAGAGGCTAAGAAAGGAAATGCTCGCGCTTTCCAGATGAATGCCAGGGAAGCCGTTAATGACAATAACGACATAATAGGTACATTCCTCATCAATGATGTATATGATAGAGTTCTTTTCGATTCGGGTGCAGATAAATCTTTTGTTGATCATAAGTTTAGTAAACTATTAAACTTGCCCATAAGAACTCTAGATATAACTTATGAGGTAGAACTCGCTGATGGAACGTTAGAGATAACATCTTCCGTTATTGATGGATGCTCTATATCCATTAAAAATCATTCTATCCCTATCACTCTTTTGCCAATGAAATTGTCAGGGTTCGATGTAGTTTTAGGCATGGATTGGTTATCCTATAACCAAGCCCGCATTGCCTACGATAAGAAACTCATCGAAATTAAAACCCCAACTGGTGAAATGATCACCATCCCTGGAGATTTACACTACGGATTGCCAGACAAAGTGTCGTTATTTAAGGCATCCAAGTGTTTGGGGAGAGGTTGTGTCATTTATATGGCATAAGTAACTATCAATGAGCCTAAGCCAAGTATTAAAGACCTACCAGTTATCTCGGAGTATTCCGATGTTTTCCCTGAAGAATTACCTGGCCTACCTCCAGATAGGCAAGTGGAGTTTAGAATTGATATCTTACCTGGATCAGCACCGGTAGCCAGAGCTCCATATCGGTTAGCACAGACAGAGATGAAGGAATTGAGATTACAGTTAGATGAACTCTTAGAGAAAGGCTTTATTCAACCCAGTTCATCACCTTGGGGAGCAGGAGCTCCTATTCTATTCGTAAAGAAGAAAGACGGTTCAATGCGGATGTGCATTGATTACCGAGAACTGAACAAGTTAACAATTAAGAAATGATATCCTCTCCCAGGATCGATGATTTATTCGACCAACTTCAAGGGGCTAGTTACTTTTCTAAGATTGATTTGAGATCAGGATATCATCAGCTAAGGGTTAGGAACGAAGATGTTCCTAAAACTGCCTTTAGGATCCGATATGGTCATTTTGAATTTCTAGTGATGCCTTTTGGGCTCACAAATGCACCTGCAACATTCATGGATCTCATGAACAGAGTATTCAAACCGTATTTGGATAAGTTTGTCATTGTCTTTATAGACGACATACTTATATATTCTCGTAATCAAGCTGACTATGAGAAACACCTTTGGTGCATTCTAGAATTACTAAGGCAGGAAAAGCTTTATGCTAAATTCTCTAAGTGTGAATTTTGGCGTAGAAAAGTCCAATTTCTTGGACATGTTGTACGTGAGCATGGTATCCAAGTGGATCCCGCCAAAATAGAGGCCATAATGAATTGGGAAGTACCCAAGACCCCATCGGAGATTCGTAGTTTCCTAGGATTGTCTGGATACTACAGGAGATTCATTAAGAACTTTTCAAGAATAGCCACTCCATTGACTACCTTAACCCGTAAGAATGTCAAATTTGTTTGGGATCCGAAACAACAAGAATCCTTTGAGATTCTAAAACACAAGTTGAGCAATGCTCCTGTGTTATCTCTACCTGAGGGTAATGCTGATTTTGTAGTCTATTGTGATGCTTCGCACACTGGCATGGCTGTGTGTAATGCAAAAAGGTAAGGTAATTGCTTATGCATCACGACAGTTAAAGGTGCACGAAAGGAACTACACCACCCATGATTTGGAATTGGGTGCCGTTGTATTTGCACTAAAGCTATGGAGACATTACTTGTATGGCACAAAGTGTATTATATACACTGGCCATCAGAGCTTCCAGCATCTGTTCAATCAGAAGGAATTGAACATGCGACAGCGCTGTTGGATGGAAACACTTAATGATTATGATTGAGAAATTCGCTACCATCCGGGAAACGCAAATGTCGTTGCTGACGCCTTAAGTCGCAAGGAAAGAATTAAGCCCATTAGGATTAATGCAAAGAGCATTGAGTTCAGAAATAGCTTGAATGAGAAGCTATTATATGCGCAGAAGCAAGCGTTATTAGAGGCTAATTTTCCTAATGATGGATTAGGAAGAATTATTGGTCAATTAATGCATGGAAAAGATGGAATCCTTAGATTAAATGGAAGGATCTGGGTTCCAGCCTTTGGGGGACTTAGAGATCTAATCCTCCAGGAAGCACGCAATAAGAGATACTCAGTTCACCCTGGAGGTGACAAAATGTATCAGGATCTAAAAAGGAATTATTGGTGGATGGGTTTGAAGAAATCCATAGCCACTTATGTAGCTAAGTGTCTGACATGTTCGCAAGTTAAGGCCGAACATCAAAAGACGTCAGGGCTTCTACAAAAATTGAAAATTCCCACTTGGAAATGGGAAATGGTAACAATGGACCTGATTACCAAGTTACCTAAGACCAAAAGTGGAAATGACACGATTTGGGTCATTGTAGATAGGCTGACTAAATCAGCATTTCTTTCCAATTAAGGAAACGTATAATTCAGACAAATTGGCTAAGTTGTATGTGGACAAGATTATGTCCCTACATGGTGTGCCAATATCTATTGTATCTGACAGAGATACTAGATATACCTCTCATTTTTGGAAAAGTTTCCAACAATCTTTAGGCACAAGATTAAGCTTTAGTACGCCTTACCACCCGCAGACGGATGGTCAAAGTGAGCGTACTATCCAGACTTTGGAAGACATGCTTCGGGCATGTGTGATTGATTTAGGTGGAAGTTGGGATGACCACTTACCCCTAATAGAATTCTCCTACAATAATAGTTATCATACGAGCATCAGGCTGCTCCTTACGAGGCCTTGTATGGGAGAAAATGTCGAACGCCCGTGTGTTGGCAGAAGTTAGGGAAGCCCAACTATCAGGACCAGAAATTGTCCTGGAGACCATGTAAAAGATTGTGCAAATCCGTGATCGTCTCAAGGCTGTCAGGGATAGGCAGAAGAGCTATGATGACAAGAGGCGTAAACCTCTCAAGTTCTAAGTAGGGGACAAAGTCATGCTGAAAGTATCACCTTGGAAAGGTGTAATGAGATTCGGAAAGAAGGGCAAGCTAAGCCCATGATATATAGGACCATTCGAGATAGTCGAATGTGTCGGTGCTGTAGCTTACAAGCTTAAGTTACCAGAAGAGCTTAGTGGATTTCATGATGTGTTCCACATATCTAACCTTAAGAAATGTCTAGCCGAAGAATCGCTAGCAGTGTCGCACAAAGATGTGCAAATAAATGAAACCTGAGGTTCGTTGAGCAACCAATTTTGATCGAGGATTGACAGGTTAAGAAGCTTTGAAGGAAATTGATACCTATAATAAAGGTTAAGTGGGATGCCTTTAGAGGTCCCAAGTATACATGGGAGGTTGAGTCCACTATGCGACAAAAGTACCCCTATCCTTTTAAATAAAATCTCGAGGTCGAGATTTATTTTAAGGGGGTGAGGATGTAACACCTCGTAAATCGTGTCCAATAGTATAGTGACACGTGTTGTATATTTTTTTTTGTTTGTTAAAGACCAATAAGCACTAAAGGTGTTAACATGCCTGGCCTCTGAGTGACTGATATGTCAACATGCTTAAACATTGGCCTCTTGAGTGACTGATATGTCAACATGCCTAGCCTCTGAGTGACTGATATGTCAACATGCTTAAACTGAGCCTCTGAATGATCCTTTACAAAGTCCTAACACTCATGCGTGCCTGTTGTTGGACGAGAGGGTTCAATTATGTAAATATGTGAAAGTTGGATAATAGAGGGGTTAAAAGTGTCAACAAGTTAATTTATACCTCTGAGTGACCTTTTAACGAACCGAGATCTCGACAATGTCTGGGCATACTCCCGGGTATGCCAAATATTGGTTACGGAGGGCTAAATATGCTAAAAGGGTGTTTTAGAAGGTTTTAGAGGGTTTTATAAGTTGAGGGGCTAAAGGTTTCAAAATTTGTGCTTGCGGGGTGCGAGAGGCTAAGGCCTGGCCTGCAGAAAATTAACTTGGCCACCACACAAAGGTGACAAAAACCATGTATTCGAAACTAGGGATTTTTAAACAGCTATGCCACGTTTTGGGACACTTGTAAGCTTCCTCTTACACCCCTTAACACATGTCATCACCTCCTTCAAGCTCTCCAACTATAAATAGATGCCAAGGTTTACCATTTGAACTTGCACCTTTCTCATTTAAAACTCTATCTCCCTCCTCTAGAAGTTCCTAACTGAAAGGAGCATCCAACTTAGTTCTATTGCATTCTAGGAACCTCTTGTAAGTGTTCCTTCCTCTTGCATTTTCGTTTATAGGCTTTTATAGCCAAAAGTCAAGCGTTTTACGGAAAACGCCTTGACTTTCGGTTAAGACCATTATGGTCCAGCCATTGTTCGTAACGAACATGGATAAGTGATCGTAATAAGCTAGGTGTTAGTCCCTATAAAGGGCACCTCTTGAAGATCACGTTTGCTAGACCCATTGACAGGTCAAAGTTATGACATTAAAAAGTCAAACAAGCCATTTTTTGGAAAAATCATAAATTGATCTTATATATGTTATGAAACCTGCTTTGACACTTAAACAAGTTGGTAATAATTATTAGAACATGTAAGAACATGTTCGGCTCGTCAATTTCAATTATAGGATCGGTTCGCAACCGAAAGTCGCAAAGTTTGACTTCTGCTTTGACTTTCGATTCTGTCCCGATTAGATTAGTTAGATACTGATCTATAGTTGCATTATGATCGTAATATAATGTAGCATAACCCTCTGAGGTTATATTACATGATCATAATCAGAATCTGAGTTTATGCACAAGTTCCGTAATTATGTCATTTTGACTAAAATGCCCTTTTTGCATAAAAATAGGCTTTAAAGATAATGAACTTGAAAATGAGTTTCCTACTGATGTAATATTATAAGTAGGATTATTTGAGATGTTAAATCAGATTATAAACTGAGTTTATGAACAAGTCCTTGTAATATGTTGGTAAATGACGATAAAGCCCTTGTGGCTTATAAAATGGTTTTAATCATATCTTTTCAAGGTAAATCTTTTACCTACTGATATGTTATATTAATATAACGTATATAAGACATTTTCATCTGACCTTAACATCAGTTTTCATTAAATATCGCATAAATCGTCATTTTACGACATAAGCGTCGTTTCGGCGCATAGTATGGTTTTAAACCATATTTACCAACCAAGACTTGTTATCTATTGATTTCAAAACTTATTCTAAACATTTTTACAGTAGGTATATGATATGAACTCAGAACCCAAATAATTTATAAACTATGTGTAAAATGACCAAAATGCCCCTCTGGTGCATAGTTTGGTCATAAAAGATAAATTACACATATAATGAATATCCTACTGATATCATATCATAAATAATTTATTTTTCCAAAGTACTTATAGTTATAACATCAAATTATATTCAAGTTTCTTTTATAAGGTATGAAATTACCAAAATAACCTTATTAGGCATAATTTCATTGTAAGACCGTAACGAACATAAAAGTTGATATCTTACTGATATTACAACTTATTTAAAGTGTAATGGCATATAGAACTTGTCCATGACTTATCCGGTTACCCAATGTCGCTGATATGCGTACGGTTAAGCATATGTAACTAGTTTACGAAAATTAACCGAAACGGGTCTAACCTTGTCATTTAAGTCTCAAAATCCAGAATGTTTATAGTTTATCCATATTATACAAGTCAACGTACTTGTTGGGATTAAACTACATTCTATCCAATCATCGTTTAATCTAGCGTTATACCTTTTGATCAAGTACACTAGTCGGTCTAAGTCTATGACTTAAATAAGAACGTTAGTATTTAATTGGTTAGTTTATGCCATAATCCAGACTAGAGACTTGCCGGTAAATGCTATCTGCACTTAGTACTTTTGTGTACGGCTGAGTTATTAAATTAAAAGAAGACTAGCTCAGGTAAATACTCTCGACTTATTTCCCCTATACGGGCTTGGGTTACTTGTAAATTATTACCGCTTGGTCAGAAATGGGATATCGAATGCCGGATTGTGGCTAGTAAATCCGCATATTCTGTTTTAATCAGTTTTGTTCGATAACTTAAACCCCGGGGGTTAACTATCGTGTCCTGGATATCCTCGGCTCATTACAATAGATAATGGCCACGACCTTAGCGCGGGTGTAGGCATACACCCGATAGACGCTCAAAATGCATTACCCACAAGGTTGGGAAGAATTGACTCCTTCGTGAGTCCAAGGTGGTGTACATTAATCATTTCTCGGTCTCCGTACCGGGCCCTGTATGTATGGACAAACATGTAAATCTGTTAACAAGGTTGGACGGTCAACTTTCCCAAGTTATAAAAGATTTTGTGTTGATACGCACTTAAAACATATTTTAAATGTTTCTAAATGAGTCAGTTTGGTGTATTTATTGTATTTTCAAAAGACTGAGCTTGCAGGTACAATACGAAAATAGGCTGGAAGTGCTCGGTAGTGATAGAGGATCTTGCAAATCCTAGATCTACCCAAAGTCTGTTTTATATTCTTTCTTTGTACAATTTATGATCCGCCTGTGGATCTTCTATTACGAGCCTGTATATTATTTTGTATTTCGAAATATTTGGTTTGAAATAGTAATTTAAATCCAAGACTTCCGATGTGCCGTGTTTAATTGACAATGATGATATCAATTTTACGTCACGATATTCCCCACCTGGGCCCACCGCTGTTTGATTGGCTGTGGAAAGCCGGGGTGTGACAGAACATAACCAACTTCTTTATATAAAACATAATAACCTCTACTCGAAATTTCATAATTTATCATCGAATTTCAGTTAGGATTATGATCCTACACTTAATTTACATCTCCCAAATGTCATAACATCAATTAAGCATCTCAAGAACACTAATCACCCAAAATTAAGTATCACTAAAATTAAAATTACAACTTACCAGATGTTAGACAAGTATGGATGATCAATATTTTTAATTTAAACACCACTAAAGGTCCCAATTTTCTCACCTCCAAGAACTAGGGTTTTGATTGGTTTTCTTCAAGTCTGGTCGCACACACACCTCACACAAAAGAGTGTGTTATAATTTTTTTTTGTTTTATTAAAGCAACTTTCACCCTCTTACAATTTCAGTCCCTCACGTTTAGATCATTTTAAAAAGACTCAATTCAAGGTTTTATTTTTTTATTTAATAACCCATCAATAACTAGGCTAAATGTCTCTAGTTTATATATATATATATATATATATATATATATATATATATATATATATATAATTTAATATTTTTAGGGTCTTACTAACTTACCTTTTATGTCTGTTCTTGTTGTGTAATAATGCTAAAAAGGGAAGTGTACCTCTCACGATTATCATCTGCCCACACTTTCAATGTGCTTGAATAAGGTTGTCAAGGAGGCTGCACGTGTATTTTAATCTATTAATCTCTCTAATTATATAATTAATTATCTAATTATCATTAAAATACCTTTAACATCCTGTCTCAACGTTGACAGAACGCTTTATGCACTGCATCACGTTCCACATTTTCTTCTGTAGATATTAAAGTACTTAGTGTCATATACAAAGAAAGGATAACATAAAAAGGATTGTTAGAAGCTAAGTCTTCTTGTTTGATCCCACTCCAACGAAATAAACATGCTTGTATATATGTGTACGTGTGCACGTGTCATACATCAGCTATTGAAAAGCAAACTTTAAAACAAAAATATATATTTTACCTGCTATGTGAAGTTGAGCAAGAATGTCAACAATCTTAGGAATGTGTTCTGGTGTATCCTTCCAGAAAAGAGGAAGTCCGCGAATTGCTTGCACCTGTATCTTCATAAAAACGAATAGTCAAAAATAGAAGAAACAATATGAACTTCAGCTGATATAGATTCAAATAGCAGCAGTTTGCCGGTTCCAATAACAATTCAACATAAGAACATTAAACAACTAATGCCTTGGCCACTTCTCTCATCTCTAATGAAGTAATAGTACAGTACAAATTCAATATTCTAAAACTAATAATTAAATATTCACATACTGTGAAAATGTCTACTCTACTATCAAAACACACAATTAACAACATAAATTCTTTTCCTAACCCTAACTGAGCACAGAGACTAAATCCAAATGCAATCATAATTAGGCACAATCCCTTTGCTTACAAAATAAAATAGAATTATTTATGTCAGTTGACTGGTTAATAAGCACAAATTTTATGTTAACAAATCAATCTTTTCCCAAATGTATAATTTCTTCTGGTAAGAAAAAACAGAAAAGTAAGAAAAATTGTGTATATAAAGCACATCGTATTAAAGAAAGGATTTAAACATGCAATAACAAAGGTGTCTGGGTCCTACGCTGCAAAGAGCATCAAAACTGAGTGTCAAATCCATTAAATGTATAATAAATAAGCAAAAGCTAATAGCTTTTTAACTTAAAGTCGTTGTCATGTAGCTCCTCAATCGATAACCCAAAAACATGTATATGCCCCTTATTCGCGAACATGTCGTAACTGATTCATGTCAAAATCGATAGCCCAAAACATGTTACAGATCTCGTGATGCACACCCTTCCTGCCTATATATTTATGCAAAGATATAGATTAAGAACTCGTGATGCACACCCTTCCTGCCTATATGAACATACATCGTAAGTTATAAACAATAAACGAAAGCAGGATCACATCACTAAAATTGCTGTGAAGATCAGAGTATTCGCTCCCGTAATTGCTCTAAGTGTTTAGATTTTGATCATCGAATCTATTTTTCTTGTTGGGGAATCTCATCAACAACCTGTTCACCTTCCTCAAAACAATTGAGTTTCACAAGAGAAGTCTCCTTTTCCTTGTAGGTGTAAGACCCTATCTTATAATATTTAAATTTCTATTTAAAATTTCGCATTTAAATGAGTAAATGCGAATACACTTCACTACAAATTTTTGAGTTTATTAAAACTTTATCAACACTAAACATTTTAACATGTCCTTACTAATTAGTTTCGTAACATTGAAACCAAATGCGAAAGCTTGATTTTTTATCGTGTTAGGTTCTTCATTGAGCTTGATCGTCATCCGGAGGTGCTTGCAATTACCCTAAACTGGAAATTTACAATTATTAGTATTATAGCGAATTTCCGAAAGCATAACATAATCGACTTGATAAAAAAATCAAATCAGAAAATATAATTTTTGAGATTGCGTCGGTGACGGCATATAGCCGCGTCGACGACGCCATGCAGATTGTTGCGTCGGGTCAAGACTGTCGTAGGCAGTAGTTTAACGCATTGGAATAAAGGTGCTACGTCACGATGGCCAGTTGTACCGTCGGTGACGGTACCTTCTGCAGCAGTATTACCGCAGATATCCGTTTCAAGTCCTGAACAATTAAAACACGACTCGAGACTTACGATGACATATCCGTAAAACACTATTTCCTGTTTTCATTCAACAGTTGCCCACCGTAGGCTACGGCTAGCCACTGTAGCTTAAGGTGGGCTGCCGCAAGATTTTCCGTTTTTGTCGTTTTTGTTATGAGAACTTCCGTAACTTGTTACCTTTTCATCTGTTTCCTATGAAACTGGTTTCTAACTGTCCGTAAAATGTTTTCTTACATAATTAACCCGAATTCCAAATCCTGGATTCTTAATTCTTATGAAATACGCATCCATTCTCGGTTTATGCATATATTCATTTTGAGCCGTTAAGAGATTAAAACACTTAGGCTTAAATCTTACTTCCTCTTACCTTACTTCTCATTTCCTTACTAAGATATCTATTTATTTTCCACCACACTTTACTTGTGATGAGTTGATTAAAGAAAATGAAGAATTTTCAAATTCTACCCTTCGGTTTGACAATTTACGAAAAGACCCGTTATGAGGCATTAAGCCAAAACGGCTTATGCCATTTACTATTACACTACCACAAGAGTGTACTTTCTTATAAGATTCATTTTTAAACTACCCTCAAAGGTCGTTTGGTCGATTTACGTTTTGGTCAAATTTTAGTCCTTTTTACGACGAAGGACATTTAAATGCATATTTTGACCAAACAAACATCTTTAACTCATATTCTATTAAATTTTCAATATGTTCCTAAGGACGTAATGTCAAAATTTATATTATTGGATATACCTCTCTTTAGGTAATCCAATATTCATTCATAACTCATTTAACTCTCTTCGGACCTTAAATTCCTCAGTGAGAGTTTGACCCATTACACGTACCTGACTCGAGTCATGGCATTGTCCCGTTTAAATACCTTGCACTATTAATTACTAATTGATAGCGATGTGAACCATACATTATTTTCCTGTGAACACAAAACTCGACAAGCGTTCATTAGATATTATTGTCAAATGGTGATGACCACATCATTTGACCCATTTGGTCTAAATGATCATTTTATCATTATGAGATGGTATTTATTTACCATCGCACCATTTAATCCATTTCGGTTTATGCCTTATGCTTATATTTCTTAATTCGTTCAACCCATTACAGTTTACGCCATAGAATGCCCTTATTTTAGAGTTTAATATTTATTCATCAAACTCGTGATTGAATTACCATCTTACCCCTTCTTATTCCTTATGGTTTACACAATAAGGTATATTTTCAAAATTCCTTATTTATTTGTCATTACATGACTATATTACTATTTTGCCCCTTTTACCATTAATTATGGTTTAATATCATATTCACTTGTTCCGACCCGTATCAATTAACATCGGAACCTTGTATTTCGAAATCTCGTTCCGAATACCAAATCACTTATTCTTAGTCAATTACATAAATAAATTTACTATTTTAAGGATGTAAGTGTTACTTACATTGCATCCGATTATGCATTTTTTTCCGTGTACTTGAACTGTTTGACCCGCTTTCTCCTAAGCTTCCACCTAGCTTGCCAAGCGTCAAACTGTCATTCATCATTCACAAGATGGTTAAATTAGTCATCTTCTGTTACGACTATCCCATTCTTACGCATTTTATATCAAAATTACCATTTGATCTTATTATAGATCAGTTTGACTTTTAAAAATGAAACTGTCTATTAACATATGTAAATGCGTAAATAGGTTCAACGAACTCATTAGACATTTATCAATTACCCGGCATCCGATATGTTTAAGATACCTTCTTATTAAATTCCCAACCAAGTTCATGTCATTTCTTTCACTTAAACAAGTTCGAGCAACTATTAACATCAAGTTAACTTAACTTTCGATTATCAATGCTAATTTATCTATTCATTGTACTAGAACTAAGGGTTTTCATCTTTATGTAACAACCCATTTCATCATATTATTAGAGATTCATCTGAATACCTAATATAATCAAATTCTACACACTAACTAGTAGACAACATGATCTCAAACACCTATTAACATTGACATAGCATCAGTTTCATTATATCATACAAAACTCATTTCAAGTCATGTATGATTACTTACTCGAATCTCTAATTTGTTCAAGTATTTAACACATACATACAAGTATGATGATCATAAACACTCCTACATTATCAATTTCATCATATAATCAAAAACCCACTTATGTCATACATGAACACTTATTCAATTCACAAAATTGTTCAAGTATTTCACATTTACTTGAGAGTATAATGATTATACACATAATTTCATTATCAATTCCACCATACTAACAAAGTATTGAACTCAAGGTTTTCACCTTCAAGTTCATTCACATATTTATCATTACTAAAACATAATTTACAACATACCTCATGATCTCCAAGCCTAGATGATCACAATTGTATGTTCATGCATAAGATTTAACTATAATTCACCCTTCAATTTTGATAATTCTTGATTAACAAGGGTTTTGTTGCACCCTCTGATGATCGACATATGCACACACTAAGTGTGTGTATTATGTGTAAATTTTGTGTTTTAATAAAAAAAGTTTTTCTTTGTGGCAGATTTAGTCCCTCAAGTTTAGTTTTGATTATAAATGAGACTACAACTCATTGTCTTGTTATTTATATACATGTTATTAACTAGGTTATATTGTCCTAGTTATCTTGTTTACGGGTTCACTTTTACCACCGACGGTCTTTTACCCGCTCTTTAATTTTAACATGGTTTGATTACCAAACCCGTTTTTAGGGTGTTACAGTAGGATAGTTTATCAACCTAATATGATAATTAAAATAGGTTATAATATGAAGCCAATTGGCTATGTCATCATAAACAAAGGAATTATAAAGTAAACGTACAAATGAAAAGGAAAGGCAGTACCTATACAACGAACGCTTACTCCTGCTGGAATACGGGTTATCCGAACAATATATTCAACTTTATTAGCATTCTGACCACCATTCCCACAAGCTATTAAGAACCCTATTTGCAGGTCTTTCTCTAGTATTTCCACTTTCCTTGTTTAGTAGCAAAAAAGTAAAAGCAAAATCACACATTTGCCAAGTCAAAGCACTTCACACAATTTGACCTTTTTATAAAAGTCAAAATGACTAAAAATCCTAATTTTATTTCATTACAACAATGAATCCAAATATATAATGATTTTAGAAAATACCTTTGATTTGGTTTTCAAATCTAATCAGTTTGATAGAGTTTCTAAGAGCAGAAACAAACCTGTCTATGCAAAGATAGGAACACAAAAGCGCATCTATTAACATCAACACCAAAGCCACACCTGATCAATTTATGCAAAATTCAGAAAAAACTAACGATTAGAAAGTTATAGTATGATCTTCATCTACTCATCCAAAAACTTGAAATCCTTTCTTGCAACTTATTATTCGAAAATTAACAACCTATTTAGCATCTTCCCTTATACGATGTTTGGTTGGGTTGTGTGAATAGATTGAATAATTCAAAAATAAATTAAATTTCTAAAAAACTTGGACTTTTCTTCAATAATTCTTTGTTTGTGTAGATCCCTCGGAAGTGTTCCTCACGGGACCTAACTGATCACAAAGTTTGTCTAAACAAAGTTCGTATCACAAAACATGAAGTCATCTGAAGCACGTCTAGCAAACAATAATATAAAGCATCAAACAATATTAGCTCAAATCTATTGTAGTCTATGAAAAAAGTCTTAGATTCCCTACCCATGATGTCCTAAATGACAATATTGTTTTATAAGGTTGACTAAATTGTTGTACAAAGATATACTGTTTAAAGAAAAAGGTGCAGGATCACATACAAAGAAAAATGAGCAAAGGATTTGACACGTCTCTAACCTTGACTCATTCTCCTATCCAGTCTTTTAATTCAATGTGCGTTGCATATAGCTTGGCCATGTGTACCTAAGCATCACCGCCGTTAACTACACCCCTGCAACTTGGAAAACCACAATAACATGGAAGTCGTTCATCAGTCGAAAAGAATCTATAATATCAAATGTTTTAAATCATCACTAAAAATATAATAATAGTTAATGGATAAGAAGTAAACACCACATAGCAGAAAACTTGTAGTAGTATGTGAATTCTTTCTACTGTGCAATATCCCTCTTAGCAAAAATGATTTTGTGCTCGTCACCATTCACACTCATAATTCTTGAATAACAGTTAGGCTCAAACAGAATATATGGGTAAAAAACTTACTTCAAGTATTGAAAACATTTCACTCAAATAATTGATGAATACCTAAACCGGAAGTAAAATCAACAATTAAGAGCTTAACATACTTCAGATGAGTGATTAATGAAATGAACAATGAACAATACTTCCTACCCTTTAGGCTCCTTGAGGATCCGTAACCATGCCACTTCAGTTGGAACCAACAACACCGTCATCATAGATTCATAAAAAATATTACAATTTTAACCACGTACATAAATTAAAAGTAAATATGAAACAACATATGCTATTATTATCCTCAATTTCAAGATACTAAAGCTAATAACAAAATCATCAACAACAAAATGAGAAAGGGGTTGAAGAATACTTGTTCGATGAAAGTAAAACTGATAAGGAACTCAAAAATCCGATTAATGTAGCCAATATAATTCTAGAGTTAAACTCCAATTCCTGATTTAAACCATAAGAAAACTCAAAATCAAAATTCAAAATATAAAGTTATTGAATATTGAGGAAACACTGGACCGATTCTCACAAACCCTAGATGTTTAACATCATCTCTCTGCAAAGCGTCTCTAGCCACCAATCGAAGGAAATGTATACAGTTGATTCCGATCTTATCTGATCATCATGAGTATAGGATGAATAAATGATAATTCCGCTACTGGCAGTCCTCGTCCGGTGCTGATTCAGATTCAAACTTTAAAATCGTTGGAGAAGAAGATTGCAGTGTGAGAGAAGATGAGAAGTTGTGGTTTGAATTTTGAAAATGGAGCCAGAACTATCAGTGTTATTAGGTATTATTAATATTAATATTAAATATAATATGAAAATACATGATTTATGAGGCAATAATGAGATAAGATTGGCACTGTTGGATAGCCTATATGGCTGCCACGTCAGTTTCGTGATGTCATGCTCATTTTTTTCTTTTATAGTATGGGGGATAAGAAACGTACAAAAAACATAAAATGTGTATAAAGAGAAAATTGTCACGTGCAATCAAGAGACATATTCACATCAAGGGTTGATATTTTACTCCTAGTGCGTTGCGGCATGGTCAAAACCTATATTAACTCAAGTACCGTCGAATGAGAATTTAGTATATTTGACCCCATTTGATTTAGAACTAAATTTATGACAAAATATAGTCCAGCTAAAAACGTACATAAAATTAGCAAGAAAACGTATTATATTTGACATGACTTGCTTTAAAAAAAGTTTACGTCAAAACGTTGATCAACTCGAATTTATACCGACACATAAATAAAAATACACATTTAAAAGTAGCTTTTGGGTATGTAACATCCGTCGAAAAACAGGTTTTCCAAACCCGCTTCGTTTATTAATCGAATAATCAGTTTCAATTTTTCATTGCTCATTTAATACTTATTTTAATTTTAAACAATATATAACTAATAAACATTTTAGAAAATGGAAATTAAAATTGTTAAAAAATAAAAATAAAGTAACTAAAAATAAAAATGGGCTGCGGGTTTCGAACCCGGGTCAGTCGGAAGACTTAATCACCAAACATATAACCACTCCGCCACTTGCTGTCTTTGTGTAATCTAGGAAACAAATAAAATTTAACTCCATCCGTAAAATCGTCCGTTTGCGCCAAAAACCGAAACCGCTCATCGGCTTTCAACGGTTCAGACTGTTGAGTGCTCGCCATTACTGGTTATAACCGATGAAATTATTACAACCGACGTTCTTAATCAATTCAGCCTTTATTGAACTTGAATTCATATGATTTTCGGGTTTAATAACCGAAATCATTTACCTCCAAATTTACACCGGCAATATCATCATCTCGCGACTCAAAAACACTCACAGAACCTCCAATTTCACTTTCGCTCTATTTTCTGTTCGTCGGAAACGCTTTCTGAAATCGCCGGACTTTCGCCGGAAAACCGTGTCTTTCATCAAAACGGTAAATTTCTCAATTCTTTCATCTGCTATCTGTTGTTAGACTGTTACTAACTCAAAACCTTCAACCAGAATCAGTCCCAGACGACGATACCGGATAATCTGAAATCGCCGGAAAACTTCTGAAAATTCCTAAATCACGCTGTGAATCGGTATAATCATTTAAACCTTCTGATAATCATTGTTTAGTAACTAAATTTCGCAACTAATCGATCAAAACGGTTAATTGATTCAATCAGACGGAGTTCATAAAACAGAGCCGACGACTTTGCCGGAGTTCTGAGAAAAATCATTTTTCCGGTACGTTCATTCCCAAAACCTTCCTTATCCATTTCATTTTAATCAATTATATGTCCGTCAATCGAATTAAACAAGAACAGTAGAATGAATCGTTGTCTGTGTTGTTTTAACGAAGAAGATGAAGCTTAGACTGTGTATATAAATCGGGTTATATCTCGGGTTAGACACACAGTCCAGCGGTGGACTGTGTGCATTTGAAACATAGAGATACCGAGTTCGAGTCTGTCCTTGTTCCGATTCGTTACAATATTCAGACTTTTTATAAAACCCAAATACGGAAAC
Organism: Scalesia atractyloides; assembly: GCA_947069175.1. Taxonomy (NCBI): domain Eukaryota; kingdom Viridiplantae; phylum Streptophyta; class Magnoliopsida; order Asterales; family Asteraceae; genus Scalesia; species Scalesia atractyloides. Next base: position 45,290,141 of record CAMTDV010000011.1, read on the forward strand.
TTCCAGTTAGTATATAAATGAAAAAAAAACAAGTATTTTAACCAGGTTAGACACACAGTCCAGCGATGGACTGTGTGCAACGTTAAACAACAGGTCCCGGTTTCGAGACCTGTTATACACACCGGTTCGATATAATTAAAATCCTTTTTAAAATAAATGAATTTTGAATAAATAAAATAGTATATAAATATAATTAAAAACAGAAATATTTCGGGTTAGACACGTAGCTCAGTTGGTAGAGCTACGTGCACGCGTACGGGAGGTCACAAGTTCGAACCTCACTCAGTGCAAACAAATACATGACCGAACCGGTCAACAGTCAATGGTCAACGGTCAACGGTCAACCCAAAAAGTCAACATTTTTTTATATTTTTATTTATTTATTTAATTTAAAAATCAATTAAAAATACTTAAAATAATATTTTTAAAGTTAGAAAATGACCTTAAACTCACAAAAATATATCTAAAAATCCAATTAAAATTGTTAATAAAATCCACTTATTTACCGTACCTTTTCGTTATTATTTAGGTTAGTTATTCATCGTCGATCAACCCTCTAAACTCGTGCGCATTCATCATCATCAAACGAACGCACCCAATGTGAGTGAATCTCTACAAATTCCCCGTTTTAATCACATTTTGAGGTGTATCATGTGTCTTATTATTTACTACATTTAAACACTTGTGCATCCATCATCTCCATGATCAAATGTGTATTCAATATGTATCAACTGTTTGTGTGGTTAATGTTTAGATTAAATTTATCATTTTCAGTACATACATCATTATAGGCCGCCGCTCCCCATTACCTATGAGCGTGAGCCCTTCCCCATTACCTATGAGCGTGAACGAGGCGTTGCCAACATACGATCGGCTCCGTTTGATTGAGTCTTAATCGCACATACATCATTATAGGCCGTCCGTTCCCCATTACCTATGAGCGGAACGTGACGTTGCCAACATATACATTATCATTCATGTTATATACTTATGCAAAGTGGATTGCTATTGTTATTATTATTGTATGTTTATTTACATTTGCTCACATATGATTATTGCAAAATTTTTCCATAATAAATATAACAAGAAATCAATAATAAATGTTTTCTAACAAGGTTCACTCGCCAACTTTTGTTGACCCAAAAACCCCCATTTTTACACATGATACAGGTGATCCAGTTGCAGCAAGAAACATATAGGACGGCTTAGAAGAATAAATCGGTTAAGGTGTTGGATTTAGTTACTTTTTCCTTGTAATTGTATGAACTTGTTTGGAATATTGAAGATGAAATTTTGAATTTAATAAATATGAAACATATTAGTAAACATCATGAGCTTTGGTGATAACCCAATTATGCCACGACTCTTATTCCGCTGCGGGTCGGGGTGTGACAGATTGGTATCAGAGCCATGACTATAAGGATATAGGATAGGTTATTAGACCTTTAGAGCCTATACTATAGTTGATTAGAATTTTTAAATTGTTTGTGTGTTACATGCAAAATTCATGATGTTTATATGCTTTATGTTTATTGTTACATTCAATGTTATGCAAGCATGTTCATAAGTACATGTTATTATACAATGCCTATCATGAACCATATTCTCATAACATATCATATCCATGAGAGCACACACCACACAATTTCCATGAATTTTGCAACGATTTTTGTATTTTCAAATCACATCAAAGTGAGTTCTCATGACGGGCATGTAGTAACGGGAAGGGTACAAGTACCGGTAGTCGGAACGTCCTGTCTAGGCTTGGCATTCGTATAAATCCAAAATAAAGGACCAGTTTGCCTACCTGGGGACTAACGATGAGAGTACGAAGGACCTATTAGGCCAAAGCATGCTATACCAAACGTCGTGTGAGCTAACCCCACTTTGAGTTGTCATTGTGTCTACACCTGGACACCCTCCGACCATACATCTCGCAAACATATTTCATGGTTTTCATTCGGGCGATGCGAGTGTTAAACCGCCAATATCAATGTGAATCCTACTAAGCCAATAGCCATGGGGGCCCACATGACTATACAGGCGATGGTATGGGGGACATTGGAGGCCCAAACATGAGCAAACCCAAGACATCCTATAGATGTAGTTGCATTATTGATGTTTATGTTATTTTTTATTTATTTATTTTTTTTTAGACACATGACACCTAAAAAGACTCCTTAAACTCACAATCTTCTTATGTATGTTCCTGTAGATGTCGGCTAGGCAGCAACGTGGGGGTAGAAGGTCAGGAAGGTCAAACGAACGCTTGGCCACCCAAATCGCAAAACAAATGGCTGCGGTGCTTCCTGACATCGTAGTTCAAGTCCAACAAGCTCTCGCCGCAAATCCCATCAATCCTCCCCAGCAAGAAGACTAGAACGTCGACAACCCTCCCTCCAAAAAGTGCTTATACAAACACTTCAAGTCTTGCGATCCCCCGAAATTTGAAGGGACCAAAGGTGTCACTGCTCTCCTCCACTGGTTTGAGGAAATGGAAAACACCTTCCTCAATTGCGATTGTCCCGAAGATCGCAAGGTACGGTTACGCAACCGGGAGACTATTTGGAGTAGCTCTTACCTGGTGGAATACAGAAAAAGGTAAGAGGGGAATCGAAGATGCAATGGCCTTAACATGGGAGGAGTTAAGGGAAATCATGACGAGACGCTTCTGTCCAAGAAGCGAGATCAAAAAGTTAGAGGATGAATTTCACTCGTTGAAGCAAAAGGAGGGAGATCATACTTCCTACAACAAGAGGTTTTTAGAGTTGAACCAAATGGTCCCTAACTTGTTCACCTCAGTATACCGCTTAGTCGAACACTATATTCGAGGCCTTCCCTCGAAAATTCAAGACTCAGTTCTAAGCACTTCGCCTGCAACACTCGAAGCTGCTATGGAACTAGCTACCAAGCTTACCGAGAATCGTATTCGCAACGGAAAATTTAAGGACGAGAAAAAGAAAGCCCCCATTGAGGGCCAAACTTCAAACCATTCCACCTCCTCCTCAAAGTTTGCTAATAAGAGGAAACGAAACACCAGAAACTTTGCTGTCACACAAACAAATTTCCCTATCCCTGCTGCACCCATCACTCAAGTTGCCCCTTCACCTGCACCATATAAAAAGCCATACTCCGGCCCATACCCAAAATGCAACCGTTGCCAATACCATCACTTTCCTGATCATCCCTGCCAACATTGCACCGGCTGTGGCCGCGCAGGTCACACCATTCAAACCTGTCGCGTACTTCAGCGAACGAACCGCCATCAGCCCTCAACCCAAACCCACCATCAGATAGTGGGTCAAGTCCAACAACCTTTACTCCTACCACCTGCCCAACATGTAGCCCAATCTTACTACCAACCCAACTATCCCATGGTGCAACCTATGCGGGCTTGTTACAACTGTGGAGACCCGAACCATTTCAGGAACACCTGTCTACGCTTGGTGAACATTATCCATGCCCAAGCTCAAGCTAATCCAGTAAACCAGGCTAATCAAGCTCCTCCACCTGCAAGAGGAAGAGCTTTCAACATCAACGCTAATCAAGCTAGGGCTGACAACAATGTGGTTAACGTTACGTTTCTCATCAATGGTAGTTATGCATCCATGTTATTTGATACTGGCGCGGATAAGAGTTTTGTGTCCTTAGAATTTGAACCCATCCTCAACCAAACTCGAGATAAACTCATGGAATCCATAACGGTAGAAGTTGCTGACGGAAAACCAGTCTCATTAAACTCTATTATACGCAATTGTACTCTCACTCTAAACGATCACGATTTTCCAGTTGACCTCATTCCTATGAAGTTGGGAAGTTTCGACATTATAATTGGTATGGACTGGCTCAGCCAACATCATGCTGAAGTTGTATGCCGCGAAAAGTTCATTCGCATTCCTCTTGCAAACGGTCAGACTCTTCGAATCTTTGGAGAAACCACTTCGAAGGGACTCAAATTAATGTCCTGTCTTCAAGCCCGAAAATATCTCCGCAAGAATTATGTCGCATTCCTAACTCATGTCGTCAAAAAGGGAACCAAGGAGGAGAAACTCGAAGACATCCCAGTAGTAAAAGATTTTCCACAAGTTTTTCCTGACGACATTTCAGGACTTCCTCCCGTGAGAGAAGTCGAATTCCGCATTGATCTTATACCTGGAGCTACACCAGTTGCAAAATCTCCTTATAGGTTAGCCCCATCCGAAATGCAAGAGCTAGCCTGTCAACTGCAAGAGCTGACTGACAAAGGATTTATACGTCCTAGCTCATCGCCTTGGGGTGCACCTGTCCTTTTTGTGAAGAAGAAAGATGGAACGTTTCGCATGTGTATCGACTACAGAGAACTCAACAAGTTAACGGTCAAGAACCGCTACCCATTACCTCGCATCGATGATCTTCTTGACCAACTTCAAGGCGCCAGCTGTTTTTCAAAAATCGACCTTCGTTCTGGTTATCATCAACTCAGAGTACATGAAGAAGACGTCCCAAAGACCGCTTTCCGAACTCGTTATGGTCATTATGAATTCATGGTCATGCCATTTGGTTTAACCAACGCCCCAGCTGTCTTCATGGATCTAATGAACAGAGTCTGCAAACCTTATCTCGACCGTTTTGTTATAGTCTTCATCGATGACATCCTCATCTACTCAAAGTCTAAGTCTGATCATGAACGACACCTTCGACTCATCCTTACACTCTTAGGGAATGAAAAGCTCAACGCCAAATTCTCCAATGCGAATTCTGGTTAAAAGAGGTAAAATTCCTTGGACATGTCGTCAATGACAAGGGAATACATGTCGACCCCTCAAAGATCAAAGCAGTACAAGAATGGCAAGCACCACGTACACCAACCGAAGTAAGGTCATTCCTTGGTTTGGCTGGTTATTATCGTCGTTTCATTGCAAATTTCTCCCGCATCGCTGTACCACTCACGGCTTTAACACATAAAGGAAAACCCTTCATATGGGGACCCAAACAAGAAGAAGCCTTCCAAACCCTTAAACAAAAACTCTGTGACGCACCTATCCTCACACTTCCTGAAGGTTGTGATGACTTCGTGGTTTATTGCGACGCGTTAGGGCAAGGACTAGGCTGTGTTCTAATGCAAAGAGGAAAGGTGATAGCTTATGCTTCTAGACAACTCAAAACTCATGAGAAGAACTACACCACCCACGACCTAGAACTTGGAGCCGTTGTGTTCGCTCTTAAGATATGGAGACATTACCTCTACGGTACCAAGTGTGAAATATACACTGACCACAAGAGCCTCCAACATATCTTCAACCAAAAGGAGTTAAACATGAGGCAACGGAGATGCGTCGAACTTCTTAATGACTACGACTGTGAAATTCGGTATCATCCTGGCAAGGCAAATGTGGTGGCCGATGCACTCAGTCGAAAGGGTTATGCGAACTCCATTCGTCTTTGATGTTCGCAAATCATAACAGACATCAAAGATCAAATCCGAGAAGCCCAACATGTTTCAGTAACGGAAAACGACGTACGCAAGGAGCTGTCTTGTGGAGCTGAACTTAAAATCGAAACTAAATCCGACGGTATTCTGTACTATCTAGATCGCATATGGATTCCTGACCACAATAACCTTCGTGGTTTTCTTATGAATGAGGCGCACAAAACACGATACTCTATACACCCAGGAGCCGACAAAATGTAGCAAGACCTTCGATACACCTACTGGTGGCCTGGAATGAAAAAGGATATTGCTGTTTTTGTTTCCAAGTGCCTTACATGTTCCAAAGTAAAAGCTGAACATCAAAGACCCTCAGGACTTCTGGTCCAACCTGAAATACCTGTATGGAAGTGGGAAAACATAACCATGGACTTCATTACCGGGTTACCTCGCATCTCCAGTGGGTATGACACTATATGGGTAATCATTGATCGTCTTACAAAATCAGCTCACTTCATTCCGATTCGCGAGGACTTCAAGAATGAGAAGTTAGCTCGTATCTACATCAGCGAGATCGTAAGCCGTCATGGTGTACCGTTAAGCATTATTTCAGATCGTGATGGTCGTTTCACTTCACGAACATGGCAAGCCGTACAAGCCGCTTTGGGTACACGATTAGACCTCAGTACCGCTTATCATCCTCAAACCGATGGACAATCTGAACGCACCATCAAAACGCTTGAAGACATGCTTCGAGCATGTGTCATAGACTTCAAGGGAAATTGGGACGCTCATCTACCATTGGTTGAATTTTCGTACAACAACAGCTATCATTCAAGTATCGGCATGGCACCTTTCGAAGCTTTATATGGTCGTAAGTGCCGATCACCAATATGTTGGCACGAAATTGGGGAAGCTCAAATCACCGGTCCAGAACTAATTCAAGAAACCACAGACAAGATCCATCAAATTCGAAACAATCTTCTAGCGGCACAAAGTCGTCAAAAGAGTTATGCAGACAAACGACGAAAGCCTTTGGAGTTTAACATTGGTGATCGTGTACTTTTAAAAGTATCACCGTGGAAGGGAGTAGTTCGTTTTGGCCAGAAGGGCAAGCTAGCACCACGCTACGTAGGACCTTTCAAGATACTCGAAAGAGTAGGACCTGTACCATACAAGCTTGACCTACCAGAAGAACTCAACAGAATTCACCCTACGTTCCACGTATCAAACTTGAAGAAGTGCCTCGCCGATGAAAACCTCCATATTCCCCTGGAAGATATTCAGATCGATGAATCTATGCACTTCACTGAAAGACCAGTAGAGATCATGGACTTCAGAGAAAAACGTTTAAGACGGAGTCGTATTCCAATTGTTAGGGTACGCTGGGAGTCGAAACGGGGACCTGAGTTTACTTGGGAACGTGAAGACTCAATGCGCGAAAAATACCCGCATCTTTTTCCTGTTACCACTATACTTAAATTTCGGGACGAAATTTCTAAAAGTAGGGGATACTGTAACATCCGTCGAAAAACGGGTTTTCCAAACCCGCTTCGTTTATTAATCGAATAATCAGTTTCAAATTTTCGTTGCTCATTTAATACTTATTTTAATTTTAAACAATACATAACTAATAAACATTTTAGAAAATGGAAATTAAAATTGTTTTAAAAAATAAAAATAAAGTAACTAAAAATAAAAATGGGTTGCCGGGTTTCGAACCCGGGTCAGCCGGAAGACTTAATCACCAAACATATAACCACTCCGCCACTTGCTGTCTTTGTGTAATCTAGGAAACAAATAAAATTTAACTCCATCCGTAAAATCGTCTGTTTGCGCCAAAAACCGAAACCGCTCATCGGCTTTCAACGGTTCAGACTGTTGAGTGCTCGCCATTACTGGTTATAACCGATGAAATCATTACGACCGACGTTCTTAATCAATTCAGCCTTTATTGAACTTGAATTCATATGATTTTCGGGTTTAATAACCGAAATCATTTACCTCAAAATTTACACCGGCAATATCATCATCTCGCGACTAAAAAACACTCACAGAACCTCCAATTTCACTTTCGCTCTATTTTCTGTTCGTCGGAAACGCTTTCTGAAATCGCCGGACTTTCGCCGGAAAACCGTGTCTTTCATCAAAACGGTAAATTTCTCAATTCTTTCATCTGCTATCTGTTGTTAGACTGTTACTAACTCAAAACCTTCAACCAGAATCAGTCCCAGACGACGATACCGGATAATCTGAAATCGCCGGAAAACTTCTGAAAATTCCTAAATCACGCTGTGAATCGGTATAATCATTTAAACCTTCTGATAATCATTGTTTAGTAACTAAATTTCGCAACTAATCGATCAAAACGGTTAATTGATTCAATCAGATGGAGTTCATAAAACAGAGCCGACGACTTTGCCGGAGTTCTGAGAAAAATCATTTTTCCGGTACGTTCATTCCCAAAACCTTCCTTATCCATTTCATTTTAATCAATTATATGTCCGTCAATCGAATTAAACAAGAACAGTAGAATGAATCGTTGTCTGTGTTGTTTTAACGAAGAAGATGAAGCTTAGACTGTGTATATATTTAATATAAATCGGGTTATATCTCGGGTTAGACACACAGTCCAGCGGTGGACTGTGTGCATTTGAAACATAGAGATACCGAGTTCGAGTCTGTCCTTGTTCCGATTCGTTACAATATTCAGACTTTTTATAAAACCCAAATACGGAAACTTTCAGTTAGTATATAAATGAAATAAAAACAAGTATTTTAACCAGGTTAGACACACAGTCCAGCGGTGGACTGTGTGCAACGTTAAACAACAGGTCCCGGGTTCGAGACCTGTTATACACACCGGTTCGATATAATTAAAATCCTTTTTAAAATAAATGAATTTTGAATAAATTAAATAGTATATAAATATAATTAAAAACAGAAATATTTCGGGTTAGACACGTAGCTCAGTTGGTAGAGCTGCGTGCACGCGCACGGGAGGTCACAAGTTCGAACCTCACTCAGTGCAAACAAATACATGACCGAACCGGTCAACAGTCAATGGTCAACGGTCAACGGTCAACCCCAAAAAGTCAACATTTTTTTATATTTTTATTTATTTATTTAATTTAAAAATCAATTAAAAATACTTAAAAATAATATTTTTAAAGTTAGAAAATGACCTTAAACTCACAAAAATATATCTGAAAATCCAATTAAAATTGTTAATAAAATCCACTTATTTACCGTACCTTTTCGTTATTATTTAGGTTAGTTATTCCTCGTCGATCAACCCTCTAAACTCGTGCGCATTCATCATCATCAAACGAACGCACCCAATGTGAGTGAATCTCTACAAAATCCCCGTTTTAATCACATTTTGGGGTGTATCATGTGTCTTATTATTTACTACATTTAAACACTTGTGCATCCATCATCTCCATGATCAAATGTGTATTCAATATGTATCAACTGTTTGTGTGGTTAATGTTTAGATTAATTTTATCATTTTCAGTACATACATCATTATAGGCCGCCGCTCCCCATTACCTATGAGCGTGAGCCGTTTCCCATTACCTATGAGCGTGAACGAGGCGTTGCCAACATACGATCGGCTCCGTTTGATTGAGCCTTGATCGCACATACATCATCATAGGCCGTCCGTTCCCCAGCGGAACGTGACGTTGCCAACATATACATTATCATTCATGTTATATACTCATGCAAAGTGGATTGCTATTGTTATTGTTATTATTATTGTATGTTTATTTACATTTGCTCACATATGATTATTGCAAAAATTTTTCATAATAAATATAACAAGAAATCAATAATAAATGTTTTCTAACAAGGTTCACTCGCCAACTTTTGTTGACCCAAAAACCCCCATTTTTACACATGATACAGGTGATCCAGTTGCAGCAAGAAACATATAGGACGGCTTAGAAGAATAAATCGGTTTACGTGTTGGATTGTTTATTTAGTTACTTTTTCCTTGTAATTGTATGAACTTGTTTGGAATATTGAAGATGAAATTTTGAATTTAATAAATATGAAACATATTAGTAAACATCATGAGCTTTGGTGATAACCCAATTATGCCCCGACTCTTATTCCGCTGCGGGTCGGTGTATGACAAGGTAAAGGAACAAAAGGTGTAAATTAAGAACTTTAGAAACTTGAGTGGGTTAAAATGAGATTTTACAAATTTTTTAACACAAAGACAAATTGGTTTTTTAAAAAGGAAATTAACGAAAGAAAATTTAGTTAAATATGTAGGGATTAGTTTGGTTTAAATTAAAACTACAAGTGTTATAAAATGAAAGTAATAATGTAGGAGTTAAAGTTGCCATTACTTGGGTTGTATGGTGGATTGAAAAAAGGATCGATTTTGTAAATGTCACGGACTTTTGTGGGGGTTGTAAACTGGATTAATAGTATATGGGTTAAAATTATAATTTTCAAAAGTTTAGAGGTTATATGATGGTGAAAAAAGATGCAAGGCTAAAAGTGCATTTTGATAAAATTTATGGTGGTTACTAATGGAAAAGCCACCGAATTTCTTCTTTAAGATAGTAAGTATAAATGAGGTCTCCTTTTGACGTAAGTATCATATTTTTATCCTCCGTTAAAAAGATATATGCACTTATGCCACTAAGGCCTTGGGTGTATTATAACATTGGGAGTGTTAATGGTGATATGACATGTTATCCAATATTACACACAACTTTCTCCTTGTGTTAACCGGTGTTAAAGAGATTGTTTGTTAACATGTTAATGGTATGTTAAGAGATTGTCTTAATTTGTTTTTCTTTTATACACCCAAACCGCTAATAGAATAGGGTTTGGTGGAGTTAAAGATTAAACCATTTTCTTAATATAAGGTGAAGTGAAATAAGGAAAAATAAGTGATGTGACACCTAATAGAGTTAAGAAAAGTTAAAGTATACCGAATACCTAAAAATACAATTTCCTAATAACAAGTTTAATTTCAATAAAAGAAGGGTGAAATAATTAATTAAAGTCAAACATAATCAAGAGGATCTTTGTCTTGGATATAATTATTATTTACAAGGGACATAATATGCAAGGCATGAACTGGAGTGTCTTTTCTGATTGAGTTATGCCATATTTGTTAATGACATTTGACATCATACGCACATGCGATTATGACTTCGTTGATGACTAGAACTTAGTTTTGATTTAATTAAAGTCACAAACTACGGTAGGGACTATAATATTTATTTATTTATGTAAGTTTCTATCTCTACTTGCCAACTTACACTTTTTAGGATATAGTAATATTAAGAGTAAATTGCACAAAACATCCTTTATGTTTTCTCAAACTTGCAGGTTCCAGCCTTAATGTTTAAAAGTTGCTAAAAACAGCCTTTAAGTTTATTTTTGTTGCGGGTTCAATCCTTTACAGCTAACCACGTTATTTTCTTCAGTTAAGTTCCCTCACATGCATAACATGTGAGGGTATATTCGTCATTTTGGTTGATCATGTGAGGGAACTTAACTGAAGAAAATAACGTGGTTAGCTGTAAAGGATTGAACCCGCAACAAAAATAAACTTAAAGGTTGTTTTTAGCAACTTTTAAACATTAAGGCTGGAACCTGCAAGTTTGAGGAAACATAAAGGATGTTTTGTGCAATTTACTCTAATATTAATTATTCAACACTTAAATAGTAAATCTCGAAGAAAACAGCATGAATTTGACATTTCACTAACTTTATAATTAATTATTGATATTGTTATATTACGCAAATAGCATGCAAATGACATCATGATTAACTAAAAAAAGGCCGACCATACACAAATATTTTTTTATTTGAAATATACTTATTTCACTATCATATTTATAGTTTCTTTGTATAGTTGGATTATTAGAAGTAACACGAACAATGCTCAAAAAGGTATTTTAGCTGGAGTTGGTTAGTCAATCGGTTCTCTTCTCTTGTAATTTGAGAACGAAGAACTTATATTTTTAACGCTATTATACTCTTAAAGTTCATCTAGTATTCACATTATATGATTCTTAACCTGTATTACTTTTATAGAAATATACATCTGGTGCCACTAGACCAAGAGACCATCGGCAGAATGAAGAATTTATAGGTGTTGTATTTTTTTTGTTTTTGTATATTTGTTAGACAAGTTAAACCAAAGCACCAATTTTATGTTGTAATTAAAGCACTTCGTTTAATTAATTACCTAAATTAATAAAAAATATGTACAATAACAACTTATATTTTCTAACTTCGTAATAAACATGAGTTAAATGCACATAATAAAAAGTCAATAATGCACTTTAAGCCAATTAACTTTTAGACAATATCTTCTTCTTTGTGGTTAACGAAAAAACAAAATAAAAAGTTGGTTTTAAAATTTTATTTTAGTTTCAAATAATGTAGCTCATTCCCTAAGAGAAATTTGTAACATAAATCGAATACGAATTCTTTTGTTTTGATTAATGTTTTGCATCACAGCGCGAGATGTTTACAACAGTTTTATTGGCATTTTCTAAAAATATAATTAGTGCTAAAACTTATATAAAGTACTTTTGCGTTTTCTATATTAGATCTAAAATTTTATAACTAGTATCATGCATCATTATGTTAGTATTACTATATATTATATTACTATTAGTTTATAGATTGTGTACTACACGAGGTTACAAAAAAATAATATAATAAAAAAATATTTGTAATATACAACTGCATATTACATGTAATAATATAAATTACAAATCAATGTTAAATTGACAAGCTACAAATCTATTAATATAAATACAAATTACAAGTCTTTAAAAATTCTTTTAGATAATTTTGGATGACCAATTCGAAAGATTCCCGTTTTTATCAAAAATTAACACTCTTAAGTTCATCTTTAATTTTGAATCTAGAAAAAGCCATGTACAAACCATATGAAAACACTGGTTATTTTAAAAACAAAACAACTATGGATAAAGATTATTCTTAAATTTAATTTATAGTCCTCACGAAACACATAGCGAGATAAAATTGTCTTTTTTGATCTCGTGTGTAACTGATATCATGTGAAATGAAAAAAATATACATATATATTGATTTTTTTTAAAGTGAGCTTTTCAAGTTATACTTTTTTTATATAATCTAAACATATTATTAAAACTAATAATGAATTTGTTGTTAAAGGAGGATTACATGATAGGAGGATCTTAGATAATAAAATTAAAATTATAGATAATAACAAAAAATTAGTTTAGAGATAGATTAAGTCTGAGTTTTAATTTAAAATTATATCAATTACCATAAAATACAATATTAAATAGTTAATTTATCAAAACTTTTGGTATTCATTATTAAAAATCAGAAAAAAAAATTATATCTTCATAAATCAGAAAAAGTTATATCTGCATTTGTAATTAAGTGATATCCATTACTAATTATCAAAAAGGTATATTAAAATATTAATATAACATATAAGTAAAAGTTGTGAAATTGAAATAAAACAAGCCAAGTGGAATTAATTGATTGAAATATTTATTAAAGATCAAATTAGATTTCGTTAGCAATACTCTTATCAACAAGTATTTCATTTTTGAATTTAAATAACGATTTATTATTATTATTATTATTATTATTATTATTATTATTATTATTATTATTATTATTATTATTATTATAGTTTACTATCACTGTTATTGTTTTTCTTTTCAAACAATGTATCACATTCATTCATTAAGAAAGAAATTGCAACATAATTTAGAATATGTTTTTTTTAATTTTTACTATTGTTTTGTGTGACTTTACATCTACTAGCCCATGCGTAGTGATAACTTCCTATAACTTCTTGCGATAAATGTTGTAATAAAGATGACTTTTATAACTTGAGTGCGTACTGGTTAACCCCTTTAAATATATATATAGAGGAAGGTTTATTTGAGAACAAGTTTAATACGAGAAGAAAAAGAAGAAAGGACATAACGGTAAAACATTAAATAGTTTATAACTCCTCTCATTAATTATGTTATTTCTCATTAATAAAGTAAAAACATTTTATCCTACACATTTCACAATTTATCCTACATATGTCTTACATTTACTGGAATTTACCCTATACACATGTAAATTTACCCTACACATTTCAAAATTTATCATACACATACTAAAATTTATCTTACACATGTCGAAAATTGTCCTACAACATAAATTATTTTATCTTGAAAGAGTATATGAAAAAAATGAGTTACAAGTTTAATTAATTAGCTAACTAATGACAATTATGGATTATCTATATGCCCTTTTTCATAACATTAAATACACACATTAAATTAAGTAAATGGATAATTTCTATTGGTTTAAAAGTTATTCTTTTTATTCTTACAAAATTTTCTTCTCATTTGAACTCTTCACTATATATATATATATATATATATATAGGTAGAGATTCCTATAAAAAATATAAAAGTGTTAGAATGATAAGAAAGATTTTGGTGGTGACACATGTCCCTTCTGATTTTGGTAGTTTAAAGGTATAATTGTAATTTAACTAATAAAATCTAATTAAGATATGAATATTTACAACCGATTTTGACAGTATTTTAGGGAATTCGAATTTTAATTTGTTTTTGAATTTACTGATCATATTCGACACCATATCATAATGAAAATTTATTTATAGCATCTTGATCATTTGTTCATTCACGATTATGAGATTTACTGATCATCTTCGACACCATATACATTAACATCTCGATCGATGGATAACGATGAACAAGGATAACGACCAGGTATGAAAATTTTTGGTGGCTTTTGTTTCTTTGTTCGATCGATGTCTACATTTTTTATTTGTAACTTGGTTTTTGTGAGATGTTATTTGCACAAGGTGTTTATTTTCTGAATGATGGTTTTATTGTACAGACTATTTTGCGTGTTTTGGTGTTTTTAAAAAATATGGTGTTATTTCTATTATCGTTGATAATGATAGTAGCAGTCTTATATGGTGTTTAATTTCTACATTGGCGGTTGGGAGTGGGTTTGTTGCACATGTTGTGTTCATATTATCATTGTGGTGTTTTATTCTTATATATGGTGTTTTGTTGAAAGGTGCATGGTGTTTTTTTATATATATGGTGTTTTTATCGTATGGTGCTATGGGTTCTAGTGAATGGTGAATTCAATAGGTGTCTTTAATGAGTTAGGTGTGTTATGGTGTCTTTTTAATGGTTTAAGGGTATAATTGTAATTCACGTAGTTGTTATGGTGTCTTTTTTAAGAGGGTTCTGGTGAATGGTGAATTCAATATGTGTCTTCAATGAGTTAGGGTGTGTTATGATGTCTTTTTAACGGTTTAAGGGTATAATTGTAATTTACATGGTTGTTACGGTGTCTTTTTTAAAAAGGTTCTGGTGAATGGTGAATTTAACATCTGTAAACTGAATTTAATCAAGTTTGTTTTACTATAAAATACAACGTCTTGAATCACAATACCATTAAATCACCATTTTATGAACATAGAAAAAACACCATGGACTAAAACGTCTAAGTGAGACGTAATTTTTTTCTCTACATAGGTATATCAATATGGTACTCATATTAAAGATTAAAAACACTCGTTATTATGGTGTAATTTTTTTAAAGGGAGTTACGTATAAAAAGATATTGATATTTAAAAAAGAGGGAACTTGCATGTGCATTAATATTAGTTTCTTGATTTAAAAATGTTAAATTTACCTTTATACTCTTAATCTAGAAAATTAAGTATTTAATAGTCAACACTATTTACAAGATTGCTATCAATATCTCAACCATTAGATTAAAAATCTAATTGTTTAGATTTTTTCTTACAATTCTCACAAAAAAACACCCTTTTTACAATAAACTCACCCTATATATATACATATATATATATATATAGTGATCATTACAGAACACTAACTATTGTGAGAACAAAAATAACAACTCTAAAACACTAAATTTTGGGATATAATTTTTAAATTTTATGTTTCTTACATTCATATGTGTATTATATATAGCTAAAAATCATATATTTTACCTACACATAACCTATATACATGTTGGTAATTTAACATACACATAATCTACATATGTGTAGGTTATACAAAAACTGATTTTTTCCATATTTTATTTTGAATTCTAATGGAAGAAACAATAAATTTACATTTGTAACATTTTCATTTACTTTTCAGGTTTTTAGGATTAAAAAAATGGATGATTCATTTATGTTTTGCGTGTTATCGCAATATTTAGTGTTCTGCATAGAACCTTCCTAGTATGAGGATTATTACAGAACAATAACTATTTCGAGAACAAAAAGAACAAATATATGTATGTGTGAGAGAAACCTTAGTGTAGCGCCGTTTTGCTCATCACAACCTTCAAAAATTCCAGCCCATAGCACCCTAGGGGGCGGTATGCTAGGGTGCTATGGGGCGTTTTGTGTGAAAATGACACTATATGCAGCCCCTACAGAAGGGTTTATGATGTTTCAGCAAAATAGCTAGTTAGCTACCTAGTACCTAAACTTATATTTACACATTTTCACGTCTTTGTATATTATGAAAATATTTTTATGTCTTTGATACCACAAATCTACATGCCTTTCGGTATGTATATGTATTTAGGGATTAATATTTTGGTACCGCTACGAAAAATACCAGCACCGATCGAATTTCGATACCATTTCGGCACCCATTTTTTTGGTGTTTTCAGAATCGGTATTTCGGTTTGGTGCGGTACCACTATTTACCGATTTTTACCCTCAAATACCGTATTGTACCGAACATTTCCGGTACCAGTACCCAATTTTACGGATTTTCATAATCAGTATTTTCGATATCGATATGACATGGAGCTCATCCCTAAATGTACTTATGAAAATAAAGATTTGCGTACCCTATATTTTTTTGGATCCATATATAATGTATCAAGGAAAATATTTCTCGTGGTGTCCTGTAAAAGAGTATTAGTAAGTGTGATTATTTTATTTTGGAAACCCACATAATACGATGGTTTTTCTCGTTTAAGATTTTAACTTAAAATGACTGTGAAAAGTGGTGGAAAATTGATGGTTATCACGAATTAAAACAAGTAGGTTTTTCTAACTATGTCATCTGAGTAATCTGTTACATGTTTATTTTCAAATTTATTAAACATAAAAAAAATATTATGATAAAACAGTTTTTTTTTTTGAATTATTAATATTTTTATATAAAAATTTCACATTGAATATTGAATGGTGTAATAAATTATACACACTACAAATTGAGTGTCTGGATATGAGAGGTGCATGAATATATATATATGGCATTAAATAGTCAACAAATTCCTCATGCCTCTTTGTTATTAAATACACATTACCGAAGTGTCACCACCTCCATTTTCTTTCCACGTCTCACTCTGTCCTTCTCTCGTTTCCTGTGATCAACCATTAATACCAATTCAACATATAGAATCAAGAACCATACACAACCCCCTTCAAAGCCATTATCCATCAAACAACATGAAACTGATTCCTTCATCCCTTTTGTTATTCAACAAAACGAAAGAAACATGGCTATGGCCTTCATGTAAAAACCCTAAAACACTATCTTTTCGAGCCGGTTCGAATAATACAATGTTCAAAACAGTTAATTCGGTCTATTTCGACCCCAAATACGCTCTACAAGTGGAAGCAGAAGTCGAGATAACTGCTCCTGACTCCTGCTTCACCAACTCCTCAGAATCTGCCAGTATATCGACAGAATCTGAGGAGTACTTGAACACAAACGAGTTCTCCTCAGTGGAGAACATCGTTCGTGGGGCCAGGTCTGAAAGACTGTTTTTCGAACCTGGCCGCACTACTAGTTCCATTCTTGAAGGTAACAAACAATGCATGGATTTAGGCATTGGTGATAGTGGTGGTGACAACAATGGCAACAATGGTGGTGTACCATATAAAGAAAGTGTTGCAATGTCGATCGAATCAGAAGATCCACAACAAGATTTCAAGAAATCAATGGAGGAGATGGTGGAGACTCATGGGTTGAAAGATTGGGAGTGTTTGGAAGAGTTGTTAGGGTGGTATCTAAGAATGAATGGGAAGAATCACCATGAGGTTATTGTTGGAGCCTTTGTTGACTTGCTTGCCAGAATTTCTGGTGGTGGTGGCTCCGGCGGTGGTGATGGTGGTACCGTTGGTGGTGCATCTTCTTCTTCTGATGATCATTCTACAGCCTCTTTTACTTCTGTTGCTTCTACATTTACTTCTCCTTTGTCCAAAGGTGGTGGTGAGAGGAGATTATTGAGGAAGAAAAACTGAAAAATAAAAAGTTAACTAATAGTTAAATTTATTAGTTATTTAATTTCTAGTCTTTAAGGTTTTAATAAATATAGAGTTGAATGATACAATATTGTACTTGTACATATACAATTTAATTCGTAATGAATTCTAATTAGATCCTTGTTTTTGGGTCGTTACATAATGAATGGCTGAATGGTGCAAGGTTGATTTCTTTTTCTACTAGGTTTTAATGTTGATTTAATTTTTTGATCCATTAATAATCAGTGAAAGTAATAATTTCTTCAATATAAGTTTTATTATGAGATCTGTAACAATAAATTTACACGCGTTCTAAATTATAAATACGTCTCAAATGAGAAGAACACTGTAGGAAGACAACATAGAAAGATTTTATTAGATTGTTTTGCAACACTAAGTTTAGTTAATAATTCTTGTTTTATTTCATTGCACTTTTAGACATCTCGGTACTTTTAGATATATCGGTAGGGTATTATACAACTAAAAGGTTGAAAGTTTAAATCTTGTAGTAAATTGTGATATATTTATTCTATAAAATCTAGAAATAGTCATAAAAAAATATAAACATGTTTGTCCAGTAGATGCTAAAAAGAATAAACGAAATTTGCCGTTAAAAACAAGGGGATGTTAAAATAAAACATTAAAGTTGTGAAACATAATGTTCTGAATTTATGTACATTAATCTGTGAAGAAGTTTCACACTTATTTTATTAAAATTTTTGACTGACTTGCTAATAATTTAAACCGTAATCACACAATCAATATTATTAGCTTTTTTCTTCATTATACCAACGCAAATATTTCAAAAGTCAAGTAAACAATTACAGGTTTATCGAATTTTGTAAAAAGAGAAAAAATGACTACTATCCTACATGTGGTAAAGAGAGTATTTGACAAAGATACACCATTTATCAGATTACAAGATTACAAGGGACGGCGGGGGATCAAGCGGGTAGGTCTCCCCGAGTTTCAACATTGTCCAACATTTAAACTCGCTTGACATTCATTTTTGTTCAAGATTTTTTTGATCGTTTAATTTAATATTTGACCGTTTGATGTGAAAAAAAAATTATTCAAATTCAAATACTAACCCTTCCTCTATTTAACCATCCATACTATCCAACAAACCATAAAACTCTCTCCATTTTTATATTTTCATATATCTCTTCCATCTTTCACATTCACAAAACCTCTTTCATCTTTCACATTCACAAAAGTATGGCAATCCCGTGGACCGAAAAGCAAGATATCACGTTATCGTTATCTTATATAGCAATCCATCACGAACCCACATCTCCTATTCAACGGACCACTTATTGGAACCGGGTGCACCGCCAATTTGTAACCCATGTTGGTGAGACCAATCGAACTGTGGATCAAAGAGATTCATGATTCGCATTTATCCGTTACAAGCTTTCAAGATCCCATGGTATGTTCTTGAATGTGCCAAATCCCCACAACGAGCTCCCATGGTATGTTCTTGAGATTCATGATTCGTATTTATCAGTAAGTGACACGTATCGACTACCAACACCACTACGACTACGACGAGGACTTTAACCAAGCAGCGACGTGGCACATTATTTCGACCTATGTTTTAAATTTGTAGGTTTTATACTATGTAATTTTTTAAGTATTCTGTCTTATTTTGATGTCAGGTATTATGCTTTACTTTTTAGTTAGGTATTAATTTTTAATTATATATAATGTTTTAAGTTTGTCGATTTAATTTTATTTAATGTTCAAATTTAAGTTTTAAGATATTTCATTTTGAGAATGTATTTAAATTAAAAAAAAGATTGTGGCTAAGGTAGATGTCCCCACCACTTACTAGTTAATGGATAACTTGAGCATTTTTTGAGTTGATGAGTGATGGTTGGTCAGGGATAGGATACTTACCTTAAAGTGCCTTTTCCTTCCTAAAAGACAGGGTAGATCTAATACATGTGGAGTTAAATGTCATTTTTGCTCTTGTGGTTTAGGCTATTTTGTTAGTTAAATTCAAAGGTTTCATTTTTTGTTTGTGGGGCCAAAAAAGCTTCACCATTGCCATTTTAGTCCATTTGGATAACTTCATCTATTTTTTTGTTAATGAGAAGTGCAATTCGGTTATTTTATATGTAATTTTGTTAACTAAAAGGGCAATTGGGCCATATAAAATGACTAAATTGCCCTTCTCGTTAACATAAAAAATGGATGCAGTTAACCTCTTGGACTAATAGCAGTGGTGAAACCTTTTTGAACCCACAGAAGAAAAATGAAACTTTTAAGCCATATTAACAAAATGACCAAAACCATAAAGACTAAAATATCATTTAACTCTCATCGACTCACTAAAAGAGATCATCACTCTCTGTTTTAGTCCAATGATAGAAGAAAAAAAGTTGATTTCTCAAATACTATGTTACAACTTTTATTAGTATGACCTACAAAAGGATTTTTCTTATCTTATGATTTATGATTTAATGTAATGAGTAAAGATCTCCCACACATAAAGTTATCATACAAAACGTATAAATAATGTGGAAAAGTTAAAAGGCATATTGATATTTTTCGTAATTATTTTATTAGTAGAGTAATTATGAAAATACTCTACAAGTTCATCAAATAACATATAATTCAAAATTACTCTACCAATTCATCATTAATACAATACTACAAGATGTTATTCAAAATTACCTTATAAGTGCATCAAACAACATAAATTTCAAAACTACCCTACAAGTGAATTATAATTACTCTACCGGTTCATCAAAATAACATGACAGGCACAATTATTCTACACGTTCATTAAACAACTAACATAACAGACACAATTACTCTATAAGTTCATCAAACAACATATAATTCAAAATTTACTCTATAAGTGCATTGTAATTACTCTACAATTAATTATTAATACATTACTACGATATATCATTCAAAAGTACTCTACAAGTGCATCAAACAACATAAATTTCAAAATTACTATACAAGTGTATCAAACAACTAGTCATTCAAAATTATTTTACAAGTGCATCATAAATACTTCAGTTTTGATAATTACCCTACTAATAGAATAACTAGGAAAATGTCACTGTTTTTTTACTTTTCAACGCCATTCGTACGTTTTATACAATAATCGTATTAAGATTTGATATTTTGTTTAAATGTAATTGTTTTGTTGGATCCGGTTGTTTTTAGGCCTCAGTGGCAAAAAAATCTTATAATCAGTTAGCCATAAGAGCATTCATGTCTGTTTTTAAATTATTATTTTATTTAAATGAGTTGTGCATATTATAGTAATTTTGAAATGAGAAAAAAGAATGTATCGTACTTCTTTACGAGCACTAACAGAGAAACACCCTCACCCTTGGGAACTCAATGGCACCCACGAGCAAACTAACACTCACATCAGATAGTCTTAGAAAGTTGAAACAAGTTAAAATTCAAAATTTTATAGGCAAAAAGTTATTTTAAAATTCAAAAAAGTTATTTTAAAATTCAATATTTTATTAATTATTTATAAAATATACCAATATCAGTTAGGTTGATTATATACTGTGGGCAGAGTGTGATTTTTGTACATTTTAAAACTCAAAATTTTATAGGCAAAAAGTATTTGTTATTAATTATTTATAAAATATACCAATATCAGTTAGGTTGATTATATACTGTTTGTTTATAGTAACAATTAAAACTCATGATTATAAGGATAATCATGGAACAGTGTGTACGTTTCTGTTATACTAATATTACCATAGTCATGCCGCAACATGATGTAATAAAAAATGTGGATTTGCTTTCGATATCATAATGGGATATCTTTTAAACGTTAAATAAAGTTTGCCAATAAACTTAAACGCTTGGATCAGTAAATAAATTTGTTTAGATTTTAGTTTCGTACTAGAGTCATGTACTACATAAGGTTAGATATTAATAAATTGTTACATTACATGTAATATTCAAAAACTATAAATCGTTATATTTATAATTTATCAATTAATACAATTATAAGATAAAAATCTCTAAAACAATTTTTGTAGACAATATTGGATGTCGTACTTGGATATTAATTACCATTTTTTATAAACAATTAACAGTTTAAGACCATCTTGAAAAAAACCACGTACAAACGATATGAAAACAATAGTTATTTAAAAAACAAATCAACTTTATATAACGCTTGTCCTTGAATTTTAGTCATTATCATCGCGAAACATACAATGAGAGAAACCTATCTTTTTTAATTAACGTATTTAATGAACTTTTTAAATTGATTTTCATTATGTTATGCGTTTTTTAGAGTAAATTACAAGTTTTGTCATTTATCTATTTACCCAATTTCAAGCGGTCTTCTTTGGCGTTAAAATTAATAAGTTTTGTACTTAATGTTTCAAAATCGTGCACGTTACATCCTTTAACCCTAACCTAGTTAAATTTTCTCGTTAAATCAAGGTATTCTTGTAATTTTAGTAGGCAGATGAGGGTACTTTTGTGATTTTATCCACTTAATTAAAAAATATGTTAGTTAAAAAACAAAAAAATTAAAATATATATAAACTTAAAACACTCTCTACACTGTCTTACTCTCTCTTTGCTGATCTAAAATACAAAGTCAAAACTCTCTGTCTCTACCACTATCAACACCACCACCATCCACTACTTGCCTCAATCACCATCCACCACCACCTCAACCACTATCCCCCTTACAACCCGTCCACCCCCTGCAACCGCCATCCACCACTCTCTCTCTCTCTCTACCACCATCCACCACCACACAACCTCTCCCAACCGCCACTCACCATCGTTAACCTCTCATACCTTACCCCCATATGCAACACCCACAAAATATTAAAACATGATTATCGTGTTATATTATGAAATTTCGAGACGAAGTAATTTAACTAGTAGTATTTAACCTAGTTAATAAAAGTTAATATTTGTAGAAATAAGTAGTAGGTTGTATCCTATTTAGTAACTAATAAAACTACAAGAACTAAAAGGGGCACTTGTGGAAAGTTGGAAATATATATAATGAAAAAAAAAACGCACATATGTGTGCGTGTGTCGTGTTTAGAGAGAGAGAGAGATAGAGGGTTATCCTCTCAAAATCTCAAACAACAAATTCTGCAAATTGAGGTCGAAATTGAAGCCAAATTCTTGCATGATCAAGGATTTTTAATCATCTTAGCCTACAGATCATGAGGTATGTTGTGAAATTTGATTTGATGAACTTCCTATGAACAGGAACTTGAATGTGGTAACCTTGAGTTGGATATTGTTGCTAGTATGATGAAATAGATGAAGTATTTATGTTTAAAATCATCATACTTGCTTGTATGTGTAAGATACTTGAATAATTTAGAGATTAGGTCAAGTGTTCATATATGGCATGAAGTGGCTTTTGATGGTATGTTGAAATTGTTGATTAAATTTAGTTTAGAATCATGAAATGAATGGAAATATATGTAGAAATCATATGCATGATATTTCTAGGTTAAAACCCTCATAAGAGGTGAAGTAGGTTTTGACATGATTATAGATTCTTGGACCTTTTATGGTTGAATTGTATATACTAGTTATTGAACATGAAATCATGATGAAAATTGCTTATGATAATTGAAAGTTTATGTTAACTTGATGCTAATAAGTGTATGAGCTTGTTGATGCGAAAGATACATGGTGATTTTGGTTGGAAAATTTAGCTAATACGTGGCCTAAAAATGATGCCCACCAATTGTTTGATAAAAATGCCTAAATGGATTTTATTGAACTTATTAGTGTATCCATGTTTGTCAATTGACAATTTGACTTTTAAAATAAGTCAAACTGAC
This sequence comes from Scalesia atractyloides, assembly GCA_947069175.1. Classification (NCBI taxonomy): domain Eukaryota; kingdom Viridiplantae; phylum Streptophyta; class Magnoliopsida; order Asterales; family Asteraceae; genus Scalesia; species Scalesia atractyloides. The sequence goes on from CAMTDV010000011.1 coordinate 45,313,674, forward strand.
CTAAAATAAAAGGCAATGATAAAACATGTATAAAAATACATAAGGGTGATGTTCATGGTAATGGTAATTGATGACTAATTTAATCATCTTACGGATATTATATGATAGTTTGACTCTTGAAAAGCTAGGTGGGAGCTTGGAAAGCAATGAGTCAAACGGAGTCAAATTGCACAAGAAAGCATAAAAGGATACAAGGTAAGTAAAGCTTACAACTCCTTGAATAAAATTACAACTTACGTGGTGGCAAGTATTTTTGTGATTAATGAGAATTGTTAAGACGTGACCTTATGGCGCAAACCATAACATGTCTAAAGGACAAAGCTATGACAAACCATATTTGGTGATGAAATAATGAATCTTTAAAATAGGACCATATGGTATAAACCATAATAGGTCAAATGAGTAACTTGGTAAGTAACCATATATTGATTATTAAACAACAAATTTTCAAATAGGACCCTATTGTGTAAACCGTAACGAGCCAACTGAGTAAAATGGTGAGAAACCACATATCGGTGATTAACACAATGAATTTTAGAAACAGGACCCTAAGGTGTGAACCATAACGGGTCAAACGAGTAAAATGGTAAGTAATCCCATATGGGTGATTATACCAAGAAGTTTTAAAAATAAGGTCTTATGATGTAAACTATAACGGGTCAAATGGATAAATGGTAACTAATCACATATTAGTGATTAAACAAGAAATTCTTGAAATAGGAACCTATGGTGTAAACCATGACGTGTCAAATGGGTAAGATGGTTAGTAAGCACCTTTTGGCGATAAACAATAAATGGTTAGATTGAGATGCTTAAAGGGTAAGCCAAGAATGGGTCAAATGGACAACCAGGTCAAATAAGTAATAAACCCGAACCGAATAGTAGGAGCGAAAAACTCAAGGAATATGGGCCCGGGTAGTGGTTTGTAGTTTAAAAATGTAGATCAACAACCTTTAAAGAATAAAATTGGGTCTGGACCGAATTGGATGTAAATTGGATTGTAGAGAAATAAACCATTAAAGAATAAAATTGGGTCTGGACCGAATTGGATGTAAATTGGATTGTAGAGGAATAAACCTTTAAAGAATAAAATTGGGTCTGGACCGAATTGGAACATCACTATTTGAATATGATATTTAATGTTTTGTCTTGTTAAGTCCTATACTTACAGGTAAGCAAAATCCACGGGCATGGATTGCCATGAATTAACAAAAAAAAAAAGAATCGTAAGGTATTGATAACCGGTCATTTACTACTAGTAATTGGGTAAAATGGCCTTAAAGCCAAGAATATGTTTATGGTGCGAAATTTTGACTGAATGAGTTTTAAAATACAAGGCTTTTGGAAATCTTTGTCCATAAGGACATAATGAGTTAAAAGTGTCCTCTAGGTTTCTTTTAAATTTGTAAATTCCCTGTTTTGGCGTAAAGCCTTAAATTTGACTAAAACGCATAATAGGTTTGGGTAAACTACCTTTAATGATAGATTTGGTATTGAGTCCTATGATGGAGTTGATCCTTCTGGTAACTAAATATGGAAGATGTGAGCTAAATGGCTTAAAGTCTCATAACATGTCGTTTGGGTAAAGCGCCATACCGAAAGGTAATATGGGACTGTTAAGGTTTTTTCTAGAGCAACCAACTATAATTGAGGTGGTGGTAGGAAGAAATGATGAAAAACTTTGTAAGAAAGTAGGAGGCATCAACAAGAATGCATATGCCTCCTAACATGTTGGTTGGGTAATAAACTTCAAACCGAAAGGGTGATTTGAAAAGCTAAAGGGTCTGAGTTTGGATCAAGGTTATGAACCTATAAATGTGGGGGAAAGACCTAGGAATGGTATACTTGAAGTTTGGGTCTTGGGGTGCAAAATTGTGAACTTTTAGCAAAAATTAGGACAAGGGTGAAAATTGCCAGCTTTGGCAAACTCTCTGGCAAAGGGTCTTCTCCGCATGTCATGGAGAAGACAGGTGTCTCTATCGCGACGCGCGGGAGTGCGCAGTTAACAAAAGTCAAAATTTTCTCCCCAGTGCCACGTGAGGGAGCTGGGCTATCCCTCCGTGACGCGCGGTGGCACCCTTTTTCAGCAAAATTGTTCTTCTTTGTTGATTTTAAATTCGTATAATCGTTTAAAATAAACACTAACTATTTTGGTGTTTATGATAGGCTTTCACAAAGGTAAGAACTGGGCGGATGACCAAGCACGCGAATAACTAAACACTATTAAATCGCAAACTCTTTGGAAAATCAATTATGGGAAGATTGAAGCAAAATCATGCACGATAAAGCTTTTGAGTTTAAAACATTAATGTTGTTAAAGTATAAATTAGGCGTAATGATCTGTTATGTCGGTCGTCTAGGTTATTAGTTAAAACAAACGTGGAATTTATGGTGGAGCCGATGTTTTTAAAATTTATCACAGACTTTAATGTTGCTGGTGAAGCCGGGGTTGATAATTTTGGTAAGAATGGTGGTGTTTTAAATAAGACTTTTAAGCTTTCAACTATACTTTGTGTTTGACCTTTTTATAGTTTTTACTATTCAAAAACATGTATAACCTTAGTAAAAATTAAGTTGTATGAATGAATAAGAATTATAAATCTTTGCTTATGAAAACATAGGTGAAGTTAATCAGAAAAATAAATAAGTTAAATGTAAAACATACCATAAAATCAACGTTAGGATTATATACCCTAGATCATTACCATAGTGTCTATAGACTAGGCACCACAATTTAGACTTCAAGGATCCTACGAACTTCTCGAAAAGAGTTGTGAAACTTCAATGTTCCTGAAAACCTGTTAAGACAAACTTGGGACTAAGCCAAACAAACTGGGGACAAGCCCATAATAACTAGGGACAAGCCCAAAGATACTAGGGTCAAGCCCAAAAATACAGGGGTTAAACCCAAACTTAAGTGACATGAAAATGCCAAAACCTTAGCTAACATGAAAACGTTAGAAACCTTAGGATAACGGATGTGTGGTACGTCTACCATTATACTTAGGATCCTGCCTATGGCCCACAACAATGAAATTGTCAGCCACTAAGCGTGTATTGGTCCCATTGCCTCGAACCATACTTGGATAACATGCGCTACTGGCAGGGTGTCAAAACCAATTCGTGTGAAAGGTGAAAACCTTTAAACCTTAGAAGGTATTAGATACCTTAAACGTAGAAGAGAGGTGGCCAACCCCTTAGACCTCTATTGATGCAAACAATGCAATGATTTCTGTAAAAACTTAAAACTTAGTGAAAGTGGATGTTAAATATCTATAGACCCTTTTCTTATAGTAAATTAAATATATAAGGTAAAGAAAATATTAAAGTAAAATGTTACCGACATTAGGATCCAAGATCCTTTAAGGATCCGTGATCCTCATTACATAAAATACTTCTTAATATAGATAGCATTCTAGGCTCTTGGTAGTAGATCACCTTCCATTGTTAGTAGACGATATGCCACCTTTCCAGCTTCTGATTCTACCAGATAGGGGCCTTCCCACTTAGGTGCTAACTTGCCATTAACCAGGTTAGTAGTATTCTGAAATGATTTCCTTAACACCAAGTCTCGAACCTGAAATCTTCTGATTCTGACATTTTTATTGTATCCCTAGCCATCCTTTGCTGATAGCTGGCCGTGCTTATTCTTGTTAGGTCTCTAAGCTCATCCACAGTATCTAGGTCTTGAATTAGATTTTCACTATTCGCCTGAGGATCATGGATGCTTGTTTTGGCTATAGGAACCGCCATCTCTGTATGGATCACTACTTCAGTTCCAAAGACTAAAGAGAATGGGGTTTGGCCTATGGCATTCTTTGGAGTTATTCTATCAGCCCAGAGGACATATGGCAGCTCTTGAGTCCACTTCCCTTTCTTTGATCCTAGCTTCTTCTTTAAGTTATTGATAATTATCTTGTTACTTGATTCTGCCTGGTCATTAGCTTGTGGGTGAACTGGTGTAGATGTAATCATCTTGATCCCCCAACTGTCACAGAAACTAGTTGTCCTTTTCCCAACAAACTGGGATCCATTGTCGCATATAATTTCAGAGGGAATGCCAAATCTAGTAATGATGTTCCTTTTGTTAATGGATATAACTTCCTTCTCCCTAACTTGAACAAAAGCTTCTGCCTCAATGCACTTGGAGAAGTAATCAGTCATAGCAAGCATAATTACTTTTCCACCTGGTGCCTTTGGTAATTGCCCACTATATCCATTCCCCATTTCATAAATGGCCAAGGGAAATTATATGATATAGAGGCTCCGCTGGCTAGTGTAGGATATTGTTGTGCCTTTGACAAGCATCACATTTCCTTGAATAGGCAACTGCGACTTTCTTCATTGTGAGCCAGAAGTAACCTGTCCTAGGTATTCTAGAGAACAGTGCTCTGCCCCCATATGATTTATGTAAGACCCTATCTTACATTACTAAATTTGTGTTAAAAATTTCGCATTTAAAAATGTAATTGCGAATATGCGTCACTTAAATTTTCAAATTTAATAAAACTTTTTCAACATATTTAAACAATTTAACATGTTATCAATGATAAGTTTTGATATAATCGAAACTTAGTGCGGAAGCTTCGTCCTTGATCGTGTTCGGTTCTTCATATGACTTGATCCTCCTCCGGTGCTCCAAACTTCACCTATATTTCATATTTTATGAAATACGTTAGTTATAATAAATTATAACATAACCGAGTAAACCCGAAGGCTTAAAACAATAAAAAAACAAAACTTTAGTTTTCGAATTTATCGTCTCGTACCTAATGGTGTCAAGGCCTGATTCCTTTAATATTAATCGTTTTCCAATTCATCTCATACCGTTTATTTTTATTAAAGCGTTGTTTCTAACTAAAAACCGAATTTTAGTTTAACCTTTTTCCTTTCAACTTATGTCGATGACTCGCATCGAGAATTTGGCAATCTAGTATTTCTTCTTTTTACTGTTTTTTATTTCACGCGGGAAATCTTAAATAATTTCCTTACTTTATTTAAGAGGCCTATAGCCCCTTTTACTCAGCCTCCTAAGCCATTTCTTTAAACTTTCTCCCTCTTCTTTTCTTTTACTTTGCCTCTTAAGGTGAGATCTTTTAATGCATCATTCCTCTTGATTCATGATCCCAAGGTCATTTTGACCTTGTAGATTATTACACTATTCGTAACCCTAAGGTCGTGGTGATCCTTTAGATCATCCTTTTACTCGTGTCATTTCTTTAAATATATTTGGTGTCAATGCATCTCTTTTGTACTTGAAAGAAAAAATTATTTACGTTGTCCTTCCTTTTTCCACCAAATCATGGCTCCCTTTTACCATGAAGGCTAACATATTTTACTTCAATTATGGTCTTCAGACCATGTTTGATCCGGTTTAGTAACATTTTCGTTTTCTATGACTCCGCGAGTCATTTATGAATCACTTTTACTTGTTTGATCTACTAGTCATTTCATCTCCATTGGGTGATGATCATTTGCGTCTAAACCTAGCGCAATGTTAATTGGCGTTGACCACTTGTCACCACTGAGTCGCAACTACCATCCTTAGTGGCAACCACATCATTTTGTGTATGTTGCCCCAAATATTTATTCAGATCAGACACTATCTGTTGATAGCCTTGCGTGCCTGCGCGATCGTAGTCTATGACTATATCAATTTTCGTTCGGACAACTCTTCCGACTCTACGAATTCATATGGCATGTATGCGTCGGTTGTCTCACGTTTACCGTTATCCGGTTTAAGCCTATATCGCTTTACAACCCGTTACTCGAGTTCTTTATCTTAATATTCTAACGCTCCCATTATTCTCTTTGCGTTTTCATTTATATTCATTCATGACCCATTTCATGGGTTCGTTACTATTTTGCGCTTCCATTATTCGGTTTGCGTCTACAAGTATATTTAATCATGTCCCATTACCGGGCTCATTATTCATTTGCTTTAACACTCCCCTTACCCGGTTTGCGTTTACTTTTAAATTTAATCACCATACTTCTTTTGACTTGTTTGGCTTGCTCACGTGAAATCCATAACTTATGAGTGATCGAGTCTAATTCTTTATTTGACCCGTTTGACTTGTTCTTGTGAAATCCATCACTTCTGAACAGTCAAACCTTTTTCTTTATTTGACCCGTTTGGCTTGTTTGTGTGAAATCCATCACTTCTGAACAGTCAAACCTTATTCTTTATTTGACCCGTTTGACTTGTTCGTGTGAAATCCATCACTTCTGAACAGTCAAAACTTATTCTTTATTTGACCATCCTTAATGGCCTCACTGACCATGAATGATGATTATCATCATCATTTCTTTCTTTTCCCTTTTTATCTTTTCTACGATCATAGTCAACGACTTTGATCATCTTCCGTGTGGGCACTACCTCCGTTTCTATGACCTCGCAGGTCATTTATACTTTGGTTTTACGTGCCCCTTTTGTTAACCATGGTTCTTTCATCCATAATGACTTATTCCACAATTTCTTGGGTTATTTATTTCTATGTGCGCCATATATCGTTTTTATGGTTCCCACGAAAACCATTTATACGAGTACGCCTGTAAAATTTCTTGACTCCAAGAATCTTTTAACTCTTCTCATTCACCTCATTTTTTTACCACATTGGATGTATATGTGTTTATTATAACAAGTTCATGGTATCATGTGTTTATCATTTACTTGGCTAGAGTAAGCGATCAACACATGGTACACATGACCTTATTATAACTAACACATTACTTCCCATGTAAGTTATCCTCGGTTCATGTCCATATTTCTGATTTATTTGGTAAAACTTTGCTTAATTATTATTTAACAATTATTAGTTTTAATCTTTCTTATCTCAAAACATATAGAATGTTTTCCTTTTTATAAAACTTTTATATAACCACATTTATCCATGTGATCGTTACTTTTCCTCTATAGGATCTTATTGAAAATTTCTACTTGGATGGTCGATCCCATTCAAGTTTCTAAATCTGTATTCTTTCATTGTTTTGTTATTCAGAATTGTGAATAACGTGTATTTCCATCCAATTTCCCTTGGAAACATTATTCTGGAAGGGTATCCCATTTGGATTTCCCAATCCTTAAATTTTGCACGCAACTGTTATTCGCTACTCATCTATCACATACTACTATTTGTGCAATAATTTAAAATGTGCACCTGGGTGATATTTGCCTCATGGGCTTTCATTTTCGTTCCACCTTTATTCCATATCATTTCTTAATTTAAGTCCTTAGTGAGCATGCCCTACTTGTCATACTCTGGACCATTCCACCATCATATTAGTAGACCATTGAACTCTCGCCATCCTTAAATGAGCGCATCCTTCAATTAGAACATTCACAAATTATTAGTGACATTGAAATTAATAAGCGCCCATAGTATAATACAAGGCTTTCTACAATCCATGTTAACATACGTAATTTGTTAACTATATCGGTCTTTTACTAATCTAGTTGGGGTAACGTGCATTTATACAATAACCCCCTATGTGTTGTTTTCAACACTTTAACATGCTAGACAGTTAATATTCGTAATAACTTACCGGATCATGCGATCAAGTCTCAAATCGAACACATTTGATCATTAACCTTGAGCTCTGATTACCAAGTTGTAAAGCCCTATTTTACTTTACTGAATTTGTGTTAATATTTTCGCATTTAAACATGTAATTGTGAATATGCGTCACTTAAATTTTCAAATTTATTAAAACTTTTTCAACATATTTAAACAATTTAACATGTTATCGATGATAAGTTTTGATATAATCGAAACTTAGTGCGGAAGCTTCGTCCTTGATCGTGTTCGGTTCTTCATATGACTTGATCCTCCTCCGGTGCTCCAAACTTCACCTATATTTCATATTTCATGAAATACGTTAGTTATAATAAATTATAACATAACCGAATAAACCCGAAGGCTTAAAACAATAAAAAAACAAAACTTTAGTTTTAGGCTCCACCGTAAGCTACGGTGACCGCCTTACGGTCCAAGCTCACTATCTTACGGTTAAGACTTCATTTTCAACACAACAGCTGCCCACCGTAAGATACGGTAGGCCACCGTAGCCTACAGGGGGTTTGCTGCAAATTTCCCTTGTTTGCAGTTTTAGTTACGACATTTTCTGTAACTCTCTCCATTCTTCTCCGTTTTACCCGAAACTTGTTTCTAAATATCCGTAAAATTCACATATTTAACCCAAAATCCTTAACTCGGATTCTTTTTTCATATAAATTATGCATTTATCCCGGTTTATGTTTTTGTTTTCCGATTTTGCCCTTTTTACCCCATTCAAAGAAACTATACATTTACGCATCCTTTTCGGTATGCATTAACACTTCATTATTACTCGTATAGTTGCCTTATTTAACTAAACCTTTATTTATTTATTATTTGACCCGTTTGGTTGTTTTAGCGTAATCCAACGCTTATTTCAACCAAACCTTATCTATCTTATTGTTCCCATACTAAGATATCTATCTACTTCCAATTGTCCGAAATTTCTTTATCTACGTATTTAATCTGAAATCCTTATCTCGGATTCTTAATTCTTATAAATTACGCATTCATTCATAGTTTATTCGTATATTCATTTTGACCCGCTAAGAGATTTAAGCGTATAAACTTAAATCTCACTTCCTCTTACTTTGTTTCTTGTTTTCATACAAAAATATCTATTTACATCCCACCACAACTATACATTGTGGTGGATTGGTTATAGAATGCTATATTTTTAATTCTACCCTTCGGTTTGACATTTTTACGTAAAAGATCTAATATGAGACATTAAGCCAAAACGGCTTATGCTTTTCGCTTATACATTACCAAAGGGGTCTATTGTGTTATAAAACTCATTTTCAAACTAATATTAGAGTCTTTTACTTAATTCGTCATTCGAGGGCATTTTGGTCAACTTAGACCTTTCTTTACGACAGTCTTACAATATCTTGTTTTAACCAAAATGTACATTTAACCATAGTCTATATAGAATCATTATGTTCTTGAGAACATAATGTCTACGAACAAGAATACTAGATTTACCTTACCTTAAGTAATCTCTTATTCATTCATGACTCTTTTATCTCTCAATGAACCGTAAGTTCTTTTGAGAGTTTGACCATTACACGTACCTGGCTCGTCTCATAGCATTGGTGCGTTCTAATAGCATGCTCTATTCTTTCTATGAACACAACATTTCAACAAGCGATATTAGTTATCATTGTCAAATGGTGATAATATCACCATTCAACCCGTTCGGTCTAAATGACCATTTGTCATTATGAGATGTCACTTATTTGTCATCTCATATATTTAACCCTTGTCGTTTTACACTGAATGATTATCTTACTTTAAACATCGTTTCTTAATTCGCCTGACCCATTATGACTTAGGTCATATGGTATCTTTTTCAAAACTCCTTATTTATCCGTCATCGCATGACTAATTTACTGTTTTAACCCTTTTCACTATAATTCATGGTTTAATACCATATTTACTTGTTGCAACCCGTATCTATCCGTGTTGGAACTATATATTTCGAAATCTCTTTCGAAATACCCAAAATGCTTGTTCAACTATGTAAGTAAATCTACTATTTTAAGGATGTAAGCTTTACTTACCTAGAATTCCAATTATGCCTTCTTTCGCGTACTTGTTCCGTTTGACCCGCTTCTTCCCAAGCCTCCACCTAGCTTGTCAAGCGTCAAACTATCATTTATCATTCGCAAGATGGTTAGGTTAGTCATCATCTAACACGACTATTCCACCTTAGGGATTTTATATCAAATTTATCATTCGATCTTAGTATAGGTCAGTTTGACTCTTAAAAGTCAACTGCCTATTTACTCACACTAACCCACAAACAAGTTTAACAACTCATTTACGCATTTCGTTAATTACCCAGTAAGCACTATTCTTAGGCCACCAATTGAGTTATGTTTTCCAAACCAAGTTCACATGATTGCTAATATTAATTAACATAGTTTCTACAATCATATGCTAATTTATTAGTCTTATGCAAGAACTTGGGATTGTTTCATCACTATGAAACAACCCATTACATCTTATACATGGAATTTACCCAAACATTAAACTTAGCCAAATACTTTAAACATTCACATGATGATTTTAAGCATCTATTAACATGTGTTTAACATAAATCTCATCTTATCATCAAAACCCATTTCAAGTCATGTATGAACATCTATTCGAACCTCTAGTTTGTTCAAATATCTTATACATACATACAAGTATGATGATCATAAACACTTATGTATCATCCATTTCATCATGTAATCAAAACCTACTTTATAATCCACTTGTTAATAACTAACAAGTAATCTTACATCAAATTGTGCATAATTTCTTTAAGTTTAATAAAATCAATCATACACATACACTTAATATCATCTTTGGATCATAATCCAACTATCTAATTGCAAGTAATCTACTTGTCTCAAATCGCAACTTTCACCAATCTAGGTTTTAAGACATACCTTATGATCCCTTCGATTAGGTGATCGTTTATATGTTTTCATGCATCAATTCCAAGCTCAATTCACCCTTCAATTTGATGATTTAAGCAAAACAAGGGTTCACCCCCTTTGTTTTGCTCCTGGTCGCTACACACATACACACCTTTTATGTGTGTAGTGTTTTATTTAGTTTTATTTTATATATTCAACTTTTCAACCTTTCCTCTTTTGGTCCCTCATATTTGAGGTCTTATTTATTTAGAGCTACAACTCATTGTTTATTGCTATTTGCATATTACTGACTAGGTTAACTTGTTCCTAGTTATTTTGTTTACGGGTTCACTTTTACCTCTAACGGTCTTTTACCCGCTCTTTAATATTAACGTGGTTTGATTACCAAACCCGTTTTTGGGGTGTTACAATTTCCGCAATCTCCTTCATGGAAATCCTTTAACACTTCTTGAATTTCAGGATCTTTAATGCACTGTAAATAAGGACCTGCAAGAGACCTTTTATATAAAGTGTCATGTAATATAATAAACTGATATACCTTGGCCCTGAAGGCACTAAGATTCTCTCTTGTGAGAATTTCTCCATTCTGAATGAACTTCAAGATTGGAAGGATCCATGATCCTGAATTCGACCGTAGATCTTTAGATACTGTTGTAGTATCCTCTACCACCTCCATTACATCATGCTCCCCAATTGCAGAAATACGGATGTGAATAATAGGTATCCTTACATCTTTTGGGATTTTCAGGGCTGATCCTAAGTTCGCCAAAGCATCTGCCCCTACATTCTCCTCTCTAGGTACCTGTGTTATGCTAAAAGAATCAAAAGATTTTGCGAGTTCTTTTACTATCTCTAAATATATGATTAGTTTTTCACCTTATTACAGTATATGAACCATTAAAGTGGTTAGTAATTAGCAATGAATCTATATAAACTTGAAGATACCTAATCCTTATTTATCTAGCTAATTGCAAACCTGCTATTAATGCTTCATATTCTGCCTCGTTATTGGTGGTTTGAAATTCAAAGGCTATGAGCTGGGGTATTATGTCCCCCTGTGGCAATTTTAGTAGTATTCATAATCCAGTTCCTTTAACATTTGAGGCTCAATCAGTCAAGAGTATCCAAGGATCCTTGGTTTCTTCGAGTTATTGGACCTCCAGCTCAGCTTCTTTCTGTAAATCACTACCAAAATCTGTCGCAAAGTCAGCAAGTGCTTGTGATTTGATGGCTGTCATGGGCACATATCTTATATCATAGGCACTAAGCTTTACCGCTCACTTTGGCATCCTACCTAACATTTATGGTTTCCTGAGAACATTCTTAATTGGAAAATTGGTTTTTACAATAATATTATGAGTTTCAAAATAGTGTCTTAGTTTAGTTGTAGCCATAATTAATGCAAGAACTAATTTTTCTAAATGAGAATACCTAGCTTCAGCATCAAGAAGGCTTTTACTTACATAATATACATGATCTTGTTGGCCTTCGTGATCCTTAACTAATACTACACTTACCGCATTACATGAGACAGCCAAGTACAAGGATAATGGTTCACCATCTACTGGTTTCACTAAGGGTGATGCTGAGGATAGGTAATCCTTAAGAGGTTTAAGTGTAGCTTCATGTTTCTCGGTCCATTCGAATTTCTTATTCTTCCTCAAAATGTCATAGAAATCCTTGCACTTTTCTAAAGACTTTGAAATAAACCGGTTTAAAGTTGCGATCCTTCCTGTTAGCCTTTGGACGTCCTTTGCACTCGTAGGAGATTTTAATTTTACAATAGCCTTTATTTGTTCAGGGTTGGCTTCTATTCAGTTGTGACAACCATGTATCCCAGGAATTTTCAGCTTTGACACCGTAGTGGCATTTCGAAGGATTCAGCTTCATGTTGTACCGATCAAGTATGTTGAATGCAACCTCAAGATCCTTGAGTTGATCCTCTGCGTTCCTCGACTTGACTACCATGTCATCAATGTAGACCTCCATGGTATTTCCGAGCTAGTCTTTGAACATCATGTTGACGAGTCTTTGATATGTTGCACCTGCATTTCTTAGTCCAAAAGGCATAGCAATATAACAACATATACCGGTAGGGGTCATGAATGTAGTATCCTCTTGGTCAGATGGTTCTATCTGTATTTGTTGAAATCCAGATAAAGCATCCATAAAGGTGAACAATTCATGACCAGCCGTTGCATCCACCATGGAGTCAATGTGTGGGAGTGGAAAGGATCCTTGGGACATACCTTCTCTAAGTCAGTAAAATCGACACATACCCTCCACTTTCCGTTTTCTTTTGTACTACCACTACATTGGCTAACCATCTAGGATTTTACTTCCCTAATCATACCGGCTTTTAGGAGTTTATTTACCTCTTCTTGTATAATAGCATTTCTCTCAGGTGCAAATTTCCTTATTTTCTGGTGGATAGGCTTGAAAGATTTGTCTATACCTAGTTTATGTGTAATGACATCTTTGGAAATACTTGTCATGTCTTTGTGCTTCCATGCAAAGTTTGATTTTCTTCTTTTAAGGAAGGATATGAGATCCTGTTTTATAGTATCAAGGATCCCTGATCCTACGAACACCTTAATGTCAGGATCCTCAGGTTCCAAATTTAGCTCTTCAATATCCTGTTTCCTTGCCACCATTACATCTCTCGAAGTTTTCTGTAATTGCTATGCTGCTCTTGTTTTTTAAGCTGGCTTCATCGACGAGGTGTAGCAATTTTTAGCTTCCTGCTGGTCGCTATCTATCTTTACTACTCCCCAAGGAGTTGGAAGCTTCACAGATTGATGATATGTTGAAGGAACAACCTTCATATCATGTATCTAGGGCATGCCAAGGATCAAATTGCAACAAGACAATCTGTCAATAACACAAAATTTTGGATGGAGTTAACTCCCTGTATATATATATATATCGGTAGTTTGATGTCCCCCGATGTATTCTTGGTATCACCACTAAGCCCAACAAGTACTGAGGATCTTGGTATAATCTTAGATTCTGGAATAATCATTTTCTTGAGTACATCAAGTTGTATGATATTCATAGAGCTTCCTCCGTCTATAAGAATCCTGCGAACAAAACAGCTAGCAATAAATAGTGTTATAACCAAACCGTCATGGTGAGGATCCTGGATGTTCACCCTATCAGCCTCGAAAAAGGATATCATTTTTTGATCCGTCAACGTGGAAGTCCTGATGGGTCTGTCACAATTCTCTAATTTGGTCTCCTTAGCGTGTCTTTTAGCTGCCGAGAAAGAAGTGCTGCAAATATCTGATCCTCCAGAAGTGAAGTTGATTACTTGGGCGCCTGCTAGAGGTGAGCAGCCCTTTTTGCGACATTCTCAGGATCCTGGGTTCTTGATTTCTTTCTGCCCAACAATTCTTTCAAATAGCCCTTGCTGAGAAGGTAGCCTATTTTCCCCCTTAGGACAATGCATTCATCTGTTAAATGCCCAAAATCCTCATGGTATGCACACCATTTGGATTTATTGTTAAAGGAGTTCGACTTGTCGTTCTTCCTTGGCCACCTTTCCTTCTCACCTAAATTCTGCACATCAAGCATTAATTCATGATTATCAACAGAGAAGCAATATTCTGATATCCTAGGATATTATTCTTCGTCTTCATCTTGTTCCACTGCGTGGACGTTTTGGTTATCTGTTTTTGAATAGGGCTTGGATTATTACTCTTATAGAAGGATCCTTGTTTCTTATCATAGTGCTCATGTTTGGTAGAACCACCGAGCCTATCATGGATTCTTTTGTCATCCTCTAGCCTGATGAACCTCAAGGCTCTGATTCTGACTTCATCTAGATTCCTACATGGGGTCATTACAAGATCATCATAAAAGGGAGAATCCTTTCGCAATCCCATCTTGAATGCTTCAACAGCAGTTGCAATGTCAAGATATGGGATCTCTAAGGATTCTCTACAAATTTAGTGACATAATCTCTAAGGGATTCATCACGAGCCTAGGTGATTCTATACAAATCACTAGTTAACCTTTCAAATTTATAATACACGAAAATTGGTTATTAAACAAGTTAACTAAGTGTGAAAATGAAGTAATAGAATAGGGAGGAAGACTTAGCAACCATTTTAATGCAGATCTAGTGAGTGTGGATCCAAAACCCTTGCATAGGCAAGCTTTTTTAGCCTCTCAGGAATGGAGTTTATCTCCATCCTTTCTCTGTATTAGGCCACATGCTCCTCCGGGTCAGTTCTACCATCATACAAATTTATGTTGAGGGGTTTGAAAGCGCTTGGATATCTCTGCATTGCATATTGGTGGAGCAAAACGAGATATCCTATCTCCGTCTGGAATCTTAGGAATAGGTTTGACTACTCCTGGGATGCTTGATATCATATCCTTAAGCTTTTGCAACTCCCTGGTCATGGCCTGATTGATCTCTACATCATGGACATAGCCATAGTTAGTATCCAAAGACGTATTAAGGAAATTATTACCTCCTAGTTGGCTCAAGGGTTGTATCCTAGAAGAGTATCTAGGATAAGACATGTCTGAAGTTATAGTAGGGCCTGAGGAAGCAACAGTCTGCATAGGGATGAAATCCCCATCATGGATTTCTGAGTTTCTCAGTGGTTGTCTCCCTAAGGATCCTTGATCCTGGAAAACACTGGAACCAAGAAAAGTTTGTGTTGAAGGTCTTATTGGGTAATCCATGAATCCTTGAACTCTAGCTGAGGATCCTTGTTGATGGAAATAGGATCCTTGAGGCTGGAACATCTCCACGTATCCTTCTTAACGGAGGAAGGATCCTTGAGGCTGAGTCACCCCCAGTGAACCTTGTTAAGGGATAAAGGATCCTTGTGGTTGGAAGGAGGATCCTTTAGATAGCTGAGTTGTTGATGCCAGGGTGATAAAGTCTAGCACTCTAGGCATCAATGGAGACTGATCCTTCACTGGCCTCTTCTGTTTCTTGATATCTTCAATCTCACGCAAGATCTTTTGATTAGTCTTGTTTTGTTGCTCCATATAGCTTTTCATCTGCGAATACAAAACAAAAATTTGATTGTCAGTATGTATAGAGGATGAAGTAACAGAAGTTTTGGATCCTTGGAAGACATATGATGTCTTCTTCTGAGCTGATTCATTATTCTTCTAGAATTGTGGGGAAATAGGAGGCAACGGCATAGAGCTCTGTGAGGAGGTAGTCGTTAGCATGGCAGTTGAAACGGATTTTCCTTGAGAGGCCATAGTGTTATGGAATAAACGAAAATAAGTAGAATTGGATGGAAAAGTTTGGAATTGAAGCACCACTTGCCCCACGGTGGGCGCCAAATTGTTTTGGTTAAAAATCTATTTAAGGATAATGTAACCAAAGTTGTTTGTGAGGTAGAGTGTCTGATCAAATAAAATGGATAATGGACGATAATTAAAGCTAGCACACAGTGATTTATATGAGGAAAGGCCCTTGATCACTAGTAAATCATTGGAAAAAACCTCAAGTGGTGAAAACTATCGACCACCAACTATAATGAACAATGAAAAATAATTACATCTTCAGATGTTGATCAAGTGTGGTGCAATGATATATTGCTAAAGTGTTTGTAAGCTTCTGCTCATAGTGTATGTATGCGAAAGTGAGAATGTGTCTAACAACACTTGATCAACCCCTTTTAATTTAAAGATAACAAAATATCCGAAAACTAAGCTAGTCCACATTCACTCCTATGACCGTTGTGGAATAAGAACATGCAGCTTCCATAACGAATTACTCCCGAGATTCCAGCTTAGACTCAGTCTACCACGTTGATATCCTGTATATGAACATAAGAAAATATCAAGAACAACTGTTAGAAACTAGAAGAAATAATAAGGATCCTTGACCACTAGAGCCCTTGGACTACCCACTAAGGGTAACCTATCCAGTTAATGCCTGAGAATACAGGATCCATAATAATAAAAACCTAGCCCCTAACAATAACATTGACTGAGAATTACTTTGATTGTAAGGCTGTGTTCCCAGTGGTCGGAGAAATCAATGACATCCATTTCCGGCGTTGTTGGTTAGTTTTTTGTTTGCCCTCTTGTTTTCAGTTTTTATGTTTTACAATTACGTTTTTTCTCAAGTTTTGTTAGGCTACAACCATGGCCATTGTCTGTGCGTTGTCAGATTTCTCTGGTATATGAGATATGTGTGCCTTTGCGTTTACTTGACAATATGTTTTTTTCTATTTTCTTTCCATTTGTAATTTATTTGCATGTCATTTTTTATTTTGGTCTTTTGGTAAGACTTTTGTTGTTGATTGTTATTTTGTTTCTAGGGGTTTGCAGCTTGGTCTTTTCGTAATTTCTTTAAATGTCATTTGATGATCGGTGATGATGACTACAGTGTCATTGAAGACTGATTTTTTAAATACTATTGTTGTTGGTTGTTATGTCTTTTTGGGGTTTACATTTTCGGTCGGTGATGATGATTGTAATGTCATTAGAAACTGTTTGCGTTTTTGGTCTATGATGTTTTGTCGAGATTTTTCTTGTTAGTCTGTATGTTTTTCTTGGTTACATTTTGGGTCAGTGATGAACACTATACTATCATTGGATATTATTTTTAGTTTGAGTTTGTGGTTTGTGGTTTTGGTCTATGATGATTTGCTGAGACTTTTGTTGTTGGTTGTTGAATGTTTTTTCGGCTTTACATATTCAGTTGGTGATGATGACATAATTGTCACTGAAGGTTGTTTTGTTTCGAGGTTTATGGTTTGGTCTATGATGTTTTGCTGAGACTTTTGTAATGATATTCGATTTCGTTTATGATGCTATGTCGCAAGTGTTTTGTAGTCATTTTTTATGGTCAAGCTTCATGTAATCATGTCACGTTGTTTTTTCCTTTTGTATTCGAAGAGCTTAGGTCTATGATGGTGACTCTTATCTCACCTGAGACATTTATTTATCGTTTATGTGTTGCAAAATGTTTCAAGGTTCTCTGATCTTTTTATATGCATGGGTTTTTGGTCGGTGAGGATGACTCTTTAGTTGGTTGAGACTGTTTACACTGTACGTTTGCCTCTGTGATGCTGTGGTTGGAAGATTATTTTATTTGGTTGTTGAGGATGGTTTGTTGTTCTGTGATTTCCATTACAATATTTCTTTGGCTCTATGATGCTATGCTGAGACATTACCTATAAGTAAGCTTTTGTTGCTTATTATTCATAGGCATACTTTTATCATGCAACTAATAACTGTAACTGACATGCAACGGTGAAAGCCAAATCAAACATGTCTTGTAGATTGTTAAGAATGATTAGGCCGAAGGAGAACCCACAACCAATTGAAATACATGTCGTAAAGAAATGGATAGTAGTTAGCAAGTTTGGTGACATAAAAAAAAGATGAACTATGCTATTAGTTTGTCGATTTACATGTGAGTGCCATAGCATAAGCTATATGTATATACTTTTCTATATTTAATTTAAAAATGTTTATGCTTTGTGTAAAATTGTCATACAGGGTGATGGTATTGAGACAATGGAAAAAGTGAAGGAGGTGGAACACTTTGACTCAATGATACAATTACATTCAAGCCTAAGGATCACATGGCTACTATAGAACATGGTGCCTCACTCATCCTTGGTAGGAATGCTAAGTTTACTCTAATACCAAATCTGGACATCCTTGATGTATACTTCAAGATTTAACGTATGAGATGTTGAATGATAGAGTGAAAAGCTATACTCAGATTACTACAATGTGAGGTTTTTACCCGATGACCAATTAACCAATATCCAACCCTTACACCTTCCCGTGATATCTTGGTTGTCAACGACACCAAGAACGTACGATTTAGGCAAAGATCAAAACATCAATCAATAATTTACCAACAAATATCCAAACATCATAACAAACTACAAATATTGCAAGTCTATTATTCTAGAAATCAAAGATAAAAACACAATTGTTACAAGCAAACCTTCCACCTAGGATGATCACAATGAGTTTAGCCACTCAGGGTCTTGCAAATCATCACACCTTCCATTGATATGTTCATATGAATCATAAACCAAAAGTAAATGTTTAGAAATTGTTTTGAACCACAAGAACACCAAAAATTCACCTCTAAGCTCTGCAAAACGTTCCCCAATGATTGATATGCCAAAAGACCCTTGAAAACCGAGTTAAAATGGGCAGTTACACTTTTCTCGCAGGTTATCTCCGTAAGATACGGTGCCCACCGTAGCTTACAGTGGACAAAATTTCCTTACGGCCGCAAAGAACTGGCTTACGGTGCATATGAAATTCAGACACCACCGTAAGCTAAGGTGCCCACCATAGCTTACGGTGGACAGCAATTTTTTTTTTCTTTTTTGTTCCTTTATCAATTCTCCAAGTCTTCATCTTCAACTAGACAAGTGCAAGCTCCCGACAAAGCACGTTAAACTCGCTTGTTTATGCTTTTCGGTACCCGCAAAGCCGTATACACCGTAGTTATCAAATATAACAATTAACCCAATTAAGTGCGGAATATTGATCGTTTTAAAGCACTTGAGGGTTGTCCGGACCACCCGTCACATCCCCACACTTAAACGTTGCTTGCCCCAAGCAACACATTAAAAACATTTTCGAGCTTAAAAAGTGATCGAAGTGTAAACCAAGCACAAACATGTCCTCCAATTGTCAATTTACCACATACCAAATGACACACCCTCACAATAACTCTCCTCTCGGTGGCAAAAAGATACTAGCAAGATTGTGCTAGATCACTCAATGCTTGCGTGATTGTGTGACAATAAGCTTGTGTAATAATCAAATCTCCACCTACAAATTGCCTAACATGCTTACGAATCAAAAGGACTTTCGGGTTGTAACGAGGCTATGTGTAAAGGTGAGTATTTATGGGATATATATGCATGTAGCTCATTGAATCGACCCGATTTATTATTACAAACTAACCAAAATAACCATTACTATTTACACAACTTCACTAACTTTCTCCTTCTTTTTTTTTCTTTCTTCTTTTCCTTTCTTTTTCTCTTTTTTTTTTTTTCTTTTTTTAAGTAAACAAAGAACACATACATATCAACATTACATCAAACTAAACTCTTAAACCGGGTCGATCAATATGTAGACTTTTTCTAGGATAGGACATAGGCTTGGGTTACAAATGAATGATTTAAAGCTCAATTTTTTTGCTACTAATGACCAAAACCCCGTCCCTCTCACTACCAAGCTCATATATTTATCTTATGAGGTCCAACCCCCCAAACCCACTCTCTCACACATCCAGACAAGGCTACCTAAATGCCCTTATCATCTTCACAAGCATGCTACACCTAGGTTTCGACAAGCATATATTACACAAGTTCTATTAATACAAATCACACACCGCCACTCAAACCAAAGAATTAATTTCTACTAAGCATTCATGTGGCCCAAAAACTCACCAAGAAAAGATAAAAAAAGATACCAATGTGTCATGTGGAGTAAGGTTAAATATTCAAATTTGACAATTGTTTTGCTTGGTTTAAAATTTTTTAAAATCCTCCAAAATTTTCCCCCATCCCCACACTTGCGATACATTGACCCCAATGTATGGTTTTGAAGGAAACGATCACTAAAGCTACCTCAACTTCACTTTCAGCTCAACTCTCAAATCCCAAATTTCTTTTTGTTTTTTTGTGAAACATGTAAACACCACCAGTACTACCACAACCCAACATGAAAATCAACCACAATAGGCCACCCTTCCACCAAACCATAAACAAAACAAAATAATGTCTAAAATAATATACAAGGAAAGAATAAGACCACCTGACATACTCAAGGTGGTTCAAATGAACCATTGCTTTCCCATTTCTCTCCACATTCCACCCAATTTCTTGGAAAGTTTGCAGTTACACGCCAATTGGGGTCAAATTCAACCCCATCACCCCATCTAATCCCACCATCGGGTGGTTTTCCTTTGCCCGCTCTCCTGCTCACACTCGCCTTCTTCCTTGCCTGAATTTTATCGTGCTTCAACTCAGACCTATACACATCAACATCACTTGCAATTGACCTGACCGTGCTAACACTTGAAACATGTTCGTTAGTAGCAACTGTGTGACTCAAGACATTAACAAGATCGAAATGAATGGTTTTTAAAAACACATTAAAGTACAACTTAGATTCTCGTAGTTCATGGGGACCATTCCGCTTCTGCAATCGATTTGAGCGTTTGCCGTATACAAGAATGGACGACCCAACACTACCTGCGGTTGCTCGTAAGTCTTCGATGGTGCGTAGTCAATCACCAAAAAATCCACCGAGTAGTAAAACTTGCCCAATTGTATCACTACGTCTTTCACAACCCCTCGGGGTTGCTTCCTACTCGCATCCGCAAACACCGCCATGTTATTAATCTCGTGTAACGGACCAAAGTCATACTAGTCGTACAGGCTACCCGGGAGAACGTTCATCCCTGCTCTGTAATCCAACAATGCTTGGTGTATCTTGAGCTTTGCAACTCGAATCGGGATAACTGGTTCCCCTGCATCACTTCCACCTCTCTCGACACTTGTTTCATTCACACCTGCAATCACATGAACAACAAAAGCAGTTAAACATTTATCATTTTTAGGAACGAAACTTACCCCGCTGGTCGGTATGTTCTTTGTGTTCTTCGGGTTAGTTTGCGTATCACTGGGAAGCTTCCCATTCTGTTGCTTCAATGTTGCTACCTCACTAGCCAGTTGTCCCATCTGTGCGGTCAGTGATTGGATGGCTTTGTACCAAATCTCATCCTTTTGTGCACGA
Source organism: Scalesia atractyloides (assembly GCA_947069175.1). Classification (NCBI taxonomy): domain Eukaryota; kingdom Viridiplantae; phylum Streptophyta; class Magnoliopsida; order Asterales; family Asteraceae; genus Scalesia; species Scalesia atractyloides. Next base: position 45,334,927 of record CAMTDV010000011.1, read on the forward strand.
GTGTTATCTAGTTGATTTCTCTTTTGCATATCTTGTTGCATCATCCAGAGCATATCCATAACTTCATTCCCACTTGATTAAGTTTAACCTTGATTGTGTTGCTGGCGTGGAACGAAATTTCTTTGAGCTCCTTGGAAATTTGGATTGGCTTGATTCGTCGGGTTCCCATAATGAAAATTGGGATGGTTCCTTAACCCGGGGTGGTATGTGTTCGAGTTCATGTTAAAATTATGACCACCCCCTTGAATAGCATTTACCTCTTCTACTTGACCTTCAAGCACACCCACCAAACACTCATCCACCGCATGACCCAATTCATTACAATTCGTACAAACGTCATATACTTGATTAGTTGCTTGTACCCCTCCATCGTCTACCACATAAACTTGAGGTCTTGTAATAACATGCCTTGCCCTTCTTGAAGATTGCGTTTTTCTCTTAGACGTGACCGCTATTTGCTCCAAAAATGCCCAATCATCTTGCTCAAAATTGGTACCAAATGTACATTAGTAATTGACATCAAATCACAAGCATCTTCTGAACTCAACCTCTCATTAAAAGCATTCAATAATTCCCAAAGTGCAATGCCATGATGAGGACAATTTTTTCACATCATGTTAAATCTCTCAAATGCTTCATGAAACATATCACCCGTTTGTTGTTGAAAACTTCTCAAACTCCGCCTAGCCTCATTATTCTTTTGGGCTGTGAAAAACTCTTACAAGAACCTTTGTTGCATGTCGGCCCATGTGTATATTGATGTGGATGGTAAAGTATGGAACCATCTTTTTGCCTTGTCTTCCAAAGAGAATTGGAAAAGTACCAACTTAACATCGTCTGAATAAAAACCTTGCCCTCCAATAGTGTTGCAAATAGAATCATATGTCTCCAAATGGAAGTACGGTTCCTCCGTTGCTAGCACTTTGTACTTCGGCAACTTTGAAGTGCGGTTGTTCTAACCTCAAATGTCCTTCCATCCGGGTGATGAGGTATCACCACCGGAGAAGGGTTATTAGTGATAACCGGCCTAAAATACGCTTCAATCCCCCTCACCACCTCTCGCTGATGTCTTCGCGAAGCACTCAATGGCACTCTTGGTCGACCCACTTGACCTTGCCTTAGCCCTTGAGGTGCAAACTGTTGTTGGTATTGAGGTTCTTGCATTTGCCTTTGAAATTGAGGTTGTTGAAGTTGAACTTGTTATAGAGGCATTGGTCGTTGAAGCGGTGGTCCTTGTGGACGAATTGGTTGTACCCCTGTGGTTGCCTAACCACTCCTTGAGATTGTTCCATTTGTTGCCTTTGTGGATAACCCATTCCTCTTTGAGGTCCCAAATTACCTCCATCTCCTCCGTAATAATAACCCTCTTCTTCATAACCTCCAAATTCTTCTTCATACCCGTCATCAAACCCATCTCCTCCTACACCCGAAGATTATACAAACTGAGAGGAAGGATAATGGGAACCCGGTTGGGTTGGTGGTTGAAATGTAGAGGAGGTATGGACAATGGTTGAACTTGGTGGAATTTGACTTGGTAATGGTTGTTGGGTAGAGGATGATTGACTGGAAGTTGAGAAAAAGGATGAGAATGGTGGAACCATTGATGTGGTGTTGGTGGGGTTGACTTCATGTGTTGAAATAGGATGGGTGGTAGGAATTGGTGGAGGTGTGGATGGTGATGTTTGGCTTGTAGTGGTAGGTAATTGATCCATGGTGTTAATTGGTGAAATTGGTGTTGTAGGTGTTGTTGGTGAACCACTGATTTTTTTTCTCGTAGCAAAACCCTGTTTCGTTGCAAAGTTCGTTCGATCTCCGGATCAAATGATAATGGTGATAGCCTGTGAGAGCCACTAGTATGCATGCACCTGTAAATACCTACAGGGTTGTTACCCGATGACCAATTAACCAATATCCAACCCTTAAACCTTCCCGTGATATCTTGGTTGTCAACGACACCAAGAACGTGCGATTAAGGCAAAGATCAAAACATCAATCAATAATTTACCAACAAATATCCAAACCACCATAACAAACTACAAATATTGCAAGTCTATTATTCTAGAAATCAAAGATAAAAACACAATTGTTTCAAGCAAACCTTCCACCTAGGATGATCACAATGAGTTTAGCCACTCATGGTCTTGCAAAACATCACACCTTCCATTGATATGTTCATATGAATCATAAACAAAAAGTAAATGTTTAGAAATTGTTTTGAACCCACAAGATCACCAAAAATTCGCCTCTAAGCTATGCAAAACATTCCCCAATGATTGATATGCCAAAAGACCCTTGAAAGCCGAGTTAAAATGGGTAGTTACACTTTTCTCATAGGTCACCGCTGTAAGCTACGGTGCCCACCGTAGCTTACGGTGGACAAAATTTCCTTACGACCCCAAAGAACTGGCTTACGGTGCATATGAATGTCAGACACCACCGTAAGCTACGGTGCCCACCGTAGCTTATGGTGGACAGCATTTTTTTTCCTTTTTGTTCCTTTATCAATTCTCCAAGTCTTCATCTTCAACTAGCCAAGTGCAAGCTCCCGACAAAGCACGTTAAACTCGCTTGTTTATGCTCTTCGTACCTGCAAAGCCATATACACCATAGTTATCAAATCATAACAATTAACCCAATTAAGTACGGAATATTGATTGTTTTAAAGCACTTGAGGGTTGTCCAATGGACCACCCATAATTAATAGTTTAACAAACACTAAGCAATCTTTTGGTAGATTTCATAGGCTGAGTGGATGACAACTATCTTTAGTCAACAACCAAAAATAAGACCTTATGGAAGGTGCCTATAATATGTAAGTCAAAACAAATTAAAGAAAAGAAATTACCACCCCTTGTTAACTAACACACTGTCATCGTATTTATGTAGGGAAACAATCTTGAGATCTCTATGTGGCCTAACAAGATACATTTGATAGGGTCAGATTTAGTTGCTCGTGACATCGTCATCACTACTTCAACATTGGTGTCAAAAACTTTGGTATGTACCTACGCTTCAAAATTGTGTTTAAGATTACTTTATAAGTTTTGGCTTATAAATTTGTCATGTTAATAATCTTATATAAATGATTGATGCAACTTGAATAAACTTTCTTGAAAACGGTCATTATTAATCCAAACTTTCCACAAATGGATGAACATGTGAACGGCTAGTGTTCACCTGTTGAAGTTAATATGTAGACGTTATCATTTATGTGACAGTGTACACTAACACAGACTTTGACAGGCTGTAAGCGTTGCCAACTTTAGAAGAATTGGCTAACAATGAACCTCAGGTAACAATCATTGAACTAAAATCACCAAATCAAAAAAGATACAAGGTACGTTCACAAATAACTATGTTAATGTGTTAGTAATCTTAACGATGGTAGCATAGAATGAACAATGCTGAGAATCAGTTTGTTTTACGGATGCATCTACTTCATTTAAGTAAGATTTATGTCTAACATGTATTCTAATCTGGTTAGTAGGCCTTAGCAAAATTGAAAGACAAATTTGCCTTTCTAATAATATGTTTTTCATGCATACAAGTATGCTTGGTTTAACTAGGTTTTATGTGTTGTCTATGTTCTTAACTAACGCCTTAGTACAAAATGCCGACAACTTTAGATGTTATGCAATTGTGGAAAAGATACACTTATATAAAGGATGGTTTACGTGCTCTGTTCAAAGTGCACTAAAACACTATATCCGTAGGAGGACAAATCTCTTAACTATGTATTTAAGTATGACAATGATGTGCAGCCAAAGTTCATGTAAGTGTCATTAGCCTTCTCAATAAGTTATATGTGATTATGTGAACATGCAATTAGTTGTTCTTGTGCTTAAAATAATATTGTATGACTAAATTGTGTGACTTATTGTCCAATAACAGGTATTGTGTCAACGCGCTCGTCAACGATTATACGACATAATAGAGGTCAAATTCTACAATGAATGCATAACAATAGTCCTTAAAACAAGTTGTCAGGACATGGTGATAAAGCAATGATTTACCGATTCAAAGACAAAATAGCGCTCATGGTAGGCATGACAAAAATGTTGCATCTGTCTATCAGGAAGGGTTAGTATGTGAGGGCAAATGTTGCAGAAGTGGTGACAACAGGTTCAAGTGATACACAAGCAGGCGTTGTGAGTAACAGCACACATTCGACAACAACGGTGATCATGCATGTAACACCCTGAAATTTTCGTCGAATTATATGACAACACGTGTCCTGAATCTCCAACTAATCCCGACTATGTGAAAGGAAAGGGACCCATACTGGATATATACTAATCAACACATGTCCCAAATCTCGAACTAATCCCAACTATGTGGAAGGAGAGGGGCAAAGATTGCATATATTAAAGTTAAATATAAGTTGAGGCTCTAAATATGCCATTAAGGCAAAATCTATGGTATGCTGAGGGTCTTTACGTATCATATGGTTATACGCTTGTGGTCCACATAGTGTTATAAATAGCCACGCGTCCGAGGCCCCTTACGAATCGTATCCTAAACCCCTTGCAGTTCGCAAGGGTGTCAAAAATAAAATGTAAGTTCTGACTTCCACTTACGGACCGTAAGAACTACCCCTTGTGGTCTGCAAGGGGATTTAAATATTTTTGAAGCGCCAAAGACTCCTTATAGACCGTATAATCTTTACACTTGCGGTTCGCAAGGACCTCCAAATATGTAAGGCGGTGGAAACCCCTTACGGGCCACAAGGCTTCACCTTTTACTGTCCGTAAACAGGTCGCCGACAACAAAAATCTTGCTGGACAGCAGCTTGCTTGACCATTTAACACCTTTCACTCATTCTTGTCACATTTAACCATATCATAACACCTTATCTGCCACTAATCAACTCCTAATCACTCCATGGGACACTTTTCTCAACCTTAGAGCATTAGATCAACTATAAATAGCCTTAAGCTTGAACATTATATTCGCACCATTTCTCAATTTACTTCTAAACTTCTTGGGAGCTTGAATCTGCTTGTAAGTGGCCTCCTTCTGAGTTCTTAAAGTGTCCTTCAACACTAGCAAGTGCTCTCTCTAGTTTATTTTATTTTATAGGCTAGATATTAGTCGAAAGTCAAGCAAATTGACTTTTGCTTTGACTTTCGGTTCTGACCATTTTGGTCAAGTCAAAGTTCAAGTTGAACTTTGCAAAATGATCGTAATAATGATGGTGTGAATCCCCTACGATCATACCCTCCGACGATCAAGTTAAGTAAGTGAAATGACGAGTCAAACATGTTACATATAAAAAGTAAAAAACACAGATTTTTGCAAATAACCATGAATGATCTTTTTAGTATCTAAACTATAAGTTTTGATATTATAACAGTTTATATAACATTATAAAACTTATTTTGACATGTCTAACTCATCATAATCAGTTTACACTTCAATTTTATATCAAAAGTCAAGTAGTTTAAATTTTGTTTTAACTTTCGATTATGACCTATTTGATCTACTTTAGAACCCAATTAAGGCATGTTATGTGACCATAATATTATAGGTAATAACCCAGTGAGATTATACCATTTTTTTCATATTATTGGAAGGATAATTCGACGAGTCAACTATATATTTTTAAAAATGTCAAAAACACCATTTTGATGTAAAAATGGTTTTTAAACCTAAGAGGCATATAATTTGACCTCAAAACTGATCATATAATAATTTCAAATATGATTTGACATAACGGATTCGTCATAAACCCATTTGACCTTTCGATGCCATGTTTACGCAAATAACTAGTTTAATACATATATATATATATATATATATATATATATGTATATGTATGTATATATATGTATGTATATATATATAAAGTATATAAACTAGTTGAATTGGGTTTAAACCTTTTAAAAACATTCCATTTAGAACGCTTGGTCTAATAACCTTAATACAATGAGTCATTACACTTAGATAGGTATAAACCACATTCTTTCCGGTCTAGGATTAATCTAGCAAAACTGAACCTATTCCTAAGTTAACGGGTCAAGTCTAAGGAACTTACCTATGACCCGTTAATTATGTTCATTTCGGACTATAGAACACCCTAGATAATCAGACTTGGGTCAATAACACTTAGACTTGCGGCTTTTGCTAAACTAAAATTGTTATCGGTTGGAAGCTAGCAATAGGTAAATACTCTTAACTTATTTTATTTTTAAGCTTGTGGTATGGAAAATATGCCACTTGGAGCGGGTATTATATAGATGAGCCCTGAGATCTGCTTATAAATATAATAACTCAGTTTAATCCGTATTACTAGATAACTAGAAAATTGGGGGTTAATGGTACCGTGTCCGGGTGCCCCAACTCATAAATTATCATGACCATACTAAATAACGCGTCGAGTTAGGCATACTAACTATAAGACGCGCTATTAAAATTTGGTGTGTACCTGAATCATTATAGCACTATAAATGACCAGCTATGCTTTCTGGTTTCTGACTGTATGACAAGTATTGTAAAACTGGTGACAAGATAAAATCCCAAGAAATATTAAATGACTACCTATGGGTTTTCTCTATCCATAAAACTCTTTTTGAAAAACTATTTTAAAACGAATCGATTAATTTTATTTACCAGCTAAAGTTGACGTATTTTCAAAAGATTAAACCGTAGGTATCGAACCTTGATATTAGGCTTGGAGTCCGGGTTGGCTGTGATAAATGTTATGGAATTTGCAACTTCTTAGCTTAAGGCATATAATGTCTAAAGCTCTTTTTATTTTTATCCCGCTTGTAGGCATGTATTTGAATGCTTGGGTAAAATTTTATATATATTCAAGCTTTCTATTTTAATTAGATATTTTACTTCAATACTTTCGCTGCATATAAATTTTGATACTGTTATTCAATCGTCATGCTTATACCCTACCCTTTCGGTCCCATCGAAATTCAGGTGTGTCAATGCCTCCATCAACTCCCAATCCCAAAGTAACCATGCCAAAAAGGACAACAACAGATTCACCTGGTTAAAACACTTTACAATTAGGTTTACTATATATTGCATAAGATTTCTGAAACTCAAAGAAAAATCCTAGAATATGCATTGCATATTAGGTAAATAGATTTTGTGTGGATTAACATAACTAAATGTAACACATGTTAGCAATAGTGACATGTTAGCAATAGTGACAGGCAGTTGTGAAGTTCACAAATAATTACTTTTGTAAAGTGAAATTTTCACAAGATGTGTTGGGTTGAACATTAACAAGACAATGAATTTTGTAAAAATTATGTAACTTTTGATCATACGTTATACAGTTTAACTGATTGATACTTACAGGGTTGTAAATGAATACATAACATGGTTAATGTCATTATGTAGAACCCCTACATTGCGAGGGCATCAAATACTAGTTATTATAAATTAGGAAAGAATTATTTTTGTATTTATAATAAATGATATTAATGTATTAATGATTAAAAAATATATTAAAAAATATATAAGTAAAAATTGTAAGATGGATAAAGATAGTAACACTTGATATTAATTGAAATGTAATATTTTAATACCCTTTTAAATGTAGGGTTAAGGATAATTGTTAACTTAATTTTCTAATAAAATACGGATAATCTAGATTCTTATGAAATATAGAGTGAATTTCAAATTTTCTCCTTTATCTTTATACACAATTGCAAGTGGTGTCTTTTATCTTTAAAATTGACGAGTTTTATACTTAATGTTTCAAAATACTACACGCTTTTCCTTTAGCCCTAATTCCGTTAAAATTTTCTGTTAAATCTGATCATGTACAAGGCACATAAGGGCATAATTGTCTTTTTCCCTATATAAGAAAAACAAAATAAAATTAAATGCTATATATCCCTCATCTCTCTCTCTCTCTCTCTGAACAAACAACTCTCCCTCTCTCTCTACTCCATCGATCTCTCTCTTTCTCTCTACAACCAGTCCACCACCACCTTCTTCCACCATAGCCTCATTCTGCCACCACTCTTCCTCTCTCCACACTACACGACCTCCACCACCATGCCACCAGATTGCACCACCCACCACCACTTTGCGGTGAAGGAACAACCATGGCGCAATCTAGGGTGATCGAGCAGGTTAGTAACGGGTTAGGGTTCCAACTTCCAACGAAGGAGAAAAGACCAAGGAGAAAAAGGCAGTGGCTAGGGTTCCGACTGGGCTCCGGTAACCCTAATCAGACGAACTTGATGGTGGTTGTATCTGAAGTGGTTGGGTCTGATAAGATCGTTGTATCTGAAGTGACCGAGTCTGAATTAAGCGCTTTCTTAAAACCCCTAAATTTTGAATCAAACATGGTATACTTTGATTTCTCAAACTCAATATTGAGTCTCACATCTCTAGCATTCAAGATATGTCAAGTTATGGATGAGATTATAAATGATACAGGTTTGAACAAGCACATGTTTGAATTGTATTTGTGGCCCATTAGTCGATGAAAGTAATGAAATATGAAAATATCATGTTTGTTTTAATTATTAATAATTCATCTGCTTTGTTGAATTGGTATATAGATCAATTCAATTTTCTTATGTTAATAAAAAGGACTTCATATTACCCGTGTAATTAATAACTTGGTGGTGATGGTGGACTTCATATTACTTATGTGATTAATAACTTTGGTGGACTTCAATCTGGTGGTGATGGTGGCGTGGTGGATGCCGTGTAGTGTGGAGAGAGAAAGGTAGAGAGAGGAAGAGTGTTGGCAGAAGGAGGTTGTGGTGAAATGAGTTGTTGCTGGTGGTGGACTAGTTGTAGAGAGAGAGATCGATGAAGTAGAGAGAGAGAGGGAGAGTTGTTTGTTCAAAGAAAGAGAAAGAAAGGAGTCATATATAACATATAATTTTATTTTATTTTTCTTATATAGGGAAAAAGACAATTATGCCCTCATGTGTCTTGAACATGATTAGATTTAACAGAAAATTTTAACTGAGTTAGGACTAAAGGACAAAGTTTTAGTATTTCGAAACATTAAGTACAAAACTTGTCAATTTTAAAGATAAATGACAACGCCAACAATTGGGTATAAAGATAAAGGACAAAATTTGAAATTCACTCTGAAATATAATATATTTTTTTTATTTGGGTAATTGGTTGACTTAGATTAGATTAATGTTTAGTATCATTAGACTATGGAGCGTGGAGGAGCCCCATCCTCAAGGGATGCTCCTCCATGTCCCCAACCTTGAAGGATGACCCTCAAGGGTTGAAGCAAGGGTGTGGAGAATGGGTCTCCCTCCTTTTTTTAAGCTTTGATTTTATTTGTAATAAAAGTTCAACTATTTTTTAAACCTAACTTAAAAAAACATTACCTAAGTTTAAAGAACAAACACTTCATAACTTAAAAAATCTTATGTTGTTTAAATATCTTATTTAAGTAAAAATTAAAAAAATGTAATTTTTAGAATTTATAAATTGATAAGAAAAATAAATAATGGAATTAACTAAACATGTAATTGCTTCTATCTTTACTCACCGGATAAATAAAAAACGATTAAAAAAATAATAATAGTGAAGATTTTGCAAAGCGGGCCACCTTTAAAACGTCTCCCCTAGTCTTCTTTCTCCTCAAGAAAAAGAAAACCTTGCAGAATAGCAGCGTCTCAGTGGTCACCGCCGGTGTCGACCGAAAAAGTGTTTCCGATAAGTATGTGCGTATAGTTGTGTGTGTTGAATAAAGAAGTGAGGGCCAGCTTCAACGTCTAGGGAGGGCGGTGTGCAGGCGGTCGCCGCTCCTCGACACACCGGGAAGGAGCTCCATAGCAAGGAGCCTTACATAAAATGGAGTTAGGTCTTCTTAAAAATTGGAAAGCATAGATTTTAGCATGTCAAATAGCCTTTACGGATTAATTTTACATTTTAGATAACACGAATTTTACTCTTTAGATGACATGAATAATAAATTTATTCATTTTAGTAAAGTTCAAAATTTGAAGAGCCTTATTATAAATCATGAAAATAAGCACATGTTATCGACATATCCCTCCACATACCAATTGAAGTTAAAGAAGCACGGATCAGAGGAGACCACACACTTTTTAGTAGTACATAGACTAGCGCTTCGCATTTAGCCCTTTAACCTTCGATTCGAAAGTGTTTGATTTGTCAAGGATAGTTGGACGTTAACAAAGTATATTCACATCAAACCAAATGAAAATAAAAGGTGACTATGAAACTGTTGTTATTGACGTTTGAGATTTGTTTTTATTTTGTTTATTAAGTGAATTATGAGTAATACTATCGTCATCGGACCACCCGTAGTGAGGGGTTTTTAAGCCTTTTTTTCTCTTAATAACGCCCAACAACGCCCTTATTCCACTCCGGGGCATTATTTTCAAAAAAGAAGTACTGGGCGTCTTTTGGTTTAGTTTATCAAAATGCGTAAATGGTATTTATTCTTGTGAAGTTGAGATTCGAATCTAATATTTCCTTCTTTTCAAAGAGGCTTTGTTTCACAGCAGCTTAACATGGCTACGCTATGTACTACTAAAAAGCGTAATCGATAATTACAACCATGCATTCAAACTCGAGTGTTTGCTAAATTTGCTATTCTTCTTCAATTTCCAAAGCTTGACATGTGAAACATAATTATTTATTTTATCTGTTTGCTAAAAATTATGATGAAGCTTCCGAGACGTCCAATCAAAAGTATCTTGATATGAAATATGAATAATTTCAAGAAACAGCCAAAAATAACACTTTGTCCCTTCAAAACAATATATTTGATTCATATAGGATAATTTATGCCTTTCATTCAAAAATTATAAATTACTATAAAGTATATCGATAAAACACATTAGATTATTTTTTGCTAATGTAATAATTTATGCCTTTCATTCAAAAATTATAAATTACCAAAAAGTATATGGATAACACACATTAGATTCTTTTTTGCTAATGTATAAAATTGTCACCAAAATATGCTAACAATTACAAAGACCAATTAATATGGAAGCCTAAAAGTATCAAGTTTGATGTCATCGACCAAATTTTTATTATAATGATTATTAAATTATTTGTTATAGTTTTAAACTTAAATTACAATAAACGAAAAGTGATTTACAATAATTAAAGACTTATGGTATAAATAGATACAAACCCTTTGAGTCACACTTCTTTTCCCCCTTCGAATTTCATGTTCGTATAATGGTCTAGCTTTACATTTTCATAGGAAAACTATGAAAATAACTCAAATAGGTTTACGAATAGGATTACGTACTTTAAACGAGATTTATGATGATATGTACACGATTTGCACGCGACATGTTTAGATGTGTCTTGAATGATTGATTAAGTTATTAACCAAGTTGTGCCTTGTAAAGTACAACTAACATGCATGTTTTAATGTATATGTTTGCAAACACGTGCTCGTGTGTTTTTGTGTTTTGAAGTGTATGTGTTGTTGTGTTTGTACGCTTTCATCTATATGTGTCCGCGCATTCGTGTGTATATTTTTATTTGTAATTTTATTCATAATGAAGTGAAGACATATAAAGAGTAAGATTGTTGTACAAATGAGCTTAACATACAAAACGTGAGAAATGAAGGAAGGAATTTTATTTTCCTATTGTCATCATGTATTTTAGTCTCGAGATCTAAAAATAATTAAATTTATATCTTTATTCTAGTAAAGTAATATATAATTACTCTAGAGTAATTATACATACTTAATTTACTAGAGTAAATACAAGAAATGTTTTTCTTTATATTCGCGAACTAAAATACGTACTTGACAAGATAGGAAAAAATCAAAAAATAAAATATTCCTTCACTTCTCATGTTTATTATATTAAAACTCATTTGTATTTAATTCTTATCCTAATTATCAAAATAAATATAATTTCTTTGATTTAAACAGAAAAAAGAGTTTGTTCTCATCATAAAATAGCCAACATGTTCACTTGTGACTGAATAACTTTTTTTAAAGTTGATTTATGGAGTAAAACCAAAATCATAAGGATTTGATAACCTATAACTTGAAAATGTATTCAAAAGTTATTCAACCTATTTATTAGTTGAAAGGATCTATGAATCGGGTTGATTATTGAAAATCCTAACTTTCTGTTATGCAATCTTAAGGTCATCAAAAACATGAGGAAGTTAAGGTCTTTCAAAATAATAAGGATTTGGAAACCTTAAATTTGAATAGCTACGATATAGTCAATTTTAGTTTCATCATAAACCTAATATTTAACTACCAAATCATAACTCTAAACTCATTAAAACTGGTTTTTGTCAATTTGTTTTCCTTTTTCTATATTGTTTATAGAAAAAGAAACAAGCACATTTGTAGCTAACACATCCATTACCATTTTGCAATTTACATACTCATAAAATGTGTTACAAAAAGTTGTATCCGGCCTGTTCAAATGCCTTCTTCCAAGATGAGACTTGAGTTTCATGATATGACCAATCAAAAAGCGTCCTGCAAAATCATTGCAACATTCTTGTTGTTTCGTACAACAGTTCAAGATTCCAGTCTTAAATTTTACATCTACGAATTACCTGTTGTCGTATTCATTTGGGTTTTTTATAACAGTAGTGTATATACTGTAGTGTATACCACGACAAATGTTGACATACAAATATTTTATTTCTATGATGGAATGAGATATCGTATTGATTGTTTGTGATTTAATTAGGGTTACAAGTGTGTTTAATTCATGTTGGTCTAATAAGTAACATAGAAATTAATTCATGTAAAAAAAAGGATTTTGGCAGCATGACTAAAATAGAAATAGCCAATCTACTGTATTTTCATGTAATTTTAAAGTAACATAAATAAAGTAAAAATCGATACTCGGCTTCATTTTTATGTAATATCTACTAAAGATATGAATAATTTACGTTTAAAGTATTTGTTTTAACTTTATTTTCAAGTTTATTTATTTGTTTATTAACCACTATAACTGAAACAAACAGTTTCATAAATAATTAAATTAAGAAAACATTATTTTAAGAATCTATATCTTCGAAAAGTACAATTGAAACAAACAGTTTCATAAATAATTAAATTAGAAAACCTTATTTTTATAAACCTGTATCTTCGAATCTATGACGCAAGTTATAGAATTCTTAACCTATGAAAACAGCTTATGTTATACCTGTTTAACTTCTACCTTTATTTTCATTTTCAGTTTTTATCATATAGTATCATCCTTGTATACAAATTACTTAAAAGATTTTTTATACAATTTATTTTATGATTTGAAAATACAACCAACCGTTTTGGCCCAACCGAAATATTATTATTACTAGATTATAGCCTCGCGTATAACACGAGGGTAAGGTTAGTATAAAAAAGGTGGTTTTGTGAGAAGTGTAACTAGTGTTTTAAGCTCTTAGATCTTGTAGTTAATGATTGAGATTAAGAATGGCTTAAAATGTAAATTATGCTTTAATTTTTTTTGACTAATTTGGCTAGATTATGAGTAATAGTGTCTTTTCATATTGTATTTTTAAATAAAAAAACTGTCATCAATTTTAATGCACATGCAAGTTCCACCCATCTTTTTTGAACGTCAATCTTTTTATACGTATGTTTTTTTAAAATAAATTAAACCATAATAATGAGCTTTTTTATCTTCAACATGAGTACCATATTGTTATATTTATATAGATAAAAAAATTACGTATAGCATGATATGAAACATACTGAAATGTAGGTTTAAAACATCATACGAAGAACATATACTGGAATGCAGGTTTAAAACACCATACGAAGAACATAGGTAGAACACATAATGGACTGTATGTTTGAAACACCATGAATGCAGGTTTAAAACATGATACAAAGAACATACATAGAACACATACTGAACTGCAGGTTTAAAACACTATGAATGCATGTTTAAACACCATATGAAGACCACATACTGGACTGCATGTTTAAAACACCATACGAAGAACATACAAAAACACATACTACATTGCAACTTTAAAACACCATGAATGCAGGTTTAAAACACCACACAATAGATTTTCGCACAGAATAGAAAAGAAACCGCATTATAATGATGGTGATGATAACTTCTTGTGATTTTGAAGATTTATACGATATGACAAATAAATCATAGATTCTTAAAGGATCTTATAAAAAAACAAATCGGAATCCTAAAATATTTTATCGAAAAGATTCAACTGAATAACATGTTTCATTTTTGAAAAAACAAAAAAGTGGAAATGACCAAATGTCTCAAAAGTATTTGAATGTTTAAAATGTTCTTAATGGTTTTATTAAAAAGAAATCTTATATCATACTTTTGATAATATGTTTTCGCTACTCATATATAATACATCAAACATTATAAAATGTATATATATATATATATATATATATATAAAATAGAATGCACAAAATGTGTTGAAATATTGGCCTAACATCACTCAAATCTTTTTGACCCGTAAAAAAGCACCCTTATGATATGAACCCGTTACAACCTGAAAAGAAGGATAAATAAGACTTAAAAACTTTCCATTAAAAAAGAAACAAAAATCCTATTAAAAATACGTGATTGACCTAAGTAGTTCATAATATTCACTTTAAACATAAATTATTGTAAAATACAAGAATAAATCGAAAACTACAACTAATATGTGGAATATAAAAATTATAGATCATATGAAAAAACTTTAGCGTAATTATTCATTTAAAAAGTATTAAAATCAAAGGTTTTAAAATTATAGATAACTATCGTTAAAAAAGTTAAAGTGTTCTTTTAATAAAAACGTTAAAAGTATGTTTTTAATCATCAATCTTGAATTTTAATTAATATTAATAGCATAATATTATTAATAATCATTTATTAGAATTAGATATTAATTAAATAATATTATTAATAATTTGTAGAAGAAAATGTAATATGACAGTAGTTGGAGTTTTATTAGAATTAGATTGTTGTTGTTATTGTTGTTGTTGTGAACGGTAAAAACCTTACGTGTAAACCGACTCTGCTTGGGACTATGTTCAAAGTCGACCCATCGATCGTCATGAGACCGTGCCCTCTGATACGCAGGAACTAGATGGAATCCGTAAACCCTCGCCCCCATCAGGTTTGAACCGGTTTAAAACCTCAATTTATCCTTTACCGTGATGTTCATCGAAAATGACTAAAGCGGAAATCGAACCTACATCTCCACTGAGAAGGACACGCCAATTAACTATTGAACTACATTCTCAGCACCATTTGTATTATTTTAGCCATTTTGTAATTAGATGCATAGTACAATACTACAATTAATGAGCCGGGGTAACATTTCATGACACATCACACCAATATTTATAGCATGTAGCAACGTCTTTATGTTATAACTGTTTGTTCAAACTTACTATTTAATTGGGATCACTTAATATCATCACGGACTTAACCAGAAAAAAACTAAAGTTAATCATAATGTAAAATCCGCCTCAGCCACGACTTGAATATGTTGGGTTTTGGTTTCCGTTGGATACAGTTTTTAACCTTTTCCTAAAACCAAAAATGGAACCAAACCGAAACCAAAACCAAATCTAACAGGGTTAGTTTGTAAGAATATCAAACCAGTGTTACCATATACCAAACCATCAACTTACTAGACCTACAATACATAGATGAGAAAACAATAAATTTGGTCTCCTCTTGGAAACGGGCCATGTGCGGCCACCCACCGGCACCCCCTTAGGGACCAACGCAGGTTAAATACTATTTAACCGCCTTCATTCAGGCCAATTGGTTAAGGTGCTGATCGGTTGAGCCGAAGAAGCGGATCGCTTGTGTGCTGGATTTTCAAATTTTTTATTTATTATTTAATTATTTCTTCTTCCAAGATTTTATTTATCGGTTTATTTACAACTCCATGTATGTTCGTATAATTAACTTGGGCTTCATCCTTCGTACATTGCAAATCCACATAAAAAAAGTAGTTTCATATTTTGTTTTTAATTAGTTGTATAATTATATTATAGTATTTAATTATTTGTAAGTCATCCACTTTCTGAATCCGGTCCAACCAGTGGGCCGATTGGGTAACCGGATCAATGACCTGTCGGGTCGGGTTTCAAAATAAGGAAAGAGGTATGTTTGTTCATTCCTAAACAGTAACGTTCTCAATCTAAATTACTTATTTTCACTTTCACCGTAGTTTTTTTTAATTTTGTTAAAAAACCCCATCCGATGTATCATTAAAGGTTTCGATGGATCGTATATGTTACACCCTCAGATTCTTAAAGCTCATTTGCAGTACAAAGCCCAAATGTAATGGGCTTTTGAAATACGAAACCCACTCTTTAAGAAAACATATACACTTTTCTTTGTTCTTTTCTTGAGTTCGCTTCAATCTATCAAATGATTTCGACATTCAAAATTACTTTTATTTCTTTTAGACCCTTTTATTATTTTCTTTGAAAAAATAAAGAAAAAACAACCTATAACACTTTATAAAAAGTATAAATATTATTCCTATGTTCGATCTTCTTTGTTCTTGAGTTTAAATCATTAGAAGATATGTTTCTTTCCAAAAGCTAACACATAAGTATAAAGATTCCTACATAAAGATTCAAGTTACGTTTTAATTTGTTCAATTTTTATTAGAATTATAACATCTTTGATATATTAAGCTTCCCATTATGCATCTTATATTTAATCAAATTTAATATGTGCAAGATTTAAATATTTTTTATGATATTTGGTTATAATAGTATAAAATTTAAATGAATTACTAACACGCATAATAAGTTAGTTAAAAGTATTAGTGTAAAACATGAGATCACAATGCAACCTTTTTTCTGAACGGCAAAATTTTTTTATTCTCTGTTGTATGTAGAACTTGAACCTAAAATCTTCACATTCAAAGTATTTAAAGGTTTTGCCTTAGCCAATAAACCACCACCTCATTAGTTTATCACAATGCAACTTGTTCGTTTAAAATAACGGCATTTGAGAACTTGACGTGAAATAGCGTCAGTGTGTAGCATATAATTACTGGAACTTTTCAAAAGAAAAAAAAAAACATTGCCAGAAAAAAAATTAATAACCTATTTTCATTTCATTTATAATAATTTAGAAAAAAAATGTATAACTTTTAAGTTTTTATCTTTTAATTTTACGTTGTATCTTTGTTGTTGTCATTGTTCCAGGGCGGACCTACCTTAGGCGAAGGGGTAGCCTCCGCTACCCATTGGCTCTCCGGCGGTAGCGTAAATTTTGGAAAAATTTGACATTTTTTTGACATTTTTTCGATTTCGTTACCCATTTTTATAAAACGTTACCCCTACAAATATTTTCTAGATCCGCCAGTGCATTGTTATTATTATTTCATTTATTGTTTCTTACGCGCACACACATAATAGAAGTTTGTAAATGGATAAAAATAATAGAAATAAAAGGCTATTTTTATATAAATAAATTCTCTACGAATTCATCAGGACATTTTCAAATTACAATTACCACCTCAAACAGAGTATAACGTTGATGGAAGCTTACCCAAAAAAAAAAAGAGAATAAGAAAACTTTGATAGAAGCTTATTTCTTTTCAAATAATTAATGTGAAATCTTCAGTTATGTATACTTAAAAAACAAAAAGTATCTACTAAATTATTAAAACTTAGTTGAAAATTGGTTAAATTAAAAACACTAAAATTAAAATATTTGAATAAATAAACATTTACAATACACAGTCTTAAAATGTTCATCATGATTAAACCATAGCATAGTTTAAGTAGCTAAACACATTTTGTTAAAAAAAGAAAGTTTAGGACAAATGATTAAACTATTATAATAAATATTCATTAGATGATTTACATACTTATAACCCACATTATAAAGTATAAAAAAAACATGTAATCAAACCTAAGAGGCATCCAATAATATAAGTGAACTTCTAGTGCAACAACCTAATAATATGAGTTTTAGAGACACCCAAAATCAAATCATAGTGCTCCAAGAGCAAAACAAGTCTACTTCATGTAACTAAAATCTCATATTAAAGGCATGATAGAATCAAACTATTTTAAATCTTTCTATTACATATCAAAGTATTTAATTTTAGGGTAAAAATACACTTTTTCGTTATTTATGTTTGTATCGGATTGCAATGGATACCATTTAACTTCAATAATTACAGTCACAATCCTATTTTAAAAACCATTACACCCTACATCCTTTGGCCCTAACCTAGTTAAATATTTCAGTTAAGTATGACATATGCCTTGTACATGAGGGCATTTATGTCTTTTTTTACCCCAATCTATCCACTTTCCTTTTTCTTTAACCTAACCTGAAACGTCAGCCCTAACCTGATACATCAACCTTCCCTCTCTTCTATCTCATGCCTCTCTCTCAGAAAATGGTTGGCCATCGCTGCTAAAAGTAGTTAATTAAAAAATAACTAAAGTTACCCTAATTCTAGACTCAAATTAAACTCTAGACTCCTAAATTATACTACTAACCGGCAAGTGAACTGATCAATTGTAGAATATCTTAAGTAAGTCCGGATTATCGAACCCACGAGACTCTCTAATTATAATGACTACTTAATTTAGACTCAATTAAAACAATAATGTATATATTAAGGGGGGGGGGGGGGGTTTCTAACAATTCTAATTAATTATTCAAACTAAAATTACTTAATTAAAATGAATTGAACCTTGAACTTTTTAGTAATTGGAAATTAATTCAAGAATAGTGAACTGGTTACCTAGGTTGGATTTTTTTATATTACTACTTATTTGGTTTTATAATAAATTAATTAGGTTGAATGAGTGACTGAGATCTTAAAATATTAAACTCTAGGTTTACCGAACAGGACCCCCGACCCTTCTCGCGAAGACGCCTATGATACCCTAAAATTATTTTATGTTCACCAGTTTTAAAGACTTATTTTCAGTTATCTTATAATTTAGCAAAGTGTCTCTTTAGTTGATTACTTCTCAGTAATTAACCTAGACCAACAATAACTTCTAGTTTAGCTTAACCGACTTGATTATGACAAGTAACTTAGATCCGGGTTTTCTCAAAACCTAAACCTAACAATTCACGGCTAACTAAATCTTATTTCTCAAGATATAATGATAAAACTGATTTTATATTTTATTTAGTTGTTTTCCTAGTTTTATGGCCAATTTACCGATTATTTCCCGAACCCCTAGAGACTCGAAAAAGCAACACAAACCTATTCTCTGGAAGTCATCCACCAAGATTTATGTAAAACAAATAAATAATCACAAATCAACTTAGATCATGCAAATACACTAAACTAACAAGTTAAAGCTGTGAACTTTACCAAACAATCATTCAAATAACAACTAAACTAAAATAAAAACCAAACTTTCATAAAGTAAATAATCTAAACCTAGGCAACAAAAATGAAATCTAGCCAAGTATCATAGTTTTGAAAAACAAAGAAACAAGGTTTAAAAAAGAATTCATCACAAGGTTAAAACAAAGAACTAGAAAGATTAAGATTTTGCAATAGAACCGTGTTTGCTCCTGCCTCAAAGTTCCTTGCTTGCCTAGATGATTCCCGTAGCCTAGAACAACCTTCTTCAGCTTCAACAATCCAGAAAAATTGCTTCCCAAAGTCTGATTTCGTCCAAGATGTTCAAGTTGTGTTTCAATTATAATATAACTCAAATATATAACACAACAATCCTCCAGCAGATGAATTTCGAAACTTTCTGGATAAAACACCCTCTCGCTGGCCGCGAGAGGGATATGGTGTCTCGGTCGCGCCCCGCGACCGAGTGATGTTCAGGAGATAATTATCAACCTCTCGCGGGGCGCGAGGGATTATGGTATTGCGGCCGCGGGCCGCCAGAGGGTGAAATCTTTCATTTTGCGATTCGTTTCCTCTTCCGCGTTCCAACTATGCTCCGGCTTGGTTCCAATTATCAATTTGGCTTATTTTTCCCATCCTTCCAACCGTATTTACGAACCAAGACCTGCACAACGTATTTGGATTAAAAGTAGATAAATTCTTGACATACCGAAACGAAAACTAGTTAAAACTTTACAAACTCTACACGATAAATGCATATATTATTCAATACATCAAATATGGCACTTGCTCTTTTTTCATCCTTGAAAAAGAATTGTGCACAAACGGAATCATAACCAAATGATTATTCGATTTCAAAGATTAAGATTATTTTCATTAAGGAATAAAATTTATGTTAACCGCGATTGCAAGTATTCGTATCCACTTAAACTCAAAATTCGGTTCAGAATTCTTATCATGTGAATTTAGTTTAAGTTCAGTCAATCTACCTAAGGTCTCACACTAGAATCCACAGTACACCTAATCCCACCGCAAGCTTATGGAACAAAAGGAATGAATCATTTAACCCATTTTCTAACCGTTTTATACCAAGTTATAAAGAATTTAAAACCAAATAATTTTCTCTTTTTTCCTTCTTTTGAGCAATTGATTTCTTTTTGCATATCTAACCTAGAGGCTGTCTCAACCAGAGTCACCATCCCCGAGAGCGACAACGTGGGTTTCGATACTTAAAATTTCAACTAATCCTAGAGCGATTTTCGATCAGAGTCACCATCCCCAAGGGAGATTTCATAGGCCTCGTCTACTTTTCAATCAAGCTCATTCATTTTTTTTCTTTTCATTTTTACACGATTTCTAAAGATTTTAGCTTATAACGACATTCCTTATACTATTTTTGGCGGTTTCATTTTCCCATTTTTCCTAGATGAGCACCCACTAGTAGACCGATAATTAAGTTATATTAATCTCAAAGAACATAAGAATCAAATCGAGCCTACTCACATATCCCAAGTTAGACATAAACTCACCCTTTTATTTCTCATATTATTATTATTACTTTAAACTGAATAAAAATTTAATTTTCCTATCATTTTCTGTTTAAAATTTTTTATCCAAACTCCTTTTTCAAAAAGACATTTTTTGATTTTTTTAATTTAAATTTTTTTGGTTTTTTCATTTTTTTTCAAATTAAAACAACTACTCTACTCTAATATCAAATTAAAACAACTACTCTACTCTAATATCCCATCCCCACACTTGAATTTTGTATTGTCCCCAATGCAAGGATGAGAAAACCTACTACTCAAAATAATAAATAAAGAACATAATAAATAAAAAAATAAAATATACAAGTGAAACGACTTAGCTGATAATGCAAGACTGTCAATGTGCCAGTCAGTCCACTCATGCCCTCCAATCCGAACGCGCTCAGCATACAACTCGCAAAACTCACATGCGAACGGGAGCAGCATATAACGTCGACCTATCAACATAACACTTCCAAAAACATAATATAATAAACAAATAAATAAAGTGTCTTTAAAAGTGTTCACCATCATACCCAAACCACTACCATTCCCACAAAGTAAAATGTTTAAATACAGACCAATATGAGACTAAAACAGCATAAAAGAAAAATAAACAAAGATAAGGATCCACTGCCGTTGCTTCAATCATCATCCTCTGATTCCTCCGATGCCTCGAACACTTGGTACGACTGGACGTCCTCCATACCAGCGAATTGACTCGACCCCGGCTGACCACCTCGCTGCTGAAAATCGGATGGAACCCCCATGTTCAAATTTTCCATCATGTATCGCATCCCGTCCTCCAGCCTTCGCTGGCCATCCTCGTGCATTCGCCTGCTCTCCATCATGACCTGACGAACACCGCCAAACTGCTAATCTACATACCCACACAGATCCCCAAACCCAGTCTCCATCCTGTCATATAAAGAATCCAAAGTAAGTGGGTTAGGGCGAGGCTGACGGAGAGTATACTACCTTCCTGGCAGCTCTTGACGTGTGACCGGTCACTGATATCGAGTAGGAACACTGGCCTGCATAGATGATGTAACTTCAGATCCTTGAGGCGGCTGCACCTGAGGTCCCTGTCGAACTGGCTCCCAGCTCACAGGCTCCTGTATAGTCAAACTCCCGGCAGCCTGGAGGTCACGAATACTCATGAAGCATGGGGCTGGGCCTTCTCTCATCCTGTCCTGGGGATATCTATCAAATACCCCAACACTCTCAGCTAAGCATGTAATCAGGGGCCCACAATATACCCTTGCCCCTGGGCCTCCCCTCCTCAACTGCTTCATCGACCACGCAAATTTAGTCGCCAAGTTTGCCGGCCTTCTTTCCACCATGCACATTAAACAGAATAAACTCACCTGATTCACCTTGTTATCCCCCTGCCCTCGCTCAACCAATGTAGCAGCAAGAATCTTGTGAAGAAACCGGTAAACCGGATCGATGATGTCGCTTGCTACCGTATTGTTAGAATATGGTGCAAAAGAAATAGTCCCCCAGAACCTAGCCAGTTCATCTGTCTGAACACTGTGGGGGTGCCTTCTCTAAAAAAACCCCTGTACACTGGTGAAGAAATCCGGTGCCTGAACCTCTTCTAATGTGTAAATGTGCATGGTCACGACAAACTGCTGAACCGTCATTTCGTACATGTGCCTCCCCAAGGCAAACGAAATAGCGTCACTCTCATAAAATTTTCCCTGCTGGTACTCAAGAGTAGAGTGAAATTCGAGGGTAATTTCTTTATATTGCCTTGCTCCACAATCCAATACCCTTTTGAATTTATCCCCCAACAACTGCTCGATTTTGCCCCTTTAACCAGATGGTCTATCATTTCCCAGTCAATCCATCTGTACGGCAGTAGATCACAAGTGATCAAGGTGGAAAGCCTTTCCCACTTGTGAGAATCTAAATCGAACTGCAGCAGGGGACTATCTACTATCCGTGTGCTCTGCGCATGGGGAATACCGTCCCCCCTATATTGGATTCGCCGTCGCCCAAACTTCGAAGGTTGCGGCGGTACATCAGCCGGGTCACCCCTCTGTCAAGGTGTGGGCCCTCTCTTCTTTCGTCCTGCCCTGCTCGAACTACCTCCACCTGACATCTGCAAAAATCATTTAATTCACAAGCAAAATAGGTAGAACATTAGAGAAAGGCAACCATATAGGACGAATGACCGTATAGCATTACATTCGCGGTCATGGTCTGAAAAATAAACACTTTACCAAATAATATTAGATATATTTTATTAGGTGTGCGCAACATTATTAATTAATTAGACCGAATCTCGCTCGAATGGAGATTGAGTACGGGCGAGAAAGATCTTATATGCATGAATGCCCAAATATTACCAACCCCCAAAATATATCTAAAACAATACGACCACCCTCTTCCGGCACTTTAATTGCTCACAATTAAAACCTATGTGCCGAGAATCATACAACAGTGAGGTTAAGGCTAAAGATAAAAACTTTATAAACATAGTAGAAAAACGGGTTAAAAAGTTCTATTAAAAAATCTGATTTTTATACCAATATTTACTAATCCGAATCCCCACACTCACTGTTGAACCTCACCAAAGCAAACTACCCGCCAAGAGATACCCTGTTTACACCCAACCTGCCCACAGAAATGAGCAACCACCACAATAGAAACTCAAACCAACCCGAGTGCACCCCAACCCTCAAAGTAAACTAGCATGCAACTTACAATAGACCAAGTAGTAAAATACATGCAGCAACTAAATAAAATAGAAAGATGAAAGCATAAAGGTTGCAAGAAAACATACAGTGCGGCGATCTATAAGAAAAACTAAACATGTAGTGGAGAAGTTGCAAACTGTTGAAGAGCTTGGTTGAAGGGAAAAAACACAGATTTGCACTTGAAAACTTGGTTATGGTTGATGTAGGGTAGAAATGGAGGAAGATTCGGGTGAATGTGGGTAAAAATGGTGGAGTTTGGTGGAGAAAAAATTGGGGAAACCGTATGTGAAAGTGGGTGAAAATGAGATTGAAAGAGATGAACTTAGCTTGTAGGGTTTCAAATCTGCAGATAAGGCTTCTCACGGGCAGCGAGAGAGTAAGTAATTCCTCTCGCGCTCTCTCCTCGCTCCGCGACCGAGGTAAAAACTCCGGAAATGCAAGTGCCTCGTTGGCCGCGACCGAGATCGGTTGTGCCTCTCGTGCCCACGAGAGGGGTATTTTCACAGAAAGTTTTGAAAGGTTGGACTGTTTTATGCCTTAGAAAAATTTTGAAAGTTTTGTTTACTTTGTTTAAACTTAGTGAAACGCCCCGCTTGCATCCGGCTACTAGCTAAACATACCTGCAAATCCAAGCACCTCATCGATGGTGGCGTGATCTAACCTGCAAAACAGCTAAAACGACCCACAAACTGTCACACCCCGGATTTCCAACCCAAATCCATACACCGGTGGGCCCGGGTGGGGAATACCGTGACGTTAGTTGATAATCATCATAGTCAATTAAACACGGCACAACGGAAGTTTTGGAGTAAAATTACAATTACAAACTGAATGTTCGAAAATACAAAATAATATACAGGCTCGTAATAGAAGATCCACATGCGGATCATAAATTGTACATGGAAAGAATATAAAACAGACTTTGGGCAGATTTAGGATTTGCAAGATCCTCTATCACTACCGAGCACTTCCAGCCTATTTTCGTATTGTACCTGCAGATTAGTCTTTTGAAAATATGTCGGCTTTCGTTGGTAAATACACCCAACCGACTCGTTTTGAAAACATTTCAAAAATGCTTTAAGTGCGTATCAACAAAAAATATTTTTATAACTTAGGTTAATTGACAGTCCAACCTTGTTAACAGATTTACATGTTTGTCGTACATACGGGGCCCGGTACGGAGACCGAGACACAATTAACGTACACACCACTTAGGACTCACGAATGAGTCAATTCCTCCCAACCTTGTGGGAATGCATAATTGAGCGTCTATTGGGTGTATGCCTACACCCGCGCTAAGGTCGTGGCCATTTCTATTGTAATGAGCCGAGGATATCCAGGACACGGTAGTTAACCCCCGATGTTTAAATTATCAAACAAAACTGATTAAAACAGAATATGCAGATTTACTATCCCCGAACCGGCGTTCGATTGAATCCCATTTCCGACCAAGCGGTAATAATTTACCGTAACCCAAGCCCGTATAGGGGAAATAAGTCGAGAGTATTTACGTAAGCTAGTCTTCTTTTAATTTTAATATCTCAGTCGTATTCAAAAGGACTAAGTGCAGATAGCATTTACCGGCAAGTCTCTAGTCTGGATTATGGCATAAGCTAACTAATTAAATACTAACGGTCTTATCTAAGTCATAGACTTAGACCGACTAGCGTATTTGATCAAAACGTATGACGCTAGATTAAACGATAATTGGATAGAATGTAGTTTAATCCCAGCAAGTACCTTGACTTGTTTAATATGGGTAAACTATTAACATTCTGGATTTTGAGACTTAAATGATAAGGTTAAACCCGTTTCGGTTAATTTCCGTAAAATAGTCACATATACGTAACTGTGCGCATAATAGCGATATCGGGTAACCGGATAAGTCACGGACAAGTGCTATATACCATTATACCTTAAATAAGTTAAAATATCAGTAGGATATTAACTTATATGCCCGTTAAGGTTTTAAAACGAAGTTATGCCTCATAAGGTCATTTTGGTAATTTTATACCGTATAAAAGGAACTTGAATATAAATTAATGTTATAGATATAAGTATTCTGGAAAAATGCTTTATTTATGATATATTATCAGTAGGGTGTTAATTATATATGTAAATTATCTTTTATGACCAAACTATGCACCGGAGGGGCATTTTGGTTATTTTACACATAGTTTATAAATTATTTAGGATTTTGAGTTTTAACATATACCTACTGTAATTATGTTTAAAATAAGTTTTAAAATCTGTAGGTATCAAGTGTTGGTCAATAATATGGTTTAAAACCATACTATGCGCTTAAACGGCGCTTATGTCATAAAATGGCGTCTTTATGCGAGTTTCACGAAAACTGATGTTAAAGTCAGATTAAAATGTCTTAGATGTGTTATTTAATATAACATATTAGTAGGTAAAGGATTTACCTTGAAAAGATTAGCTTAAAACTAGTTTATGAGCCATAAGGGCTAAAATCGCCATTTATCGACATAGTTTAAGGACCTGCTTGAAAACTCAGTTTATAACTTGGTTTAACATCCCAAATAATCCTACTTATAACACTACATCAGTAGAAAACTCATTTTCAAGTTCATTACCATTTAAAACCTTGTTTTATACAATAAGGGCATTTTGGTCAAAGATGGCATAATCATGGAACTTGCGCATAAATTTGGATTCTGATTATGATCATGTAATATAACCTCAGAGGGTTATGCTACATAATATTATGATCATAATGCAACTTTAGATCAGTAGGTAACTAATCTAAATCGGGTCAGAATCGAAAGTCAAAGTAGAAGTCAAACTTCGTGACTTTCGGTTGCGAACCGACCCTAGAACTAAAATTGACGAGCCGAACATGTTCATACATGTTCTAATAATTATTACCAACTTGTTTAAGTGTCAAAATAGGTTACAGAGCATGTATAAGATCAATTTATGATTATTCTGAAAAATGGCCTGCTTGACTTTTTAAAAACATAACTTTGACCCGTCAATTGGTCTAGCAAACGTGATCTTTAGGAGATGCCCTTTATAGGGATTAACACCTAGCTTATTACGATCACTTAGCCATGTTCATTTCGAACAATGGCTGGACCATACGCATTTTCCGTAAAACACTTGACTTTTGGCTATAAAAGCCTATAAACAAAAATGCACAAGGAAGGAACACTTACCAGTGATTCCTAAGGTGCAAAAAAACTATGTTGGATGCTCCTTTTAGATAGGAACTTCTAGAGAGGGAGAAGAGTTATGATTTAGAAAGGTGTAAGTTCAAATGGTGAACTTGATCACCTATTTATAGTTGGAGAGCTCAAAGGAGGTGAAGCCATGTGTTTAGGGTGTAAGAGGAAGCTTACAAGTGTTCCAAAACGTGGCATAGCAGTTTGGGAAGCCATGGTTTCGATTTAAGGGTTTTGTGGAGTTTTGCTTGGCTGCCAAACAATTTTCTGCAGCAGACCCTGTCTCGCGGGGCGCGAGAGACCCATGCCAGGTCTCTCGCGGCCTGCAACCGCCCCATGGCCAATTTCAAAGTTTGGCATATTTAGCCCCTTAACTGGCATACCCTGGATTATGCCCGGACATTGTCGAGCTCTCAGTTCGTTAAAAGGTCACTCAGAGGTAAGAATTAACATGTTGACACTTTCAATCCCTCCAATATCCAACTTTCAAATATTTACAAAATTGAACCCTCTCGTCCAACAAATGGCACGTATGAGAGTTAGGACTACGTAAAGGATCACTCAGAGGCTTAGTATAAGCATGTTGATTCCGATGTCACTCAGAGGCTGGGCATGTTGACATCGGACCGTCACTCAGAGGCTCAGTTTGAGCATGTTGACGCCCTTAGTCCTTTTTGGTCTTTAACAAACTATATTTAAAAATACAACACGTGTCACCATATTATTGGACACAATTTTATAGGGTCTTACACAAACAAAAAAATACACTATGAAAAACAAGAATTAATACTAGAAAAGACAAGAGAATGCAAATAACTACCAAAATGTAGAAACTCTACACTTGAGCCGATACTCAAAAACCTATGCGGTATGAGGTGGAACTTTGAAAGGAGTTTCCTCCTTCTTGGTAGAACCGAGCGGTCCGCCTAAGTAATGTTTTAATCTATGCCCATTGACCTTCCACGTCCCTCCGTCAGCTTCATCTTTCAACTCGATTGTTCCGTACGGGAATACCTCATTCACCACATACGGGCCTGACCACTTAGACTTCAACTTCCCAGCGAATAGTTTCAATCTCGAATTATATAAGAGCACTCTATCATCGATCTGAAACTCTTTCACGCCTCTCAATCTCCTGTCATGCAGCGCCTTAGTTTTCTCCTTAATGTTCCATGAATGCTCACAAGCCGCATCTCGAAGCGCAACTGTTGGTGCATATTTGTGACAACAACTTAGATTTGGTCTTTGGATATCTTGTAATTAGTAAAATGATAAACGGTTAGCGGGTTTAGTTTTGTAATAGTGAATTAGAAGTATTTGGGCTGAATTAGTGAGAAAATAGAGCATGGTAGGCGAATTGGGCCTTGAACCCATTAGCAGTCCATGTAGGAAACCCTAGCCCATGAGCATAACCTATCTCTATATAAAGGGAGGTTGTGATTAGGGTTAAGGTTGCTCAGAAGGTTGCTGGTTGTATTGTTCAGTTGCAGAGAGAATTGCTTCAGAGAGATTGAGAGAAGAGTCTTGAATTGATTGTAAAACAATTGTGTTTGATAATCAATAGAAGACAGTAAAAAGGAATTCTTTGTGTTCATGTTCGTGTTCGTGTTCTTATTGTTTTTTGTGAAATCTGATCTAGGGGATTCCGCACTCTAGATTAGATAGACGATTCTGTCAAGATCCATACGGACTAGGGGACCTACAATTGGTATCAGAGCATTCGGCTCTTGATTTTTGCTCGATTCAAAATCGTGACAGCAGAAAAATTGGGTTTTTAAACGTTTTTGGAGGTTGTTCTTGAAGTTTGTGACGGCTGAATTAGGGTTTTGACGTCTGTTTTAGGTTTTTGCAGGTATTTCGGATTTTCTGCAGTGATTTCGGAGAAACAGCAAGCAATTCGGATTGAAGAAAGGCATTCCGGATTAAAAAGCATAGTGTTTCGGATTGAAGACTTGGATTTCGGATCATCAGACTTGCAATTCGGATCTGGAAAAGTGCAATTCGGATTGAATTTCAGATCAGAAGCCATTTCGGATTCCATTTCGGATCAGAAGCTATTTCGGATTGAATTTCGAATCAGAATTGTATTCTGGATTCCATCTCGGATTGGGAACTATTCTGGATTCCATCTCGGATCAGAATAGTCAATTCCGGATTCTATTTCGGATCAGAACAGTGCATTCCGGATTTCATCTCGGATCACTATTCCAAATCACAATCTCGGATTAGTAATTCAGATTACTGTTCCGGATTTTCATTTCAGATTGTTAATCAGAGTTACCATTTCGGATTTTACATTGTTCCGAGTTTCACACAAAAAGGTGGAAACTTAACCAGCTGACGTAACCGAAGTTAAACGGTTTCAGACATAGAAATTGATCCATAGAGAATTTTAACGAACCGATTGGACAGTTAGACCCGTGTGATTTTTAGGACAAAAAAAGGCACGAAAATATCAAAAATCATAATCGGACAATATACATCATTAGAATCGTATCGTCGAGACGAGTCTAACAGTATAATTTGGTAACCACTCATTTCGGACAAGTTTTAACGTTTTTAACAAGCCGGTTTGGTAAAAATGTCGAATATGTCTAACCTAAATGAGCTGTTGAGAATGGAGCATGAAGCTGGTACCACAAACAAACCTCTAAAGATGCTGAAGGTGGAAAACTATCTAACATGGAAGGATAGATTTCAATCCTTCATTGAATACCAGGACTGACAGATGTGGATCTGTATTCAGGATGGGTATCCAACGCATGATTTTGAGGGTAGACAACGGGTTACTGCCTATGTGAACATGTCTGAAGCTGAAAAGAGGATGTATGAGTCAGAGAAGAAGGCATTAGCTGCTATCAAGATGTCATTACCTGATGGCATAAAAAACACATTCAAGCGTTATACTATGTCGAAGGAGATGTGGGATGCCCTAGAGAAGAGGTATGAGGCCAATCCCAATGTGAAGAAGAACAAGGTTGATCTTCTGAAGAAATAGTTTGTTATGTTCAAAGGAATGAGAAATGAATCCCTTGAAGATATTATCACGAGATATTATCATCTGATGTCAGAAATAGACAATTATGACATAGAGGGATACAAAGATGTGGAGATAAATGATAAGTTGCTGGATGTTTTACCTGCAAAGTGGGATATTTACACGTTGATGACAAAGGATGAAGCTGATTATGAAAAGAAATACTTGGAAGAGGTTGTTGGAAAATTGAGAGCTTAAGAGATCAATATGAAGAAGAAGGAAACGGGTTATGATTAGGTTCAAGATCCGGGGATATATAAAGGTCTTACACCTTCGTCTTCCAACAATGCTTCTAGTGATACTGCAACTGCGCTTATCTCATATGAGAATGAACAGATCGTGACAAATTCTGAGGGTGAAGTATGTTTTGTTGCTGCTTCAGGAGTCTAGTCAGGGGCTAAGAGACAACAATCAAGTAACAGTAGTTCTAAGTCTATGCCTTTGATTAGGAAGGTTACTTTCTAGGCTATATGCCTGGAACACCGAATAAAAGGGTTTTAATCTAAAAACTGGTAAAATTGAGGTTGTGTTTAACATGGAAATCACTAGTTACTCACCTCAACAATCAACGAGTGGTCCTGCTATATTATATGATTATGAGAGTGTCTTTAAATCATTTAATATTCCTGATTTTTCTAATGCAGATGAGTCTCAAGTGATCCATACTGTGATCAGTGAAGATGGAGAGTGTGACTTCATGCCTAGATCGAGTGTATCGATGACAGATGCTCCAGAAACTTCCACCAGTGCAGTTCTAGAGGACTCCAGTGATAGTGAGTCTGAACCTATTCAGGGGGAGGATTTCACTCATCCGTTCACTAATGCTAATATTCAGGGGGAGGTTGGATCTAATATGGGAGATAATCTGGTTGTTGACACCATTGCTACCACATGAGTACACAGAGATCATCCAGTTGAAAACATCATTGGTGATCCTGCTGCAGGTGTTCAGACAAGAAGAGGTGTGCTCGAAGGTTCATGTTTGTTTACTTCGATTCAGAAGACTGGGTTGATTCATGAGTGTTTGTATAGTTGCTTTATTGCCCAAGAGGAGCCGAAGAATGTTCATATGGCTCTCAAAGAAAATTGTTAGGTTGAAGCTATGCAAGAGGAACTAACTCAGTTCAAGAAGTTGAAAGTTTGGAAGCTAGTTGATCTACCTGAAGGAGAAAAAGAAATAGGCACTAAGTGGGTGTTCAAGTGCAAGAAAGACGACCGAGGGATCGTGATAAGGAATAAGGCTCGGTTGGTGGTGAAAGGGTTCAATCAGCAAGAGGGGATTGATTACAATGAAGTGTTTGCACCAGTAGCAAGGTTGGAAGCAATTCGTTTGTTCCTAGCGTTTGCTTCATTCAAGGGCTTCAAAGTTGATGGGATGTTTATTCATCAGACGAAATATGTGTATGACATTTTGTCACGTTTAAAGATGGAGGATTGCGCTACTGTCAATACACCTATCTGTGAGAATCACAATCTTGGTCCAGATCATGAGTGTGTGGAGGATGTTGATCCAACTCAATACAGGGCAATGATTGGTTCTATGATGTACTTAACTGCTTCAAGACCCGACATCATGTTCGCAGTGTGTCTCTGTGCCAGATATCAAGCGAATGCAAAAGAGTCCCACATGAAAGCAGTGAAGCGGATTCTTCGTTACTTGAAGTGGAAACCTAAACTTGGGTTATGGTATCCAGCTGCTAGTGATTTGAAGTTTGTTGCTTTCACTGATTCGGACTTTGGAGGATGCAAATCTACAAGGAAGTATACCACAGGTGGTTGTCAGTTCTTAGGAGGGAGGCTCGTGTCATGGCAATGCAAGAAGCAGTCTTGCGTATCTACCTCGAAGTGTGAAGCTGAATATATTGCTGCGGGTAGCTGTTGCTCTCAGGTTCTCTGGATCCAACAGCATATGTGCGATTACGGTTTGAATTTCACTCGTATTCCTATTATGATAGACAATAATGCCACTATTTCAATCACCAACAATCCCGTAAAACACAGTCGCACAAAACATATTGACATTCGCCATCATTTTATACGGGATTGTGCTGAAAAGAAATTAATTGAACTACATCGAGTCGGCACACTTGATAACCTGGCAGATCTTTACACAAAAGCATTTGACAGGGCTCGCTTTGAACATTTAGTCGAACTCAACGGGATGAGGAATCCTGAATAACCATTTTTCCATAGAAATAGTTTGTAAATTATTTACTGCTTTTCAAAAATCAAAAACATAAAAAAATAGAAAATCAAAAATGAGTTTTTCATTGTGTGAAAAAGAAGAAATGATAGTACATCAGCAAGTTAGACTGACACACTGAAATTAAAAGAAAATTGCTTAAGTGTGATACCAGCTTCATCATATGTTGTACCAGTAGGCAAAAGGCATGAAATAATCAACTTACCTTTGTGATACAAATAAACTAAACTGTGTATGAGTGGGTAACATATCAGTGGCGTATGGTTTTATAACCTTAATCTTGCGTTGATAGATTGCCAAAACCTGAGGTTTTAGGTCTTTATATCGTTATTTCATTCGGGTATCAAGGTTGTCCTTCTGCTGCATCCAGATATATGTTGACCTAGGCACAACCGGGATATCTTAAAAGAGCTAAAATGCCAAATCCCAAATATTGAAGAAGCTCTCCTAGAGAGTCATTCAAATGTGCAAATTTCATTATTCGTACCAAAAGTTGGTATTTGTCCTAACCCTCGTTGGATATTGGTCTCTTTGCTATACGAAAGTACTAACCTGATCACCAATTATCTAACGTTGTAAATCAAAAAGGATGAATTTCGGTATACTCACCTACTAGATGAATTTTTGTGCATACCTTGATCGCGGGGGTATGTCCTGAAGTGGGACACACTAGTATATCAGTATAAATTAGCTAAACAGATCACGAGGTAAGGGTACTTGAAACGTTCATGTATTTTGTTTAAGTGGATAAACAATACTGGTAATTGTCTTGAACTGCTTTTCATGAATATTGCATGTAAAATAATTAGATAGTGTGAAAACAGTTTGATGCTGCTGATATGATCTTCTTACCAGTGATACTCACAAAAATATAGTGTTTGTTATTTCATTATTTACTTGCTTTCAGAAAATATAAAAATCCAAAAAGAATTCATTTTCTTCTAAATTCTTATTGTACAGATATTGGTTGTTCGTGGAGGAGTTGTTACCGATAGAGGGAGACGATGTTAGAAGCTGAGTTCAAAATTTTTTAGATCTTGTAGGTTCAATGTGTTTAAAAATTTTTAGTATGTGATTTGAGTTGATAAGTGCTTAATCTGTGATACAGTTTTACTATCTCTTGAATAATAATAATTTGTTTAACTTGTGTTGAAAAATTCTTATGGTTTCTCGAGATGTTTGTTTTATAGTATACAGCTTGTAGCAGTGTGTTGCTGAGAAGTTTTGGTGAAGAGGAGTTTGCTTGGATGCATGGTAGAACCTCCTTTCTACATTGCAGACAAAGTTGAAGAGTTTTGAAGTTTGCTATGCAAGGTCTAAACTGGAGTTTACTCAAACGCTAACGATTTAGAAGATTTGGTGATTGGATAAATCAGCTTAGGGGGAGTCTGTTGCTGACATAAGCTGTTAAAGCTGAAGCTATCCAAAGACCAACGTTTTTCAAAGATGTTAAAGATTGCAAGAAGACTAAAGACGAAGTTATTGTATGAAGCTATTGTCAAGGGGGAGTTTGTTGGTGCATATTTGTGACAACAGCTTAGATTTGGTCTTTGGATATCTTGTAATTAGTAAAATGATAAACGGTTAGCGGGTTTAGTTTTGTATTAGTGAATTAGAAGTATTTGGCCTGAACTAGAGATAAAATAGAGCATGGTAGGTGAATTGGGCCTTAAACCCATTAGCAGTCCATGTAGGAAACCCTAGCCCATGAGCATAAACTATCTCTATATAAAGGGAGGTTGTGATTAGGGTTAAGGTTGCTCAGTAGGTTGCTGGTTCTATTGTTCAGTTGCAGAGAGAATTGCTTCAGAGAGATTGAGAGAAAAGTCTTGAATTGATTGCATGAGAGAATTGCTTCACCCCCCGGTTCACATTCACCACTTGGCCGCTTGTTTGAGGATGACAAGCAATGGAGAGGCGATGAGTGACACCGTAGCGCGCCAATGCCTTCTCCAAGACGGCATTGCAGAAGTGAGTGCCACGGTCACTAATGATAGCTCATGAGGTACCGAAGCGAGTGAATAGCTTCTTCAGGAATCTCACCACCACTCGGGCATCATTTGTAGGTAAAGCTTGAGCTTCAACCCACTTGGAAACATATCAATCACCACGAGGATGTACCGATTCCCGCTAGAGACAGGAAACGGTCCCATGAAGTCGATCCCCATACATCAAAGACTTCAAGAATTTGGATCGAGTGTTGGGGCATCTCGTCCTTGGATGAGATGTTGCCGGTGCGCTAGCAACGATCACACATCCTAACGAACTCAAAAGCATCCTTAACTACCGAAGGCCAGTAAAAACCGCAATTAAAAACCTTCTATGCGGTGACGTGCGGACCATGATGACCTCCTGTTAGCCCCTCATGCATGTGCCTCAAAATCTCTACCCCCTCCTCTCTACTTACGCAGCGCCTAAGAATCCTATCTCCCCCTACCCGAAATAGAAAAGGGTCATCCCAGATATATCGCCTCACATCACGGAAGAATTTCTTCTTCTGCTGAGTGGTCATACCCTTCAGGACCACACCATTTGCGAGGTAATTCACAGAATCCGAGAACCACGGCATTCCTTCCTTTTCCGCCGCCACAAACTCTACTGACTCATGAGGGAATCTATCACCGATCTCCCCCTCTCTGATTTCTTCTTTACTTGGATCTTCTAATCGCGATAAATGATCGGCGGCCACATTCTCGGCTCCCTTCTTATCTCTAATCTCTATGTCGAACTCAGAAAGCAGGAGAATCCACCGAATAAGACGAGGCTTTGCGTCCTTCTTTTGGAAGAGGAACCGCAGAGCCGCATGATCAGTAAAGACGATGGTTTTGGAAAGGACGAGATAGGAGCGGAATTTATCAAATGCGAACACTAATGCTAGAAGCTCCTTCTTTATAGTGGTGTAGTTTTCCTGAGCGTCATTAAGGGTTTTACTAGCATAGTAAATGGGATGAAAATGTTTATCTCATTGCTGACCCAAAACGGCACCGACCGCATAGTTGCTCGCATCACACATGAGCTCGAATGGCAAGCTCCAGTCAGGTGAGACGAGGATAGGAGCACTCACCAGCTTCTCTTTTAGGATCGTGAAGGCTTTCAAGCAGTCGTCATCAAAGACAAAGGGTACGTCCTTTTTGAGGAGTCGTGTCCTGGGGTGTGTAATCTTAGAGAAATATCTAATGAATCGTCTGTAGAAGCCCGCATGACCGAGAAAGCTATGGATAGATTTGACGCTAGTCGGTGGAGGGAGTCTGCTGATCGTATATATCTTAGCCCTATCGACCTCTACACATGCATGAGATATCTTGTGCCCTAGCACTATCCCCTCTGTCACCATAAAGTGACACTTCTCCCAGTTCAGCATTAGTCTCGTCTTGACACATCGTTTCATCATCGCATCAAGATGACTAAGACACTGATCAAAAGTGTTTCCATAGACAGAGAAATAGTCCATGAAAACCTCCATTGAAGTCTCGATCATGTCCTGAAAGATAGCAACCATACATCGCTAAAAAGTAGCGGGAGCATTACATAGCCCGGAAGGCATACGACGATAGGCGTATGTGCCGTGCGGACATGTAAAGGTTGTCTTCTCTTGATCCTCAGGGCCATGGGGATCTGGAAGTAACCCGAAAACCCGTCAAGAAAACAATAATATTGTTTTCCTGCGAGTCGCTCTAACATCTGATCGATAAATGGGAGTGGAAAATGTTCCTTGCGAGTGGCGTCATTTAATTTTCGATAATCAATGCACACCCGCCAGCCAGTGACCGTACGCGATGGGATAAGTTCCTTTTTCTCATTCATGACCACTGTCATTCCCCCCTTCCTGGGAACAACCTGAGTAGGACTTACCCATGCAGAATCAGATATTAGGTAGATGAGACCGGCTTCCATCAGCTTGAGCACTTCTTTCTTCACAACTTCTTGCATATTCGGATTTAGACGGCGCTGAGGCTGCACTACTGGCTTAAAGACGTCCTCCTTAAGGATCCTATGAGTACATAAGGTAGGGCTAATCCCCTTAATATCAGACAATTTCCAAGCGATGGCCTCCTATTCTCTTTAAGGACTTCTATCAAATGCTCCTTCTCCCCCGTCGACAATTTCAAAGAAATTATAACGGGTAAGCTCGAATTATCACCTAAGAACGCATACTCTAAATGGGAGGGAAGGACCTTAAGCTCTACGGGTGCTGGAGTCTCTAAAAGGTACTCTCACTAGCTGCACTAACCTCACAAAAATCGAAAGTCTTGGGAACCCATAGGGGGTCATCCTCTATATCCTCGCTATCGCTCTCCTCTCATGCCTCTACACTCTCATTCACTAGGTCGGCTCCGCTAATATACTCGAGACAACGATCAACGCACGACATGAATGAATTCAGAAAGTAGACGGAGTGACAAGGGCCATTATCGTTGTCGCCACCGCTGGGGTGTTGCATTGAGCTAGCGATTTCGAAAGTGACGTTCTCATCCCCGATGCGAAGTGTGATTTTCCCATCATGAACATCAATAATCACCTTCGCGGTGCGAAGGAATGGGCGACCTAGGATAATGGGCACCTTCTCGTCGGCATCCATATCTAAGATGACGAAATCCACGGGGAAAACAAATTTATCAACCTTAACTAATAAGTTCTCTATAATTCCCCGTGGATACTTAACAGACCTATCAGCTAGAGACAGTGACATACGAGTAGGAGTGAGCTCCCCTAAACCTAATTTCTCATAGAGTGAGAAAGGCATCAGATTGATGCTAGCCCCTAGATCTGCTAAGGCGTGAGCTGGAGCAATGGAACCACCGAAATAAGCATAGAATAGTAAAAATACCGGATCAGTAAGTTTTTCGGGTAACTTGTTTAAAACTACGGCGGAGCATCCTCCAGTCAACGGACATTAGAAAGCTCCCCCAGCCTATCTCTTCGTTTAAGAAGATTCTTCAAAAACTTAGCATATTTAGGCATATGCTAGAGGGCCTCGATGAACGGGAGATTGATTTTCAACTGAGTAAACATATCAATGAAATTCCCATATTCCTTGACATATTTTTGTTGATTAAGACATGCTGGGTAAGGTAGGCGCGAAGAATCTACGTGTGGTGATTGCCTAACCTCTACTGGTTTCTTCTCTCCCCTACTCTCAACTAAAGGTCCACTGGTTGGTGCGGTACTTGCTGGGTCTAGCCTAATGTGCACCCTAGGTGGAGCCTCCATTTCTATCTCCTCATCTACTTCCTCATCCTGCTTCTCAACTTCTACCCCCTCTCTAACTACCTCTTTCAAACGCCTACCGCTGCGTGTAGTTAGCGCTTTCGCATGTTGGTATGTCGGGTTAGGTTGAGTGTTACCGAGAACTGACCGTGTGGGTGCTCTTGCAGCAGCTTAGCGATAATACCTACTGACCTCTGCAGATCTAAGAGTGCGGACTGATGATTTTTCAAGAGAAGATTGTGTTCTACTAGAGCTTTATGGGTAGCTTGATCCTTAACCACTAATTGAGATAACAACTCCTCAATCCTATCTAGACTGCCCCCTGAACCTCCACTCCTATTCTGACCCTCCTGATTCGAACCCCCACCACTAAACTGACCAGAATGACCTGACCCTTCACTAGAGTAGTGACCCTGCCCCTTGTTTTGATAGGAACCTGATTGGAAACCAGGGGGGTTACCGGAAGATCGGAAGTTATTATTATTATTATTACGCCAGATCTGGTTAAAATTTGAATTAATATTATTATTGAAAGGGTTCGTCGGACCTCTACTCTGACCTGTAAG
The DNA here is from genome assembly GCA_947069175.1 of Scalesia atractyloides. Taxonomy (NCBI): domain Eukaryota; kingdom Viridiplantae; phylum Streptophyta; class Magnoliopsida; order Asterales; family Asteraceae; genus Scalesia; species Scalesia atractyloides. The sequence continues at coordinate 45,372,626 of CAMTDV010000011.1, forward strand.
GAACTCTACCTGCTCAACAGTGAGCGTAGGACACTCAATCGTATCATGACCCCCTCGACACACCTCACACCTATCCACTTTCTTCTTCAACTCCTGAATCTCCTTAGTGAGATCTCTCTTAAATCTATCTAATGCAGCCACTACCGTACTTTCCAAGCTAACTTGGTGTAGACCTCGATTAACCGGGGTCGTCTGAGAAACAGGAATTGAATTCCTGCCGGCAGTGCTGTAGTCAACGTCGGAATGTGCGAAGCTTTCGAAAAGGTCGTTACACTCGGTAACAGTTTTCTTTCCCATTAGATGTCCATCAGCAGATGTATCGAATCAAGCGCAGGTTTCAGGGGCGAGACCGTTGTAGAATTTCTCTACAAGTGCCCAATCCGACATGCCGTGTTGAGAGCAACGGGATACTATGGTTTGGAAACGCTCCCAGGCAAGATGGTAAGGCTCGTCAGGTTCCATTCAAAACGAATGGATCTGATCACGAAGGAGAGATGCTTTTGCGGGTGGGAAGTATTTTTTTAGGAAAGCATCACGTAGATCGGCCAAGTGGTGAAAGTACCAGCTGGTTGAGAATCGAGCCAGATGGCGGCTCGACCTCCTAGAGAAAAGGGAAAAACTTGAAGAAAACGGGCATCGTTGCCCGCACCTTCCATATTGAAAATGTGACATAGACGGGTGAGGCGGTTAATATGGGCAGGCGCATCCTCGTCATCACGACCGTGGAATTGGCAAGAGTTGGTGATAGCGGTCATGATATAAGAAAGGATTCGCCAAGCTTTATCGTTAATCATCGGAGGAAGAGTGATGGGCGAGTTTGCACCGTGAAACCGGTGGTGGACTGTTGGTAAACAGTTTGGTTATTGGCCATGTGGAAATTAGGTGGTGGGCTAACGTTTCTATGAACTACGTGGGATTATGGGAACTGGGTGGTGAAGGCTTTTGTGTAAAATCAAAATCAGGTGGTATGAAAAGGTGGGATGAACTGGAAAAATTGGATGAAGAAGTACTAACCTTTGGTGCGGGAGAAAAAGGCGTATCCGTTGGCGGCTTAGGCGGAGGTCCTTGCGAACGCGTATAGGGCACCCACTAAACCGGAAACGAGACAAGTAAAATAATTCAGCAAAAACAATTAAACTATATTAATGAAATTAAATATTAAACTAATTAAATTATTTAGACTCCTACGATGCAAACGAAAAATAAAAATTGAACACGAGTGCAATAATAAAGCCTAAATCGAGTAATCAACGCAATTGCCAACGAGAGAGTCCCCGGCAACGGCGCCAAAAACTTGATGTTCTAAAAGTAGTTAATTAAAAAAATAACTAAAATTACCCTAATTCTAGACTCAAATTAAACTCTAGACTCCTAAATTATACTAAACTACTAACCGGCAAGTGAACCGATCAATTGTAGAATAGCTTAAGTAAGTTCGGATTATCGAACCCACGAGACTCTCTAATTACAATGACTACTTAATTTAGACTCAATCAAAACAATTATGTATATATTAAGAGGGGGGTTTCTAACAATTCTAATTAATTATTCAAACTAAAATTACTTAATTAAAATGAATTGAACCTTGAACTTTTTAGTAATTGGAAATTAATTCAAGAATAGTGAACTGGTTACCTAGGTTGGATTTTTTTATATTACTACTTATTTGGTTTTATAATAACTTAATTAGGTTGAATGAGTGACCAGATCTTAAAATATTAAACTCTAGGTTTACCGAACAGGACCCCCGACCCTTCTCGGGAAGACGCCTATGATACCCTAAAATTATTTTATGTTCACCAGTTTTAAAGACTTATTTTCAGTTATCTTAAAATTTAGCAAAGTGTCTCTTTAGTTGATTACTTCTCAATAATTAACCTAGACCAACAATAACTTCTAGTTTATCTTAACCGACTTGATTATGACAAGTAAATTAGATCCGGGTTTTCTCAAAACCTAAACCTAACAATTCACCTAACTAATTCAGCTAACTAAATCTTATTTCTCAATAATTAATTTAGGTATAATGATACAACTGATTTTAAATTTTATTTAGTTGTTTTTCCAATTTTATTGGCCAATTTACCGATTGTTTCCCGAACCCCTAGAGACTCGAAAAAGCAACACAAACCTATTCTATGGAAGACATCCACCAAGATTTATGTAAAATAAATAAATAATCACAAATCCACTTAGATCATGCAAATACACTAAACTAACAAGTAAAGCTGTGAACTTTACCAAACAATCATTCAAACCATAATTAAACTAAAATAAAAACCAAACTTTGATAAAGTAAATAATCCAAACCTAGGCAACAAGAAGGAAATCTAGCTAAGTATCATAGTTTTGAAAAACAAATAAACAAGGTTTAAACAAGAATCCATCACATGGTTGAAACAAAGAACTAGAAAGATTAAGATTTTGCAATAGAACCGTGTTTGCTCCTGCCTCAAAGTTCCTTGCTTGCCTAAATGATTCCTGTAGCCTAGAACAATCTTCTTCAGCTTCAACAATCCAGAAAAATTGCTTCCCAAAGTCTGATTTCGTCCAAGATGTTCAAGTTGTGTTTCAGTCATAATATAACTCAAATATATAACACAACAATCCTCCAGCAGATGAATTTCGAAACTTTCTGGATAAAACACCCTCTCGCCAGCCACGAGAAGGATATGGTGTCTCGGTCGCGCCCCGCGACCGAGTGATGTTCAGGAGATAATTATCAACCTCTCGCGGCGCGAGAGGATTATGGTATTGCGGTCGCAGGTCGCCAGAGGGTGAAATCTTCCATTTTGCGATTCGTTTCCTCTTCCACGTTCCAACTACACTCCGGCTTGGTTCCAATTAACAATTTGGCTCATTTTTCCCATCCTTCCAACCGTATTCACAAACCAAGTCCTGCACAACGTATTTGGATTAAAAGTAGATAAATTCTTGACAAACCGAAATAAAAACTAGTTAAAACTTTACAAACTCTACACGATAAATGCATGTATTATTCAATACATCAACCGCCCTTGGTGACGGAGCCACGACGACAGCGCCAACTACCACCACCCCAACCTCCGGCACCCACCTCACCACCTGCAATCCCACTTCCCTTGGTCCACCCTCCTTCCACTTCCCATCCCGTCTCCCCTCCAAATCTCCCCAACCTCCAACTTGAAGATCCCCTTCTAAATTCCTAGGATCCAAAAACACAATACTTAAAAAAACCGAGGAAAAATGATAAAGTTAGAAAAAAATATGAAGGTAATTGACAAATATCTGAAGCATTCAGCGTCAATTGTTTGATTGGTGGAGATGAAAGTAATCGACAAATTTCTAAAACAAATTTCAAATCTGAAATGCCACCGATTTCTAGGGCCATGGGTTCCATCACTGCTTCTTTGTTGTCAATGCTTTGAAAACGACAAGTTTCGTCTCCCGTGAGTCTTTCCCTCTCTTAAGTCCCGTCTTTCTTTCTCTTTATCTCTCCCTCTACAAATGTGAAAGGAAGCAGGTGGATATTGAGGTGATTGGCGTTTTACCGGAGCTGGTGGTTCCATGGTGCGGCTATGACCGGTGATGGTTCTATGGTGATCGTTCAACTGGTTTGCAAGTCCGTGGTTTCAACTTTAAAGATTGAAGATACATAAAAGAATTTACGGAGGTTAAATAAGTAAAGGACTGGAGATATAAATTAATGTTTTATTTATTTTTTTATAATTTAAATAGATTGCGGTAAAAAGACTTAAAAGTCCTCATATGCATGGTACATGCCATACTTAACTGGAAATTTTAACCATGATAGTATCAAGGATGTAGGATGTAAGGGCTTTTACGAATAACGGACTGTGACTATAATTACTGAAGTTAAAGGGTATCTATTGCAATCCGAAAACAAACATAAAGGACGAAAAGTATAATTTATCCTTAACGTTAGTCACATTTTTTAATATTTTACAAAACATAAACAAATTTGACTTAGTAAGTCATGGAAGACCAACCTGGGTCCAATTATTTCCCCAACTTGAAGTCCAACCACTACTAGTAAAGCGTACTGGTGTAGAAATCCTCAATTGGTGTCTTTCAAGTTTGGGGAGACATTAATAAAAAATTAATTTCGAAGTGCATAAATCACCCTACCATGCAAAAAATGAATAAGAAGACAAAAGAATACTAAGAATTGTAGTAGCAGAGATCAACATACCTTTAAATAAGGAGGTATGTATTCATAACTAGAAAGTTTAAATAATGGTTCTGTGTAAAAAAACCATGTCTTTCTTTCTATCCGGTCCCATTATCCAGCACCTATTAACCATAAAAAAACAGTGCATGAAGGTTAGTCAAAAGAGTAAAAAGTTGACCAAGTATTATTGATATATATAACTTAATTAGGCTAAAATACCTTGGGAGAATAGATATGAACATTGTAAATATAGAGTTCTTAAGCAAATTATATACTTCGAAGAAAGGTATAATTACTAACATGGAGTCAGTCCATAGCAAATACATGGTTGAATAAATAATAGCCAAAGTGAACATAGACAGACAAGTTACAACTACTATTTCAATAGGCCGCCATTTAAACAACAATTCATTCAAATGCACCAACATTGAATAACCTTTTAAGCAGCTACAAAATGATGATCATTAAATTATAGTGGAAGATATGTTGAAGAATTACTGTTGTTGATGGTCCTGATGGTGTAAATGTGGGGTTCCATTTTTCATCACCTATTAACCATAAAAAAGAACAGTGCATGAAGGTTAGTCAAAAAGAGTAAAAAATTGACTAAGTATTACTGATATGTATAAATTGAGTAGGCTAAAACACCTTGGGATAATACATAGATATGAACATTGTAAATATAGAGTTCTTAAGCCAATTATATACTTCGAAGAAAGGTATAATTACTAACATGGAGTCAGTCCATAGCAAATACATGGTTGAATAAATAATAGCCAATGTGAACATAGATAAGTTACAACAGCCACTATTTCAATAGGCAGCCATTTAAACAACAATTTATTCAAATGCACCAACATTGAATAACCTTTTAAGCAGCTACAAAATGATAACCATTAAATTATAGTGGCAGATACGTTGAAGAATTACTATTGTTGATGGTCCTTATGGTTTCAATGTTGTTACTAATGCACATTCGAAGACCAACAAGCATCTGCCGGAAACATCTCAAATAGGTCTATTGTTGACACAATCCAGGATTTAAAATCTGATTGTGGTAGCAACAATATGTTGATGTAGAAATTCAAGGGCTACTACAAAAGAAATAACAACTGAACATCAATAAACTAATAAAAAGTATAACTTATCTTCCATAAAATGTTGTAAAAGAAACTTATTCACAGAAATAACTGATAACACTTGGGTAAGATTCTTACTTCTCTCGGTCCCGGATAAATTACAGTTTTGTACTTCTGTACAAACAGGGAGTGGGCTTCCTCGTTGAACTAAAATACCAAGAAATCACATAGATATTAATCCATATTAAAACATATTCATAAAATAATAATTATTTACTTGAGATATGTGTTCATTGGAAGTGTGTAACAATCTTAAGTTTCAACTGACAGAACTAAAAGTTGAAATTCTAAAACATTAGCGTGTCGCAAGATAATACTTCAAGTTAATATTTAAGAACATACCGGCAACTATTTGTTAATTGTTAGCTCTTTAATCTACCATCATCTCCAAAGAAAAACAATTGAAATCAAACCAAAAACGCGTCAATTTTGATACCAACACGTCTTATAAAATCTTAACGACATGGTGGTAGGAAGTGTTGAGTGTGTCACCCTTGTCGTTCCTGTATAACCAACATAATACATTTACAAATTAAATAAAAGAGAACCTACGTTAAAAAAAACAATTACGCATTCACTTTGGGTGACCTCCGATCCATTAGAAGTATTTGAGTTATTACCATTAGCCTACTTAACTTTTACCCATTTGAGATAAAAACAAATACCCAAGTCAAGTTCAAAAATCAAAACGTCACTGATGTGCTAAAACTGGTCTAAACAAATTACCTAAATTAAACCCTAAATTAGTCATGCTAAGCTTTAAATTTACAAAACTACGACTCTCTAACCTAGACCACACTACCGGCAAATGTACTGTCAATGTAGTATAACTTATGTAAGTCCGAGTATCGAACCCACGAGACTTTCTAGTTACATTTACTAGACTCTCTAGACTTACCAGACTGACACGACTAAATTGATTTTATATTTTGAGGGGGGGGGTTACTAAAATCCTAAATTGCAATTAAAATAAACTAATTAAACTAAATAACTAAGACACGACTTAAACGAGATTCAGATCAGTGATGACGAACAACTACATAGGTTGGAATCCCAATTCATATCGTATGGTTTCTATTGGATGCTAATGTGTTATGGAACTGGGATCTTTAGATGCTAAACCCTAAGAGAAACCGAACATGACCCCCGACCTTTCTCAGGAAGACACCTATGGAACTCTAAAAGGTTGTTAAGACTACTGGATGATTAGACTCCCCTACAGTTATCTAATTATCTAGAAAAGTGCTCTAATGTGACTAACTACCTCTCAGTTGGAAATCTAAGGCAACTAAAGAACCTGATTTAAACCGGTAAGCAAATAATGAAAAGTAAACTAAGGGGATCCTATCTCAAAGTATCTAACCCTAACAATCTAACACTAAAGACAGACTTGCAACCTCTCACCTCTCGGCTATGAAGATTGGTAGAATATTAAATCCTATTAAAAACCTTAATCACAGTTTCTATGGAAATTGTGCACAATAAACCGTAAACTAGTCAATAACACACAGTCTATGACCTAACTAGCATTCATACATGGAAGACATCCACAAAAATGCAAGTGAAAAATGTAATCAGATTTAAACAAGAATAAATATGCATATACATTAAATCAATATTCCAAAGTTCATTACTTTTCACGATAAAACCATAAAACATATTAGTATCTAATAAAAATCCATACTTTATTCAAGAGTTCATGTAACACCCTGTAAAAACTTGTCAATAATATAGCGACATGTGTCGTATTTTTATTTTAGTCTATTAAAGACTAACAAGGACTAAAAGCGTCAACATGCTCAAACTAAGTCTCTGAGTGATCATCTGATGTCAACATGCATAAAACATAGCCTCTGAGTGACCGTTAGTGTCAACATGCTTAACACATAGCCTTAGAGTGACCAATAGTGTCAACATGCTAAAACTTGGCCCCTAAGTGACCGTTGTGTCAACATGCCGAGCCTCTGAGTGACATCGAAGTCAACATGCTTATAATGAGCCTCTGAGTGATCTTTTACAAAGTCCTAACTCTCATATGTTCTATTTGTGGACGAGAGGGATTAAATCCGTAATTTTATAAAAGTTGGACATTGGAGGGGTTAAAAGTGTCAACATGTTAATTTATACCTCTGACTGACCTTTTAAAGAATCGAGAGCTTGACAATATCCGGGCATACTTCGGATATGCCAAACATTGGTTACAGAGGGCTAAAAATGCTAAAAAGGTGTTTTAGAAGGTTTTAGAGAGTTTTATAAGTTAAGGGGCTAAAAGTGTCAAATTTTGAAAGTGGCCTAGGGAAGCTCGCGGGGCGCGAGAGGCAAGGCCTGTGCCTCTCGCGGCCCCCCAGAGGACTGTATGTATAGAATTTTAACTCACCCTCCACACAAAGTGCCAAAAACCATTTGATTCGAAACCATGGTCTTCCAAACAGCTATGCCACATTTTAGGACACTTGTAAGCTCCCTTTTACACCTCTTAGCACCTGGCATCACCTCCTTCAAGCTCTCCAACTATAAATTGGTGCCAAAGTTCACCATTTAAAATTGCACCTTTCTCATTCACAACTCTATCTCCCTCCTCTGGAAGTTCCTAACTGAAAGGAGCATCCAACTAAGTTCTATTGCATTCTAGGAATCTCTTGTAAGTGTTCCTTGCTCTTGCATTTTCGTTTATAGGCTTTTATAGCCAAAAGTCAAGCGTTTTTTCGGAAAACGCCTTGACTTTCGGTTAAGACCATTATGGTCCAGCCATTGTTCGTAATGAACATAGCTAAGTGATCGTAATAAGGTATGTGTTAGTCCCTATAAAGTGCACCTCCTGAAGATCACGTTTGCTAGACCAATTGACGGGTCAAAGTTATGATATTAAAAAGTCAAACAGGTCATTTTTCAGAAAAATATAATTTAATCTTATATATGTTATGAAACCTGTTTTGACACTTAAACAAGTTGGTAATAATTATTAGATCATGTAAGAATATGTTCGGCTCGTCAATTTCAGTTCTAGGGTCGGTTCGCAACCGAAAGTCGCGAAGTTTGACTTCTGCTTTGACTTTCGATTCTGACCCAATTTAGATTAGTAGCTACTGATCTAAAGTTGTATTATGATCGTAATATAATGTAGCATTACCCTTTGAGGTCATACTACATGATCATAATCCGAATCCGAGTTTATGCACAAGTTCCGTAATTATACCATTTTGACTAAAATGACCTTTTTGCATAAAATGAGGTTTAAATGAAAATGAACTTGAAAATAAGTTTTCTACTGATGTAATATTATAAGTAAGATTATTTGGGATGTCAAATTAGATTGTAAACTGAGTTTACAAACAAGTCCTTGTAATATGTCGGTAAATAACGATAAAGCCCTTAGGCCTATAAAATGGTTTTAATCATATCTTTTCAAGATAAATCTTTTACCTACTGATATGTATATTAAATAACATATCTAAGATATTTTAATCTGACCTTAACATCAGTTTTCATTAAACATCGCATAAATCATCATTTTACGACATAAGCGTTGTTTCGGCGCATAGTATGGTTTTAAACCATATTTACCAACCAAGGCTTGTTACCTAATGATCTTAAAACTCATTTTAAATATTTTTATAGTAGGTACATGATATAAACTCAGAATCCCAAATAATTTATAAATATATGTAAAATGAGCAAAATGCCCCTTCATTGCATAGTTTGGTCATAAAAGATAAATTACACATAAAGTTAATATCCTACTGATATTATATCATAAATAAGTAATTTTTCAGAATACTTCTAGTTATAACATTAAATTATATTCAAGTTCCTTTTATATGGTAAATAATTACCAAAATGCCCTTATGAGGCATAATTCTTTTAAAACCTAAACGGGCATATAAGTTGATATCCTACTGATATTACAACTTATTTAAAGTACAATCGCATATAGAACTTGTCCACTGACTTATCCGGTTACCCGATATCGCTAATATGTGTACGGTTAAGTATATGTAACTAGTTTACGGAAATTAACCAAAACGAGTCTAACCTTGTCATTTAAGTTTCAAAATCCAGATTGTTTATAGTTTACCCATATTATGCAAGTCAAAGTACTTGTCGGGTTTAAACTACCTTCTATCCGGTCATCGTTTAATCAAGCGCTATACGTTTTGACCCTGTACACTACTCGGTCTAAGTCTATGACTTAAAAAGGACCGTTAGTATTTAATTGGTTAGCTTATGCCATAATCCAGACTAGAGCCTTCCGGTAAATGCACTTAATTCATTTTGGATACGGCTGAGATATTAAATCTTGCATTTTAAAACAAGACTAGCTCAGGTAAATACTCTTGACTTATTTTCCCTATACAGGCTTGGGATACGGTAAATTATTACCGCTTGGTCGGAAATGGGATCAACCGAATGCCGGATTATGGCTAGTAAATCCGCATATTCCGTTTTAATCAGTTTTGTTTGATAACTTAAACATCGGGGGTTAACTACCGTGTCATGGATATGCTCGGCTCATTACATTAGATAATGGCCACGACCTTAGCGTGAGGTATAGGCATACCCCTGACAGATGCTCAAATGCAAATTACCCAAGACGTTGGGGATAACTCCTCTGTGAGTTCTAAGTGGTGTGTACTTAATCATGTCTCAGTCTCTGTACTGGGCCCTGTATGTATGGACAAACATGTGAATCTGTAAAAAAGGTTACAAAGTAACTTTCCCAAGTTATAAAAGATTTGTGCCCTGTGCACTTAAGTCTAATTTATAAAATGTTTTCAAAATGAGTCAATCGGGTGTATTTACCAACGAAAGCTGACGTGTTTTCAAAAAGACTAAGCTTTCAGGTACAATACGAAATAGGCCGGAAGCTGTTCGGTAGTGAAATAAGAGGATCTTGCAAATCCCTAGATCTACCCTAAAGTCTGTTTTATATTCTTTCATTGTACATTTTATGATCCGCCTGTGGATCTTCTATTACGAGCCTGTATATTATTTTATATTTCGAACATTTGGTTTGTAATAGTAATTTTACTCAAGACTTCCGCTATGCCGTGTTTAATTGACTCTGACGTTATCAACTGACGTCACGATACTCCCCATCCGCGCCCACTGGTGTATGGATTTGGGGTAGAAATCCGGGGTGTGACAGGTTGGTATCAGAGCCAACGTTTGAGAGAATTAAACACTATCCTTCTTGTGTCTAATCTCAAACTTACACGAGCACATTCCTTTGACTTCCCAGTCTAGGTATTGACCTAGGATTACTCATTTCATTATTAAGTTATTAGTGTTGTTTTTGAATTGATTTTTAACAGGAAAACGCCTCCAAGAGTACGAGGACGAGGAAAAGGACCCATGGGGGGAGGACCATCAGGACACATCCCTTCACATCCCCATCACCCAAACCCCTATGAGGACTCGGGAGATTCATGGCCATTTGCCCAACATTTGCCTACCCACACTCAAAGTTCTTGCCACTCGTACCATTCGCACCACTCTCACCACTCCCATCACTCTTATCATTCTTACCATGATGAGTTAAATCCAAACCAATATTTAAATACACCTCCAGCCGATCAAAATCAGTTGGACCAACCAAACCCCATGGACGAGGACTCCGACCTGGAAATGCCGCCGTCGGGATCGCATACACATCCCATAGAAATCTCAAGCGATTCGAACTCTTACGCCGGATCGCCATACCAAGGTCCTAACGAATGGGACCAATATTGGAACCAATTTACCTTTGCCAACACTTCTTCCCATCACTCTCAACCACCTCCCATACAAGAAGATGTTCACATGGAACCAATGGAACATCATCAACCGCCACCTGAGCCACCGAGGAGGAAATGAGGAGCACGTATGTCAGTACGTGCAGGTCAACGATCGGGTTCGCTACCACCTTTGCCTAAACCCTACCCCACCATTCAAGAGGACCCACAAATGGGTGGACCCTTTAACACCTCACCCGTGGTGGATCCAACACCAACGCCTACAATCCAACCACCACCATCTGGTTATAGTAACCCTATCCCAACATATCCAAATACGTCTGGATATGATCCATTTAACCCATCTACACCAGTAGATTATCAAGCATGGTCGCATGACCCTTACATGCAAGCGGTCATGCACAACACACTTTACCCGTCTCCTTTCCCACCTGCTTATCCACCTACTAGATATTGTTAGTCCCTGCGAGGACATTGTTATTTCCTTAGTCCCTGCGTGGACATTTTTATTTCTTTAAGTCCTTGCATGGAAGTTTATTTCATTATTTCTAGTATTGTAATTTATATATTGGAATTTAATGAAGTATTTTTAGAATTATATATAAGTATTCATCCTCTTCAAACGAGCGTTTGAATTTATTCTAAATTTATGCTCTACAATATAATCCAAAGAGATCTTAATGGTTTTGATTAGCCAAGTGGCACCGACCACATAATTGGCCAACATTATAAATGATAATTAAGGATAAAAGGACCTTCTATCATGATAGTTAAGGGAAGTTATCCTTCTATCCAGAGGTGGTGGACTTAAGTTCAAGCCTCCAAGTCGTTAAGGTCAGTGCGACCGGGACTATTAATCAACCATTAAGGTACTCTTATGTTAACATTCAGGAAAGTTCATACTCTTGGTAGTGTGACTTGAGGAACCACACTAGCCTTCAAGGTAATGGACTATGTCCTAACCTTATATAGCCTACGTGATCAAATTTTATCCCGGCTAATATCATCAGTGCGATGATTAAAAACATCCATTAGTGATGTATTGCCCTTGGGGCTATGATTAAACATCCATTAGTGATGTATTGCCATTGGGGCTATGATTAAACATCCATTCGTGATGTATTGCCCTTGGGGCTATGATTAAAACATCCATTAGTGATGTATTGCCCTTGGGGCTATGATTAAAACATCCATTAGTGATGTATTGCCCTTGGGGCTATGATTAAACATCCATTAGTGATGTATTGCCCCTGGGGCTATGACTAAAACATCCATTAGTGATGTAATTGCCCTTGGGGCTATTATTAAACATCATTTAGTGATGAAATGCCTTCAGGCCATAATTTAACATCCAGTTAGCGATGATTTGCCTTTTAGCAATATTATATTGTCAATCATGACAATGACAGTTGTGGTTAACATAACCCCTGTCCAAATTTTATGTCCATTAGTGGCAGGCCAATGTGCCATATTTTATGTCCATTAGTGACAGGACTATGTGCCATAAATTTTATGTCCTTCGTGACAAGCTTATGAGCTAAATATAATTGTCAATTATGACAATGACAGTTGTGACAATGCGATCCACTGTCCAATAAAATATATGGACTATGTCTAGATTGTAATTTGCCTTTAATGGTCCTATTAAGACCTAGGCCAAATATAGATATGTTAAGCCTAAGAGTTGTGATGTTATTCACACTAGATTAGGCAATGGATTGTTATATCCAATGTTTAAAGCCACTATAGGTTTTAATACCATGGCTAAGAAAGAATTTTATTTGGTATTTAAACCAAAGCTTTGAAGAAATGGCTAACTTGGATGAGGCACAAAGTAGCCACCGGGATGTTAACTCTAATAACACAGAAAATATAGCCATTAATAATGACAACTTCCAAGCTCGCATTGATGCAGTCGTTGAAAAGGCCATGGGAAAGGCCATAGAAAAGCTTAAAGAGTCGAGTGCTACTCGCTCTAGACCATTATCAATTAGCCCATCCTCAGCTCATAAGGATAGCTCCGTTCACTCTTCGAATGTGAAGAGTGAACAAAAGAAAATGGATTTTGCTGATAGGTCCCGCTCTGTTAAAGACGAAGGTACCAATAAATATTTCGTCTCCTGCAAGCCCCGAGATTTTAATGGGGAGAAAGGAGCTGTGCAAGCCCTAAAGTGGCTAGATGAGATGGAGACAATCGTAGATATCAGCAGCTGTGCTGATAAGGATGTGGTCAAATATGTATTTAAGGGCGATGCCCTAATCTGGTGGAAAGCTATGGTCCAATCTATGGGTAAAGTCCACCTGTACAACTTAGGATGGCCTAAGTTTGTCGAATTAGTCAAGGAAACTTACTGCCCACCTCATGAGGTGGAGAAAGTAGAGACAGACTTATTGTCTCTCACAATGAAGAACCTAGATTGTCGAAAGTATGTTTCTGATTTTAATTCCCTATCTAGGTTAGTTTCCTATCTGATCACCCCTGAAACCAAACGCATCGCGCGTTTTATCAATGGGTTAGAACCTGAAACTAAGGGTATTGTAAAGGCTGCCCAGCCTAGTACCTATAGGTCCGCTGTTGACCTATCTCTCTCCCTCACCCTTGATCTAGTAAGGTAAAAGTCAGTTAAGTCTGAAACTAACAGAAAAAGGAAGAGAGAAGATGACAACTCCCAAAGGTTTAGTAAGAAAAATAAAGGGAGATTCGGGTTCAAAAGGAACCAAGACAAGTCGGTTGTGACGCCAACATGCAAGACTTGCAACCGCAGGCACTAGGGACAGTGTAATTATGGTCCACAAGCCAAACCATGTGGTATTTGTAAGAGAAAGGGGCATAAGACCCTAGAATGCAAGGATCTTAAGGATGCCGTATGGTACGTCTGCAATGAAAAGCGCATATTAAGACTAACTGCCCTAAGAATCTTAAGAGTAATAATGCAAAGCCTGGAGAGGCCAAGAAGAGGAATGCTCGTGCCTTTCAGATGACTGCAAGAGAGGCTGTTAATGACAACAATGTCATAACAGGTACATTCCTCATTAAAGATATTTATGCTAGAGTTCATTTTGATTCAGGTGCAGATAAGTCTTTTGTTGATCATAAGTTTAGTAAATTATTAAACTTGCCCATAAGAACTCTAGATATAACATATGAGGTAGAATTCGCTGATGGAAGTTTAGAGATAGCATCTTCCGTTCTTGATGGATGCTCTATATCCATTAAGAATCATTCTATCCCCATCACTCTTTTGCTAATGAAATTGGCAGGGTTCGATGTAGTTTTAGGCATGGATTGGTTATCCCATAACCAAGCCCGCATTGCCTGCGATAAGAAACTCATCGAACTTAAAACCCTATCTGGTGAAATGATCACCATCACTGGAGATTCACACTATGGATTGCCAGACAAAGTGTCATTATTTAAGGCAACCAAGAGTATAAGGAAAGGTTGTGTCATTTACATGGCATAAGTCACTATCAACGAACCTAAACCGAATATTCAAGACCTCCCAGTTATTTCAGAGTATTCCGATGTTTTTCCCGAAGAACTACCAGGTCTACCTCCGGATAGGCAAGTAGAATTTAGGATTGACATCTTACCTGGATCAGCACCCATAGCTAGAACTCGATACCGATTAGCACCAACAGAAATGAAGGAGTTAAGGACACAGTTAGATGAACTCTTAGAAAAAGGCTTCATTCAGCCAAGTTCCTCGCCCTAGGGCGCTCCAATTCTTTTCGTTAAGAAAAAGGACGATTCAATGCGGATGTGCATTGACTACCGAGAGCTAAAAAGATAACAATCAAGAATCGTTATCCTTTGCCCAGGATCGACGATCTATTTGACCAACTTGAAGGGGCTAGTTACTTCTCCAAGATTGATCTAACATCTGGATATCATCAGCTAAAGGTTAGGAGTGAGGATGTTCCTAAGACTGCCTTCAGGACTCGCTATGGTCACTTTGAATTTCGGTGATGCCTTTTGGACTCACAAATGCACCCGCATCGTTCATGGATCTCATGAATAGAGTCTGCAAGCCATATTTGGATAAGTTTGTCATTGTCTTTATAGACGACATACTTATCTATTCTCGTAATCAAGGTGACCATGAGAAACATCTTCGGTGCATCCTAGAACTGCTAAGGTAAGAGAAGCTTTATGCAAAGTCTCTAAGTGTGAGTTTTGGCTTAGAGAATTCTAATTTCTTGGACATGTCGTAAGTGAGCATGGCATCCAGGTGGATCCCGCCAAAATAAATGCCATAATGAATTGGGAAGTGCCCAACACACCATCAGAAATACGTAGCTTCTTAGGACTGGCTGGTTACTACAGAAGGTTCATCGAGAACTTTTCAAGGATAGCCACTCCTTGACTACCTTGACCCATAAAAATATTAAGTTAATTTGGGGTCCAAAACAACAAGAATCTTTTGAGATTCTGAAACACAAGTTGAGCAATGCTCCTGTGTTATCCCTACCTGAGGGTGTTGAAGACTTTGTTGTTTATTGTAATGCATCGCACACTAGCATGGGCTGTGTGCTAATGCAAAAGGGAAAAGTAATTGCCTATGCATCACGACAATTAAAGGTGCATGAAAGGTATTACACCACCCACCCATCACTTAGAATTGGTTGCCGTTGTATTTGCACTTAAGTTATGGAGACATTACTTGTATGGCACAAAGTGTATCATATACACTAACCATAAAAGTCTTCATCATCTGTTCAATCAAAAGGAATTGAACATGCGACAGCGTCGTTGGATGGAAACACTTAACGATTATGATTGCGAAATTCGCTATCATCCTGGCAAGGCAAAAAGAAGGAATTAAGCCTATTAGGATCAATGCGAAGAGCATTGAGCTTAGAAATAGCTTGAATGAAAAGCTATTAGACGTGCAAAAGCAAGCTCTATTAGAGGCTAATGGTCCTAATGAAGGATTAGGCGGAATTGTTAATCAGTTAACGCCTGAAAAGGATGGAATCCTTAGATTTAAGGATAGAATCTGGGTTCCAATCTTTGGAGAACTTAGAGATCTAATCCTCTATGAAGCGCATAATACGAGATACTTAGTTCACCCAGGTGGTGATAAGATGTATCAAGATCTAAAAAAGAATTATTGGTGGATGGGTTTAAAGAAATCCATAGCCACTTATGTAGCTAAGTGTCTGACATGTTCGCAAGTTAAGGCCGAACATCAGAAGCGGTCAGGACTTCTACAACAATTGGAAATTCCCACATGGAAATGGGAAATGGTAACTATGGAATTGATTACCTAGTTACCTAAGACCAAAAGTGGAAATGACACTATTTGGGTCATTGTGGATAGGATGACTAAGTCAGCACATTTCTTGTCAATAAAGGAAACATATAACTCAAACAAGTTGGCTAAGTTGTATGTAGACAAGATTGTGTCCCTACATGGTGTGCCAGTATCTATTGTATCTGATAGATATACTAGATATACCTCTCATTTTTGGAAAAGTTTCCAACAATCTTTAGGCACACGATTAAACTTTAGTACGGCTTACCATCCGCAGACTGATGGTCAAAGTGAGCGTACTATTCAAACTTTGGAAGACATGCTCCGGGCATGTGTAATTGATTTAGGTGGAAGTTGGGATGACCACTTACCCGTGATAGAATTCTCCTATAATAATAGTTATCATACGAGCATCAAGGTTGCTCCTTTTAAGGCCTTGTATGGGAGAAAGTGCCGAACGGCCGTGTGCTGGGCAAAAGTTGGGGAGGCCCAACTATCAGGATAAGAGATTGTCCTGGAGACCACGGAAAAGACTGTCCAAATCCGTGATCGTCTCAAAGCTGCTAGGGATAGGCAGAAGAGCTATGCTGACAAGAGGTGTAAACCTCTTAAGTTCCAAATAGGGGACAAAGTCATGTTAAAAGTTTTACCCTGGAAAGGTGTGATACGCTTTGGGAAGAAGGGCAAGTTAAGCCCAAGATATATCGGACCATTCGAGATAGTCGAATGTATCGGCTCTGTAGCTTATAAGCTCAGATTGCCAGAGGAGCTTAGTGGAATTCATGATGTGCTCCACATCAGTAATCTTAAGAAATGTCTAGCAGATGAATCGCTAGCAATGTCACATAAAGATGTGCAAATAGATGAAAACCTGAGGTTTATTGAGAAACCAATTTCGATCGAGGATCGGCAGGTAAAGAAGCTCCGAAGGAAATTGATACCTATAGCAAGGTTAAATAGGACGCCTTTAGAGGTCCCAAATATAGATGGGAGGTTGAGTCCACTATGCGACAAAAGTACCCCTATCATTTTGAATCAAATCTTGAGGTTGAGATTTCCTTTACGGGGGTGAGGATGTAACACCATGTAAAAACGTGTCCAATAATATAGCGCACGTGTTGTATTTTTATTTTTAGTCTATTAAAGACTAACAGGGACTAAAAGCGTCAACATGCTCAAAATAAATCTCTGAGTTATCATCTGATGTCAACATGCATAAAACATAGCCTCTGAGTGACCATTAGTGTCAACATGCTTAAAACATAGCCTCTGAGTGACCATTAGTGTAAACATGCTAAAACTTGGCCCCTAAGTGACCGTTGTGTCAACATGCCCAGCCTCTGAGTAACATCGGAGTCAACATGCTTATAATGAGCCTCTGAGTGATCTTTTACGAAGTCCTAACTCTCAGATGTTCCATTTGTGGACGAGAGGGATTAAATCCGTAATTTTATAAAAGTTGGACATTGGAGGGGTTAAAAGTGTCAACATCTTAATTTATACCTCTGAGTGACCTTTTAACGAATCGAGAGCTCGACAATATCCGGGCATACTCCCGGATATGCCAAATATTGGTTACGGAGGGTTAAAAATGCTAAAAAGGTGTTTTAGAAGGTTTTAGAGGGTTTTATAAGTTAAGGGGCTAAAAGTGTCAAATTTTGAAAGTGGCCTAGGGGCGCTTGCGGGGCGCGAGAGACAAGGCCTGTGCCTCTTGCGGCCCGCCAGAGGACTGTATCTACAGAATTTTAACTTGGCCTCCACACAAAGTGCCAAAAACCATTTGATTCGAAACCATGGTCTTCCAAACAGCTATGCCACATTTTAGGACACTTGTAAGCTCCCTCTTACACCCCTTAGCACCTGGCATCACCTCCTTCAAGCTCTCCAACTATAAATTGGTGCCAAAGTTCACCATTTGAACTTGCACCTTTCTCATTCACAACTCTATCTCCCTCCTCTGGAAGTTCCTAACTGAAAGGAGCATCCAACTAAGTTCTATTGCATTCTAGGAATCTCTTGTTAGTGTTCCTTGCTCTTGCATTTTCGTTTATAGGCTTTTTTATAGCCAAAAGTCAAGCGTTTTTCGGAAAATGCCTTGACTTTCGGTTAAGACCATTATGGTCCAGCCATTGTTCGTAATGAACATGGCTAAGTGATCGTAATAAGGTAGGTGTTAGTCCCTATAAAGTGCCCTCCTGAAGATCACGTTTGCTAGACCAATTGACGGGTCAAAGTTATGATATTAAAAAGTCAAACAGGTCATTTTTCGGAAAAAAAATTATAATTTGATCTTATATATGTTATGAAACCTGTTTTGACACTTAAACAAGTTGGTAATAATTACTAGAACATGTAAGAACATGTTCGGCTCGTCAATTTCAGTTCTAGGGTCGGTTCGCAACCGAAAGTCGTGAAGTTTGACTTCTACTTTGACTTTCGATTCTGACCCCAATTTAGATTAGTAGCTACTGATCTAAAGTTGCATTATGATCGTAATATAATGTAGCGTAACCCTCTGAGGTTATACTACATAATCATAATCAGAATCCAAGTTTATGCACATGTTCCGTAATTATGTCATTTTGACTAAAATGTCATTTTTGCATAAAAAGAGGTTTAAATGATAATGAACTTGAAAATAAGTTTCCTACTGATGTAATATTATAAGTAGGATTATTTGGGATGTCAAATCAGATTGTAAACTGAGTTTACAAACAGGTCCTTGTAATATGTTGGTAAATGACAATAAAGCCCTTATGGCTTATAAAATGATTTTAATCATATCTTTTCAAGGTAAATTTTTTACCTACTGATGTGTTATATTAAATTACATATCTAAGACATTTTAATCTGAGCTTAACATCAGTTTTCATTAAACATCGCATAAATCATCATTTTACGACATAAGCGTTATTTCGGCGCATAGTATGGTTTTAAACCATATTTACCAACCAAGGCTTGTTACCTACTGATCTTAAAACTCATTTTAAATTTTTTTTATAGTAAGTACATGATATAAACTCAGAATCCCAAATAATTTATAAACTATGTGTAAAATAAGCAAAATGCCCATTTGTTGCATAGTTTGGTCATAAAAGATAAATTACACATAAAGTTAATATCCTACTGATATTATATTATAAATAAATTATTTTTCCAGAATACTTTTAGTTATAACATTAAATTATATTCAAGTTCCTTTTATATGGTAAATAATTACCAAAATGCCCTTATGAGCTATAATTTCTTTTAAAACCTAAACGGGCATATAAGTTGATATCCTACTGATATTACAACTTATTTAAAGTACAATCGCATATAGAACTTGTCCATGACTTATCCGGTTACCTGATATCGCTAATATGCGTACGGTTAAGTATATGTAACTAGTTTACGGAAATTAACCAAAATGAGTCTAACCTTGTCATTTAAGTTTCAAAATCCAGATTGTTTATAGTTTACCCATATTATGCAAGTCAAAGTACTTGTCGGGTTTAAACTACCTTCTATCCGGTCATCGTTTAATCAAGCGCTGTACGTTTTGACCATGTACACTACTCGGTCTAAATCTATGACTTAAATGAGACCGTTAGTATTTAATTGGTTAGCTTATGCCATAATCCAGACTAGAGCCTTCTGGTAGATGCTATCTGCACTTAATTCATTTTGGATACGACTGAGATATTAAATCTTGCATTTTAAAACAAAACTAGCTTAGGTAAATATTCTTGACTTATTTTCCCTATACAGGCTTGGGATACGGTAAATTATTACCGCTTGGTCGGAAATGGGATCAACCGAATGCCAGATTGTGGCTAGTAAATCCGCATATTCCGTTCTAATCAGTTTTGTTTGATAACTTAAACATCGGGGGTTAACTACCGTGTCCTGGATATCCTCAGCTCGTTACATTAGATAATGGCCATGACCTTAGCGCGGGGTGTAGGCATACCCCTGACAGACGCTCAAATGCAAATTACCCAAGACGTTGGGGATAACTCCTCTGTGATTTCTAACTGGTGTGTACTTAATCATGTCTCGGTCTCTATACTGGGCCCTGTATATATGGACAAACATGTGAATCTGTAAAAAATGTTACAAAGTAACTTTCCCAAGTTATAAAAGATTTGTGCCCTGTGCACTTAAATCAAATTTATAAAATGTTTTCAAAATGAGTCAGTCGGGTGTATTTACCAACGAGAGCTGATGTGTTTTCAAAAAGACTAAGCTTGCAGGTACAATACGAAATAGGCCGGAAGATGCTCGGTAGTGAAATAAGAGAATCTTGCAAATCCTTAGATCTGCCCTAAAGTCAGTTTTATATTCTTTTATTGTACATTTTATGATCCGCCTGTGGATCTTCTATTACGAGCCTGTATATTATTTTGTATTTCAAAATTTTGGTTTGTAATAGTAATTTTACTCCAAGACTTCCATTGTGCCGTGTTTAATTGACTATGATGTTATCAACTGACGTCACGATACTCCCCATCCGGGCTCACCGGTGTATGAATTTGGGTTGGAAATCCGGGGTGTGACAGTTCATCGCAACCTAGATAGTTCAAATAATTTAGCCAATCATAGTCTTAAAAACAAATAATCAAAGTCTAAATTCTGAATTCATTGGAATAAAACAAGAAAAATAGAAAAACCGGTAAGCAAAACCCATTTATTCCTTGATCTCTAAGCTTCCCACTTGACTCCAATAATTCCCAATCTTGATTTCTTGCAAAAGATCGCTCTCAATTCGTCCAGCAAGTCTTCTCCCTTCCTGTTCGTCACAACCCTCCAACAATATATGTCTCCTCCAAATAATATATGCCAACCCTCCTTTAGTTGCCACCGCCCCTTTAACTCAAAACACACAACCATTCACAAAATAAATAAAATAACAATTTTATTAATCAATATTTTGATTGTATCACATAAAGAAGAAGAAAACCAAACTGAAAGGAAATACAATACAAAAATGAAAACTATACTAAGAACAGATTACAAAGAAAAATAAGAAAAAAAACATAAAACATCGGTGACTAAGGCACGTGAAGATCACGTTTCCCTTAAAACAGATTTCGGGCCACCCAGGTGAACCCGTCTGTTTCCCAGAGTACAACAGCCTAAACAGATTGTACTGCCAGAATAGTCATGGGTGGTGGCGGTTTTAAGAGTATCGGAGGGTGGTGGCTGGAGGTGGTTGTTGGTGGCCTTAGAGAGGTAGAGAGAGAGAGAGAGAACTAGAGAAACAAAGATTTGGATTTTCTTTATATCTATACATATACATATGGTTACAAAATCAGCTGAGGAGCATGAATGGTATATTTAATAAAAGTTTTAAATAAAATAAAAAGGAACTACCAAGTTGACCCTGACTTAATTGAGGACCATGGATGAGGTTTGGCAATGGATATTTGGACTCACAGAGGATTATACTAGCAAAACTGTCTAAAAACAGGAACCAAAATGTCACTTTACTCCAAACAAAAAATAATCAAAGATTAACACACTTTACACAGATTGAAGAATAGCCATTAGCATGAGTAGTAGGATTGTTTTAGGGTTTACCGAATACAAAACAAAATTAAAAGTTAAACATTGTAAAACTATAGTCAGCAAGTAGAATACATAAACATCAAATAGGTACCACATACCTGATGAAGAAATTAGAGGATGAACCGATACACAATATAGTGAGATGAAATAAAAAAAAAACAAAGATTAAGTGAATTTTACTCATAAAAAATTAAAACCATAAAATAATAACATCCATCTTGTAACATCCGTCAAAAATGGATTCTAAAAATCCGAGTCGTTTTGAATACCGGACCCAACGCGTAAGAAATGAAAATGTGAATTTGTATATTTATTAATTATTTGTATTGATGTCGTATACTAAATTAATTTATTAATTAGGTTCGAACTAAACTCTCGTTAGGTCCGTTGTATAATATGAAAGAAATGGCATTTTCATTATATATTATTTTAAAGAATATTATATATTTATTTAATTAGTATAAATATTTCTATGTTAAAATATTAAGTTCAGGTTAGATACAGCTGTCTTATAACTAATCATCGTTAGTTCATTAATAAGATAAAATATATTATATATCCCTAAACGACACCGTATCCCTAAATCCAAATGACACCCAAATCAATCCATCCTCTTCACAGAGAACCTGTGTCGCTTGAAGGCTCGACCGGAGTTTATTTGGTTCGCTAAATGACACCCTCAGTTTGGTTATGCTCCAAACGACATGGTTCGATGGTAAAACTGATTGCATGTTGATTAAATCGATTATTATACTCCTTATTTAACACAATTTAAGTCTAAATTAATTTCCATTAAACCCTGTTAAAGTGCACTAGGAACACCAAAAGAATTAGTAAAATTATCATGTTTAGACAACAAAACTCATACCATTTGAGTTCTTTAAACATTTCACAACAATCCCATCCACTAATCCCGTTCTCAATCATTCAAATCCGCGAATTGAAGCAAGAAAGGAAACTAGGGCTTAAAACTACATCTTGTGATTTCTCCCTCATTTCTTAACGGAATTAGGTAATTCTTAAGCCTACTCTATCTAATTTTTCATGTTCTACAAAATCCCTCTATCCATTTCCGTGATAAAGGGCAAACACATCTGAAGTTAGAACATTGTGATGATAGGGTTCTTTGACACTTGAATTTGGTGTTTATAAAATTGAGTTTTAGTGAAATCGGACATCCTAAAAAATCTTGAATATGTTTGTATAGATTATGTAATTTTTGAGAATTATTGGATTTTTTTTGGAATTTTATGACAATTTAACTTGTTATATTACTTTAGTGAATATATGTAAAAATACAAGATAATCAATTTAATCATAATCACATCTTGTAATCTGGATTTTCAATATATATAATCTCGATGTGAAAATTTTATAATAATGGTTATATTATTTGATGAATGTATATAATATACAGATTAAATAAAATTGTAAACTAGTTATATTGCTTTTATAAACATGACTGGTTTATTTATTACAAAAATAATCATAGTGACTAAAATAGTAATCCCATTTAAATTGTTATAATTTCCTGGTGGAAGGAATTTATTTGTTGGTTTACTTAGAATTTGCCTAGAATTAATAGTCACCAAAATTATAATAATAATTATTTATTATATTATGCTAATATTTTCTTTCTATAATATTGTTAATAAAGAAACTCATACATACTCGTGAGTGGATTTATTAATGTAATTAGATAATTATTGCTTAGTGAGTTGTATAGCTATTTTATTTGGTTTTATTGATAAATTGTATAAAGGAATTTAAGACTTTAAAAATATATTTAATTTCAAGTTACAACCATTGAAATGTTAAATTCTAATCAAAGCTTCATTAAACCCCCCCCCCCCCCCCCTTCTCACTCACTCTCTCTCTATCTATCTATATCTATATATATATATATATATATATATATATATATTGGAGAGTTCAAATGAGAAAAAAAATTTGTAAGAATAAAAAAAATAACTTTTAAACCAATAGAAATTCTCCATTTACTTCATTTAATATGTGTATTTAATGTTATGAAAAAATGGCATATAGGTAAATCTATAATTGTCATTAATTAGCTAATTAATTAAACTTATAACTCATTTTTTTCATATATTCTTTAAAGATAAAATAATTTATGGTGTAGGATGATTTTCGACATGTGTAGGATAAATTTTAGTATGTGTCGGATAAATTTTGAAATGTGTAGGGTAAATTTACATGTGGGTAGGGTAAATTCCGGTAAATATAAGACATATGTAGGATAAATTTTGAAATATGTAGGATAAAATGTTTTTGCTTTATTAATGAGAGATAATATAATCAATTAGAAGAGTTATAAACTATTTAGTGTTTTACTATTATGTCCTTTATTCTTTTTCTTCTCACATTAAATTTCTTCTCAAATGAACCTTCCCATATTATATAGTGGAGAGTTCAAATGAAAAGAAAAATTTTGTAATAATAAAAAGAATAACTTTTAAACCAATAGAAATTCTCTATTTACTTCATTTAATTTGTGTATTTAATATTATGAAAAAGGGCATATAGGTAAATCTATAATTGTCATTAATTAGCTAATTAATTAAACTTGTAACTCATTTTTTAATATACTTTTTCAAGATAAAATAATTTATGGTGAAGGACAATTTTTGACATGTGTAGGATAAATTTTGAAATATGTAGGGTAAATTTACATGTGTGTAGGGTAAATTCCGATAAGTATAAGATATATGTAGGATAAATTTTGAAATGTGTAGGATATAATATTTTTGTTTTATTAATGAGGGATAACATAATTAATGAGAGGAGTTATAAACTATTTAATGTTTTATCATTATACTCTTTCTTCTTACATAAAATTTCTTCTTAAATGAACCTTCCCATATATATATATATATATATATATATATATATATATATATATATATATATATATATATATACACACACACACTTATGTTCCACCTTAATACATATCTATTTGATCTAGACATAATTTGGACTTATATAATTTTGATTAGGAGGTGGTATCATTAAATTTCAAGACATACCAATGTAATAATATAATTCATGTTATTACTTCTTGAATGTTATATATATATATATATATTTGGAATTAAGAATATTTATATATAATATTGTTTGTACACAAAAGTCCCTAAATCAAGAACCCAAATCATTGGTCCTATTTCACAGTTCCGTTTGTTTAGATTTTGATTTATATATTTTTAGGGTGAATTTTGTCGTGGATTTCTTTTGGATATTTAATTCATTATGCGGACTCGTTTGTGGATCGCTTCGCAACCCTTGAGTAGATCTTTTTCCTATCCTCTTTATGTCACTGAATATTTTTGGGGTGTATTGTGTGTCTTATTTCTTATGTTTCTATTTAAATCATCAACATGCAAAATCAATGTGTCATTATGTGTTTTATATTCATGTTTCTAGTATCATTATTCCATATACATGTATCTACTTGTTACTCATTTTGTGTCTATTGTTTCAATGTGGATCCACCAACTAACAGGTTCCCCATGACCATGGGTTGAACTAGGTATTGCCACCATTTCGACTCGCTCTTCAGGGCGTGAATCTCATTGTGTCAATTGTTTCTTTATTATTATGTCGCATTATCAGATTTGATTTGGTGATTGTTGTTATTGTGATTTGATATGATGTATCTATTTCACTTGAAGTTGCATGTTAAATCTTTTTCAAATAAAATAATTACAATAAAGAAGCAAAATATTTTATTTAAACTTAGATCTATTCATCAACTTTATCTTGACCAATAAACTCTTTTTACGCATGATACAGGTACACATGTGTGAGATGAGTTGAAGATGAAGACACTTAGGATGTGCCTTAGTTAATAAATTGGATATTATTTTTAATGATTTATGATAGTGGTATTGTATGAGTTATATTATATTTCTATGTTATGTGTGACATTTTAATTTGGATATGTTTCAAATATTTAAACTTATAATTGTTGTCATGAGCTATGGACAATTATCTCGCTCCGACCAATAGTCCGTTGCGGGTCGAGGTGTAACATCTCTGTTACAATTTCAAGAATCGCCATGGATAGAGGCAAAGTTTGTATACATTGAGTATTAAGGTTTAACGGATCAATAAAAGCACAAACAGAGAATTAATAAGAGAGTATTACTAGGATGAGAATCACATAAAATAAAAATTAAATGTATAATTTAACACATACCTGTGATATTGTTTGATGAATCGAGAAGAAAGAAGACGATGGGGAAAGCTCTAGTTAGGGTTTACATGATAGAAAACAAAATAAAAAAAAACATGATTCAGTTCGACATGTAAAGGATAAAGCATAAACATGAAAAAGGAACAACATACCTGTCTTTACAATTGAAGATTCGTCAAAGAAAGAAGAACCAAATGTAGAGATTGAGTATGTAGGATTAATGAGATCAAAAATAAAACAAAAATCCGATTAATATGATTCAAACCATAAAACAAACACATCAAAAGCATGCAACATACCTTTGTTTCGATTGTTGTGGAATCAGTTCTCCTCGAAAGTACAGGATAAAGAAATTGGTTTTTTTAGGATTTGGTAAAAAGGAGAGAATGTGAGAAAGAAATTCAGTAAACAACATTGAAATGGACTTAATTTTGGTGGAATGAGTTACCCGAATTAATGCTTCATATTTTCATTAATAAGGGGAGACGTTTATTCCTTCCAAAACCACATAACCAATAGCCTAATCACATGGCACGTGTCCCAAATCCATTACATTTATTATAGACAAATTGCACAAATCAACTTTTATGTTATACCTAAATTGCACTTTATACCTTTCACTATAAAATCGGCCAAACCCATCTTTATGTTCATGTTTTGCTACAGAAGTCAACCTTTAACACAAACCGTTTTTTTTTCCTGTTAACCCCCTCACATCCAACACATGTGAGGGTATTATGGTATTTTCTTATCCTATTTATATAATATATTTTTTTAAACTATCACCCACAATGTTCAACCAAACCCTCATTTCCCTCTCAAAACCCAACCTTAAAATTGACCAAGATTTAATTAAACAAAACTGCGTCAACTGGAAAGCTCGCCAGAAGGTGTGCCGTTGACAAAACTAACGTACAGAGAGATTAGTTTCAGTCCGGTGAGTCGGAAAGTTACTGTCCGAAGCTCGCCGGCGATATTGGCGTTTGACAAATCAACAGCTTCAACAGACCTAGTCAACAACTTCAACTTCCACCCATCGAATAAATTAACTAAATGAAGCAGGTTTTGAATTATTGTGAATTTGTGATGCAAGAGATAATTTAGTAATTATGCAATCTAAGCGGATTCGAAGCTGCTCATAACACAAAACTGGATAGCATCAAAAGGTAACTCATTTCTTAATTTTAAATAATAAATACCATATCACTTTAAACAAATGGAAAAATATATGCTACAAGCATAATAATGTGATCTGTCCAACTTTTTTTTTCTTTTTGTTAAACGTCACCTAAGAATGTTAAAATAATTCTGTTTGCATCATGAGTTCGATCTATACATTGTATAACTTAAAATTCCATTAATCCGGAATTTTCCTCTTACTCCGACTTCATAAGAGGGATTAGGAGGTCGTCGTCGTCCGATTAGATCTCTCCGATGAGGTCGTTTGTTTGGTGTTTGGGTTTCATGAACCAAAATCATAGACGGTGATCTAACATTCTACGTTCAAAATTTATTTGAAAGATCAGCCGTTGACACTGAACGTCTTGTTAGATGTATTAAACCAGGTGCTGTTGTGGTTAAAGTTAAGGAGGTTGAATTTGATGATGATGGCAAACAGTTGATTCCAACTTCTTAGTTACAAGTACTTAAAAGATGTTTTCTTCAAAGAATTTGAAAAGAAAAGTATGAAAATGTAATTGGATATCGTCTTCTGAATCGATTGCTGTAGTTGGTGGTTAAATGAAGATGGTCTGAGGTGAGGGGTTTGTGTGGATGTTGGGGAAGAAGGGATGTATGGCGGCTGAGAGAGAGAGAGAGATTGTTAAAAAGCTAATTCAAAAGGAAAAGTAAAATGATGAAAAAGTGTTGATGCGTATTTGTGTGGATGCGACTCAGTTCGGTTTAGTTCGACTCAGTTCGACATTCACGTCAGAAGCTCACGATCCAAAGCAGGCCATTAGAAATGAAGACCGAAGACCAAGCAACAGTCAAGGGGGAGTTTGTTGATACATTTTTGTGTCTGCCGCTTATTCTTAGTTACGTCAGTAATTGTATGGTCTTTGTTTGTTGCGTCTGTAAATTTTTGGTCTTGTCGACCAAATCAAGATATCCTCCTATCTTGATTTAGTACGACGTTTAGTTTGTTTGTGTTGAAAAACAGTTGCATATGTGCATACTGTTAAGTTTTGTCCAAAGGACCACTTCTTCGTGCGAGTGAAGTTGTCCTTCGTATGAGTGAATTGTCATTCGTACGAGCCATTTGCTTGCTCGTACGAGTGACCATTCCAAAAGAACAAGTTTCTTGTTCGTATGAATGACTATTCAAAAAAAAAACCTTTTGCTTGTTGTACGAGCAAGTTGCTTGTTCGTACGAGCCATTTGCTTGCTCGTACGAGTGACCTTTCAAGAAGAATAGTGTTTTGTACGAACAAGCACTGTGACTTTCTTTGTGAATGCTATGGGTGTTAGGCCTATATAAACAGACATGCACTTCACAGTTTAGGTGTGGGAGCATAGAGAGAGCACAGAGAGAATGTATAGAGAGATAAGCAGTTTATTCAAGAGTGTATGTACTGGGTCTCTCTACAAATCAATATACTGAACATTTGAAGATATATCTTTTATTATATTGGTTGTGCTCTTGCTTTGGTTTGCATATACACTTAGATTCCGCACTCGTGTGTGTGTTAAACAACAAGAATTAGGTTATCTTGATCCTTCAAGTGGACCTACAAAGAGGCCCTCACATGCTTTGCATGTGATGTGACTTAACCAAGAAATTTAACGGTGTTAGTGTTAAAGGTTGACCCTTGTAACAAAACATGAACATAAAGATTGAGTTTGGCCGATTTCATAGTGAAAGATATAAATTGCATTTTAGGTATAACATAAAGGTTGATTCGTGCAATTTTATCTTTATTATATTATATAGACATAAATATAGATATAGATTTTAGTAGGAACTTTGTTATTACAAATGGTTTAACACAAATACATAAAAAATAGGTATAAAAATACATAAAATATATCAAAATAAATAAATATAATAGAAAAAATAAAATATAAAAAAGATTAAACAAAAACAAACATGATAAAAGCAACTTCTCAAAAATAGTTAAAAAAGGTTGTTGATTTAATTGTTGGCCAACTTATTGAAAAGAGTGGATAAACAAAGAAAATACGGAGATAAATAAAGGGTTAGAATCAAATAAAAATTATTTTAAAAGATAAGAAATCGTAAGAAGGTATCTAACAGACTTTATTTGACCTCATTCAAGTGGCAATGGAATCGTGTTATCGTATTCTACGATATGAGATTTTGGATTTTCACTATTGGATTTATAGCTTGTAAATTTCAGAAATTTTTTTTATATCATTGTTTATTTTTAATTAGCATTGTGTCTTTTATATATTTGCGTCATTGTCCTTTTTTTGCGACTCATTGTGTATTTCTTCCTTGACATTGTGTTATATTTTGCTCGACATTATGTTATGTTTTGTAATTCGTTGTGTTTGTGTACACTTTTTAGATTAAGAGAGTTCGTATGATAACTTTACCCAAGAAAATATTGGTATAATATGTTTGATTTAATTGACATGACACTAGTAGGAGTAAATTTAGTAATGTAGTTTTTATATTCTTTTAACATCACAATTGAAAAAAATAATCAAGGTGTGTCATTTTATGATTACTTTGAAGCATAGATTAAAATAACTAATGGTCTTATTTATTCTATAACTAATTGTAGTGTCGAGACTAACAATTGTTATTTGTCCAAATGCGAGACTCCAGCATCGCAATCAAGTAACTTAATTAGTTTAATCATGTGGGTTTTGATAGCAGCAAGCAATACTAAGTAGTGTGTAAACTTTAAAACCTTAAAACCTATTATTCTTAACAAGTTACAGCAAACGAAAATACAGAATACAATTTACCATACATTTTCTTTTAGGAAATAGTTAATATCTTTTTTAGTCTTAATTATAAGCTAATTACGTGCCCAACAACAATAAGTTTCTTTACAATAACTTTGGTGACTTGTATATACTTACTGTAAAAATTGCATAATATATGATAAATTTATATTTGCATAAAATAGAACCAATGATTGAAGAACTAAAATCAATGGCTAAAGGTTCTCCAATCATAGGGTAGTTTTATATAGCCGTTTGGAAAAAAAATGATCTCACAATATATTTTGTCATGATTACTACCATAACATGAAATTAAATAATGAATTAAACTTTAGAGAAGCACTTTTTTACTTATTAACAATATCTATATGGTATGCAATTAAATATGATTTGTAAAACTAAAATATATTTTTATTAACTGATAGGTCGCATGTAAAATTCTGGAAAAATTAAATTTATTATTTTGTTTGATAAGTCATGTAAACTTCTTGAAAAAATAAATTTATTATTTTGGTTTAATTTAGATAATACTTTAACATATAAACTTCACCTTTCAAATTTTAAGAAGTTCTAATTGTCAGAGATTGATTGTTTATTTTGGATTTATTATTCGTTCATTCTACTAGTGTGTAAACAACCAGTCGATCTTAGAACATGTTCATCACACACACACACACAAATATATATATATATATATATATATATATATATATATATATATATATATATATATATATATATATAATCTAATGTATGCTTTAACATATATACTATTTTTTTATAAATATCATGTTGGTTTTTCTATTGATTACTATTTAAAATTGCTAAATATTCACATCAACAGATATCCTATTATAAAGAAAACATATTCAAACATATAATGTTTCATAACTTCATTTATTTGTAATTTTAATTATTCAACATCACATATATATCTGAATATAGAAACACTCTAATAGGTATATAAGGATGGTTAATAGCCATTATTTTGTAGGGCAGATAATTAGTGTTGTTAAAGGCAATTCAGCTTTTGTTTCTTTGTCTTTGATTGGCATGGTGTCTATAACCAAGACAAGCTTCTACACCACAAAGGATTTGCAAAAAGAGAAAGTGAAGGGTAGCATTCTGCAAAATAAAGATAGTTAAGGGGAGACAAAGTTTCCACAACTTGAAGCTTTTGCAGTCTTTAGAAAAAGAAAGTTACAAATTGCACCCTTTTAAATAAGGTCACTATCCAGATAAAGCTTGCCCATTTCTATTATTTTAGTTTATTAATTTACATCATCTTTTGCTTGAAAGTAAGGAAGCTACAGTCTTGGATCTATAACTTCAAATTATCAGTCTAAAGCAGTCCAACTTCCATTATTTTCTATGTACTTTCACCTTTCTAGTTTTATGAGAGAGATAATGTGGAGAGAGGGAAACTAATTGAAAAATAATGTATACAAGGCTTATGTGGTTTAGCAGCAGTCTATCTATTCTGATAATATTACACAATACACACTAATAGCATCCATATATTTTCTTATTAAAGTTTTATATACATCCTTAAATATATTTAAAACATGACTAAAATTAAACAAAGAAATGTGGTAATCACACAAACACACATAGATAATAATTTAAATGCGATACACAAGACAATTATTAATCAGATATCATCTCTTATTACTCTCCCACTATATCCACTTAGTACCAAATACAGCTGTTTACATAGTTACTTTACTTCAATATATTTTTGTATTGAACGTGATTACCTGAATACATAAATACATGCACACAATATATATACAACACACACATATGTTTGTGTCTGTATGTACACTCTCTTAGAAAATTATTATTTTTATTAAGGTAGGAAATTAAATTTTAATAATAAAGCTAAATACTCCAGTTAACAATACTGTTTAAAGGTTGAATTAGTCTTTTTATGAGAGAGAAATTTGCTTTGCTTCACATGCATTCCACTTTCACATACAAAACTAACAACTGCAAGAAAAGCACAAAAGTCCCACTTCACACTACTTATTTAATCCTCTTCTTATAAACCACATATCACCACTGCTTGCCAATGCATTAAGCACACCAACTTCCAAAACCAAACCATACGAAGAACAAAACCATATAACCATTTCTTGAACCCTCCTTTCACAAACTAAACTTCAATCCCTAGTTTCAAAAAAATTATAACCCTAGTGATCAATCATGAGGGCTGGAGGCTACACCATGCAACACACACTAACACCCGGAGCCACAACCGTTGTGAAGCAAGCTCTTGGTCTTGCTAGACGGCGTGGACATGCTCAGGTCACGCCTTTGCATGTTGCCAGCGCGATGCTAGCATCGCCAACAAGCCTTATGAGAAAGGCTTGTTTGCAACCAAATTCTCACCCACTCCAATGCAAAGCTCTCGAGCTTTGCTTCAACGTGGCCTTGAACCGCCTCCCTACCATGCAATCGAGCCCTATCATGTTAAACCCTAATCAATCTCACCACCCTTCTCTTTCCAACGCGTTGGTGGCCGCGTTCAAGCGGGCTCAAGCTCACCAACGACGTGGTTCAATTGAAAATCAACAACAACCTATCTTAGCTCTTAAAGTAGAGATAGAACAACTTATTATATCCATCTTAGATGATCCTAGTGTTAGTAGAGTGATGCGAGAAGCCGGTTTTTCTAGCACCCAAGTCAAAAACAATATCGAACAAATGGAGATATCCATTTCTTCCCCAAATCCCCTCAATTTTTCTCAATCAAAAGAGAACATCAAGCCCAAATCTTTAGCTAAAGTCCAAGATGAAGATGTGATGAGTGTTATAGAAATGATGATGAATAAGAAAAGAAAGAACATCGTTGTTATAAGAGAGTGTTTAGCTAGTGCTGATGCTATAGTTAGAGGTGTTATAGACAAATTTGAAACTGAAAACAATATCAATCTGAGATTCATGCAGTTTGTAAGCCTTCCTTTACACTCACTAAACCATCTTTCAAGGGAAGATGTTGAAAATAAAGCTAGGGAACTTAAGTGTCTAGTAAAAAGCTTTGTGGGTAGAGGTGTAATCTTGTATTTAGGTGATCTCAAATGGGTGTCTGATTACTGGTCGAA
The DNA here is from genome assembly GCA_947069175.1 of Scalesia atractyloides. Lineage (NCBI taxonomy): Eukaryota > Viridiplantae > Streptophyta > Magnoliopsida > Asterales > Asteraceae > Scalesia > Scalesia atractyloides. The sequence goes on from CAMTDV010000011.1 coordinate 45,405,711, forward strand.
CCACAACGAGCGAAAGCTCAATCAGAGCTACTACTACTCTCCAGTGGAGCATATGATCATGGAGATTAGTGGACTTATGTTTGGTGTTGATAGTGGGAAGTTGTGGCTGATGGGGATAGCCAACTCACAAACATACGTGAGGTGCAAAACAGGTCATCCATCACTTGAAACTCTATGGGATCTTTGTCCTCTTACACTTCCTGTTGCTAGCTTGGACCTCACCCTCAATCTAGAAAGGTAAAGACTTAAAACTTTTTTGATGCTTTTGCCTTAAAGATAATATTTTCATGTTAAAAAACTGATCTTGGATGTTGGTTTTGTTTTATTAGCAATAAAGATTCTTTCAATGAGATGAAATTCCTCACTTGTTGTGACGAATGTTCGGTTAATGCAAAGCGAGAGGCTCGAACCATTACGAGTTATGGCCTAACCACTGAGCCCATCACTACTCCTATGCATGGCTCCACTTTGCCTTCATGGCTCCAACAATACAAAGAAGAGAATCAGGTAAGGCTCTTGTTATATAATAAATCGGTGCTTGATAATACTAATCTTGTAGAAGTGAGAATGACAGTATGATGTATGTGTTTGCAGGAATGTGAAAAGGTTGGAAATCTTTGCAAGAAATGGAACTCAATTTGTAGTTCACTTCACACACAACAACCCCTCATGTCTTCTTCACCAAATTTCCACCAACACCATATCCCCTGGCCCGTTGTTTTCGAATCTAACACCCCAAAAGAACATCAGTTTTTCATCGGTGGTGAATGTTTCGAACAGCCCAATCCGAAAACGCTCATGCCCGAACTCTTGTCGAATCCAAATTCAAGTCCGAATTCAGCTTCTTGTAGTGAAGCTAGTGATCAAGATTACAATCAAGGTGATCATGATCAATGCTACTTGCACAAGTTCAAGGAAATGAACTCAGAGAATGTCAAGATTCTAATCAATGCATTGGAAAAAGTTGTACCATGGCAAAAAGAGATCATTCCAGAAATAGTAAGCACAATCCTTCAATGCAGGTCTGGTACAATGGAAAGAAAAGGGAAAGAAGAAACGTGGTTATCTTTCTTGGGTGCTGACAATCATGGAAAAGAAAAGATAGCAAGGGAGTTAGCCAAAGTTATATTTGGATCAAGAAACAACTTTGTGCAAATCGGCTTGAGTAGATTTTCAGCTACACGAGCCGATTCGACCGACGACGATCAAGAATTCGCTAGTAACAAAAGGGCGAGGGACGAAAATGGCCAAAGTTATCTTGAAAGATTCACAGAAGCTGTCCAAGAAAACCCGAGCCTTGTGTTCTTCATGGAAGATGTTGAGCAAGTTGATTACCATTCCCAAATGGGAATCAAGAAAGCAATCAAGAATGGAAGAATCGCACTAAGTGATGGACAAACGGTTCCTTTCCATGATGCCATTGTTATTTTCAGCTGTGAAAGCTTCAGTTCGATTTCGCGAGCGTGTTCTCCTAGCATAAGGCGAAAGTATAGCGAAAACGAACGACAAGAAACCGTTGAGGATTTCGGGAAAGAGTCTATTATCAGTTTGGATTTGAACATTGCTACAGAAGATCATAAGAGTTCATATGAACAAGAATCAGTTTCCGATATTGGCATTTTGGATTCAGTTGATAAGCAAGTTGTTTTCAAACTCCAGATGTTGTAAGAAGTTTAAGTTTGTAAATTAGGGTGTAGTTTGAGATGGGGTGTTAGAGTTTTGTGAAAGGATTGTGAGTTTAATTAGAGTATACCAACAACTGTTTTTTTAGTCTTGTTTCTTGAATTAGATATCGTACTATGATAGTATATGAGTTCATGTTTAGTTCCATGATATAAATATTACTTCATTTTTCACATTATGTGTTTGTGTTCGAACCATTATACATTTATACTTGATTTTCTATATTATTACCATTGTATGTGATAATGTTTCATTCTTTGATATTATTTATCTGTTAATCGAAAAATGAATTGTTTCACTTATAGCAAGGGTAATACTGGCAAAGAAAAAATTTAAGAGATTACTAACATTAACTTCTCAAAAAGAAAGTGAAAAGTTCTCATGTTTATGAATATATAATAAATACATAATCTATTTTAATTTGAAAAGCATAAAATATGTTAAATATTTTATGTTGGTTATTATATTATATTTTATATATATATATATATATATATATATGTATACATATATATATATATGTATACATATACATATATATATATATATATATATATATATAAAAGATTCTGCTGATTAATTTATAGCTTTAATTGATACGCCATTTCCTTATATATATATATATATATATATATATATGTGTTTGTTATTTTAAATATGATATATAAGACTTTTTTTACCATCTAACTTTTCTAACTTTTGGTGCTTTGAATCGTCTTTCATATGTTATATGTGAAAAATCAATTCTATAATATTTGTTTCACATAATCTGGATTTGAGGCATCAAACACTTGAAGATCATTTAACACCCAAAATTTGTTTTAACATTGTTTCTTTATTAGAAAAAAAATGCACCAGTAAAACCTTGTGAAGTCATATATTTCCTTTTTTGTTTTTTTCCCATCATTTGGATTTTAAGACTTCCTGTGTAGTAGGAGTGTAGTACTACATAAGACACTTGGACAAAGGTACGTATTCGAACTTTGAGGTACGTACTAAACAAGTCATGGCAGCCAACCTTAAAAAATTGAACCTTTTCTTACGGGTTTTAATTCAAATTTATATTTATTTTTCTAATAAAATTTTGGTTAAACCAGCTGTTTACAGGACACTATTCATTACAAAGTCCCATGAGTTACGAGTCCTTTAATATGAGTAAGTTTAAAATATGGATTATTTTATATAAAACGGTTTTTAATATGAATTAAACGTAACTAGACATGTATATATCGAGTGTCATCCACATCGGAACTCTTAATTTAAGAATATATGAGTGGTGTTACATCATTCTCTCTTTATTAAAAAAAATACCGGAGACTTTTGGAGGAAATTTAACTATTGTATAATTTCTTTATAAGAATTTTGAAATAACTTCATAAAAACTATAGCTATAATATTAGTTATTTTTATTATATTATTATTATTATTATTATTATTATTATTATTATTATTATTATTATTATTATTATTATTATTATTATTATTATTATTATTATTATTATTATTATTATTATTATTATTATTATTATTATTATTATGATAATATAAACAATAACATTTAAATTGTCATGTTTCATCAAAAATCATATAACTTTTATATTATTATTATTATTATTATTATTATTATTATTATTATATAAACGATAACATTTAAATAGTCATGTTTGATCAAAAAGATATAACTTTTAAAATGGATCACTATATGATGTTTGACGATAGTGTACAATGAGATAGAGAGTGTGTGTTGGTCGTCCGAAAAAAAACTAGTATATTATGTTAGTTATTGACATTAAAAGTATAGTTAAAATGAGACAAATTTACGAAATAATCAAAATGAAAAAAAATGTTTTGTTATGCCAATAAAATTGCTAATGCGTTATTATCCCTCAACATCAAGAAGCAATAAAAAGAATGTTGGGAGTCGGGATGAAAAAAGATTGCAAATATATGATCGATTACTTATGAATTGTGCAAAACAAAAGCAACTTTGATAAAGAAAAAAAGTAGTTGAAACAAAATGCAAAAGCAGCTCAAAATATTCTTCATCATATGTGTTTAATTTCATTTTAATTTTGTTTTTTTAACACATGATTCATGTTTAGACATTACATTTTGGTTTTCTTTTATAAGTTAACTAAAAAGTATAGTAATGTGAGTTAGCTCACTTAATAAAGGTATATGTTTTTTTAAAGGGGATGTCTCGGGTTTAAATCTAGAAAACGATGAATAATTAAGAATTATTGGTGTAATAAACTAACATAAGCCGTTAAAAAAACTAAAAATTAAAAATAAATACAACTATACCACCTAAAGTCACAACCCAATCAGAAAACAAAACAAAAAATATTAAATGCAATAACACAGTTTTGATCATTTAGATACTTTCATCACAAAATAGAGAGCTTATAAGATTAAACATACGTGCCTATCTTAGTGAAATTGGGGCTCATCGATGAAACTCTTTCAAAAAACATGCCATGAGCGAATAATTTATTGACGCAATTTACTAAGGGATTTCTATTCCATGTAAATAAAATGTTTAACTAATATAAAGTATTATAAATGATGAAAAATTTTACAATCGAAAGCTATTTTTATTTACAAAATATGTTTATAAGCGATACAGAGAGAGGGGAGTCTAGCTAAGTAGTGAGATTGTCGGGTGATGGCGTTCCCGACTTAGTTGCATATCATTTCTATTACGGCTAATCATAGAAGTTTGTGGAATTTCTTCTGGTGTGCTTTCTGTTGCTCCTGCATCATGTGTCGGCAAGATTTCTCTATATCGCCCTGGGTTCCCTATGTCCTCAACATTAAGTTAGCAAAAGGAAGTTATATATTTCAAACATTATAATAAATTCATAATAAGGCAATACAATATATACAAAAGAAATTTCTACCTCGACACCGAAGCAGTGTGCTTGGTGCCAACATCAATGTTAGATGAGGTAGTCTTATCACATATGCAATAATTAGTATACTAATTGGTCTTGTCATGTGTTAGTGAGTTGATTTAGCTTTTAGAAAGTCACGTAAAATTATAACAAGTCATTTTGATATTATATACATAACTTGTTTGATAATTAGCATGTTGAATTATTTTCGTTTTGATGTTACAGACATAATTTGTTTGATGATTAGCATATATTGAACATATTTTAGTAAGTTGGTTTATGTTACACAAACTCATAGGTGATGGTTTGCATAATTGAGAAAAGCAAAAAAAAAAAGTTATTTTAATGAATTCTGTTTCTAGTCGGCTCAAAAGTATAAGTTGTCTAAAACAATAATAAACCTATAAATATGATACAAGAAACCACTTTCCCATGTTGAACCCTTACAACCGATCAATTACACAAATCCCCCACTGCCATTAATTAGTTATAAACACAGACCAAACAACACCACTAAACTCCCATCACAATAAACTACATTTTAATCAAGAATTTAAGATGTCACTTTACTATTAAAACCATGTTTATTAATCAGGATAATATTAACTAATGACTTAAATCACATAGGTCATAGGGATTAGGAATTTATCCTTTCCACGATTATGTCTTCAATTTCATGCGATCTTTTTTAATGGTAAATGTTATCTAACTCTACTTTACATTATATAATATAAAATACATTCCTTACTCAGGTTTGAACGTGAGAAATCCTCTCTAAGAGGCAATTATATTTACCAAATGAGCTACCCCATATTGACATATGCTATCTTTTAATTCGATATTCTTGCATTTTGGTGATCCTCAACATACATTTTTTCATTCTTTAAATTATCAGCTCAACTTGAGCGGGGCTCAGGAATTTAAAAGTTGTTTTGTCAGCCAGTTATTTTAATTGATAATTGTAATCAACGTCATCACTTTTTTTTAAGTTTTACCACTTATACAATGGCTTGTTGTGAACTTTATCATCATTTTTATCATTTTTAATCGTGGTGGAACAAATATACATTAACTTCAAGATTATATTTTTTAATGGCAAATTAGTACATTGAAATAGAAGGTAAACTAGCAATAATTTGTCTTGTTTTCTTTTTTTGAATATTAAAACTAAGTTTTTTAAAAATTATATTCATAAATCTTAGAGTTATAACATTACTATACATCACTCGTTGGACTCGACTAACTAATTCCACAATCTCAGACATAATTAAAAAATCAATCAGTTGTTATTAAGGTTACATGGAGTTACTTCTTTATTAAAGTGGAATTGCTTATGGTCAGCAAAAGTTGTAAGCAGCAATAATCAAATTACCAATATAGATTATAGTCTATCAATTAAACAAATTACCCATATAGATTATTTTCTCTCAATGAATCATAATATCGATTATTAAAATCTTATTTTCCAATTTCATAAATGACTAAAAACATGAATAACTAGTGGTAGCCAATGTCATCAACCTTATCAAGACACTTCAAAAGACAAGTGTGAACTATGAGAGCAAAAAATTTTGACAAGATTTTGTAGAAAAAATGTGTAATGGATGGCAAACTTAATGATAAGTGTCTCCTGTGAACAAGCAAGCTTTAATCTAAAATGACCTTTTTTCACCTTTATGTATTCCTTTTACAATCGCAAAATTATGTGTAAAAGCACTTTCAAGAAATCCCCTTTTCGTTCATAAGATGTGTTCTCACAACTTTAAACCGTTTCTTATTTGTCTAAGATCAGTTTATCATATGTGAAGCCACTAGTGACATGATAGTTACAACGGAAAGATGGATATACTGATGTGATTATAGGGGCATAGATGTCAATTCTTACGATTGTGTAGTTAAGAAAGGGACTAGAGAATAATTTGATGGTATACATGCAAATGAATTGATTTAGTATTATTTCTTTTTGTTTGTATGTAACGCACTAAATGGGTAAAGTCAAGAAATTCGAATAGTGTTTCCAAAGTCCAGTAACCTGACCTGTTTAATCAAAAACCTGAAGAACAACCTTATCTTTGAAACAAGAACAAATTATAAATTTCATCCTTTCCTTTATGTTGATACCAAATTACAAACTATGTCCTTTATTTTCAAAATGTATATAAAAACGTACTTAATGTTTGCATACTCTTGCAGTGACTTCCTTTTACCCTACTCAGTTAGTTTTCATAGTTAAATCTTTCCAAATGAACCTCACATGAGGGTATTTTGCTCATTTTACTCATTTATTTAATATATGTATATATATATATATATATGTATGGCTCCGTTCAAATGAGAACCACCATGAGTGGTGAGAACCATGAGAATTTTTTCTTCCCGCGCGAATTGGAATAAAATCTTTTTACACAAAAGTATATAAAAATATTATAAACACATTTGTAAAAAAATAAAAATAAAAATTGTCGAGTCAGTAGTTTTGACTGATGCAAGTTTTTTTAGCGCTGGTATAAATTTTGTACGAAAACAAATATTTTTTTACGCCTCACGTAAATGTGGGTATGCGGCATTTTTTTTTTATTTTTTTGCTGAAACAAATGATTTTTATGGCTTTTGAGAAAAAAATTTCAGAGTGTTTAAATGAGAACGCTAAATATTGAGAGAACCGTGAGAATGAATAGAAAAACCATGAGAACTTGTTCAAAAACAATTCAAATTCAAAAAAAATTATATTTATCATTATTATTCGAATAAATAATTAGAATTAAACTTACACATTTAAATTTATATATATTCGTAAATAATGAAACTTTACACATGTGCAAGTTTGTCATTTACACATGGATAAATTTGTTGTTTTTGCACATGTGTAAAAAAAACTTATCAATGGTGATTTTAAAAGGAGGGATGAATTATTTAAAAAGTAAATTCTTTTTTTTTATTTTGTATTTTAGTTATAATGAGGTTTGCCTTAAATATATATAGGGGATGGTTATCTTGAGAACGCTAAATATTGCGAGAACGAGTGAGAAAACCAATCAAAATCAAATTTTTTTAATGCAAACATCATTATAACTAAAATACAACATTAATAAAAGGATTTACTTTTTAAATAAGTCATCTCTTTTTTTTTTAAATTCACTCTTGATAATTTTTTTTGCACGTGTGAATAAAATAAATTTACACATGTGTAAATTACCAACTTAAACCTGTGTGAATTTTCTTTATTTACGAATATATGTAAATTTAAACGTGTAAATTTAATTTCTAATATTTTATTCGAATAATAATGATAAGTGTAAAAAAGATTTTGGATTAGAATTGTTTTTGAACAAGTTCTCGTGGTTTTTCTATTCGTTCTCACGGTTCTCGTAATATTTAGCGTTTTTATTCAAACCATCATCTATATAGGTAAAGGACATAGTTTGCAATATGGTGTCAAAATAAAGGATGATTTTGGTAATTTACTCTTGAAACAATTGGTTGATCATTCACATATTTTTTAAGTTTGAATATTTATATGACGTTATAGCGATCGTTATGTAATTAGTGTTGTGATATTAGGTACCATCACTAAACGCATCATTTGGGAAATGCCTAATGCAGATTCGCATTCTGACAGTCGGGTATGTTTTGAAGATCTTGATAATCCCTCTAACTACACATATACGAGGTCCACATAAATTGATAATATTTCAAATGAACTTCAACAGGTTTGTGTTATATTTTATATAATATGGTGGTGTTGTTACTACCTTACCATTTAGTTTGCAACTTACTTTTATGTGATGTTAGGCTAGAAAATTTGATCTAATGTCCAATTATGATGTTGTTGTATGGAAATAACACAATCGGAGACTAGAGGCATTTTGATTGAGGTGAGTATAATTAAGCTCTGTTTCCTTTAATATTTGTTTTGATCTTTGTGAATTCCTGTAATTACCTCTCATATTTTTCTTGTTTTCAAATATTCATATCAAAGTGATTTGGATACTGAAAGTGAGGTAATGAAGCAAATCAGGGCAATTTTGCTACTAAGTTGTGATTTTCGAAACACATAGAATTGTAGGTATATCTTTCTTTTTATTTTCATATGTAACACCTATTCATCTTTTATATTCAAGAAATTTGATGAGCTAATGTTACCAACTTTGGTTCTTTCATATTCATCAAAAAGTGAACGTGCTTGGATCCATAGGTAACATTTGGCAAGGTAGCTCCTTTGTTAGAGTAAATAGTTTTTTTTTAATAATTAGTTTCCTTCGTGTAACATTTTTTTTAATTTAGGTAATCACGGATTAAAATGATAGTTGGCAAGTTACATATTTGTAAGAAGTTTGAAAAGTGAATCTAAATCTACCAGAAGTAAAACTTGATGAGTTTGCTAAGTAGATTTGAGCTGCCGCAAAATGCGGCTTCTCATACTAAAAGTAAAAAGATCAACAAAAATGAAAGAACATAGGTGGGGCAGGGATCGAAACCATACCTCACCTAAACGAGGCACATTCCTCACTAACGGGGGTGGTAAGGTTTTTGTTCAATGTTTTAAATGGACTTATACATGATATAATATACGTGGCAGCTTACATATAGCCATAGTACTATTCATAGTTTGTGTTTTGTATGTGTGAGTCTATATATAGCCTAACACAACCATGTTTTCACCGCACTAAATTTACGTGTTTTTATATAAAATTGTTTTTCGATATTTTCACTACTTAACAAATGAGTTTCATTGATGAGAATTCAACAATAGATAACAATAAAACTTAAATGAAAAAAAAAAAGAAAACAAAATAAAAATTTGTTGATAAGCCATCGTTGATTACTGACAGATACTATACCTAGGAAAAGAGGCAATTACAGACGCCTGACATGGTTTCTGGATCTAGTCTTCTATAGTGGGTACTCTTTTCCAACGGAAGATTTTTCTACAAATCATCGCTAATTTGAGGAAAATATTCCAGATAAGATCCCCGCTCAAAATTTTCAGGGCTTTGTCGGTGTGGCCTATTTACAATAGGAACTTTTGTTAATGCATCAAAAACCTCAGTCGATAAAAGTTCTTGTATATAGTAACTCAAGCTTGTTGGTAACATATCATATCACTTTCAAACCTAAAAATGGCAACATCCATGTGTCTCAGGTATGGAAAATCAACAATTAGGTGCAGTTAGTCAGAAGAATTTTTTTCTAATGGATTATAGACTATATATTTTAAAATTTAACATTGAATTGGAGATCCAAGAAATATGGTATTAGCAAGTTTTGTAGGAATTGGTTGTCTCAAAATTCAGATACAACTTATTGGCACACACGTCTGCCAAGCTCTACACGAAATCCTTTGTTAAGGAGTTTGTAGGTTAAAACATAGCTTGGAATTGACGAAGTCCATAGATAAAACCATCGCTAGGAATTGACGTTATAAGCTAATCGAATTCCCCAACTCTTGGGATGGGAGACAAATATGTACCGAGACTTGGTTTCCCATGTGTGCATGCTATGCTTTGTGCGCATATTTCTCTTAATTTAGTTAAGATGCATTTTATGTCATAAGTTTTAATAATTGGAATTGTAACGTATTTATTTGTAAGACCTTGGAATATAATGTAGTTTATGTGTAAGATTTAAAAAAAATGTAGTGTAATTTATTTGTAAGATTTGGAAATTTATCTATAAGAACTTGAAATCTATCACTAAACATACATGTTTTTGGCACCAAAATGACTTTTCTATGACCTAATGTGGCTTTGTGTAATCTAACTAAAGCACTCACACATTACAAGCCCCAAAAGTGTACATTAATAACATTCAAATCTCTAAACTCTAGGCAAATCCCACATTGCTCGTGGATAAGAGATATTCTTAGTTTATAAGGAATACGCCACCTCAAATATCAACGCATTTTGGGCTTATTGCTAGTGGATGAGAGGAGATCTCAACATTTAAGTGTGATCATGTGGGAGTAGTATCAGGATGGGTGACCTGAGAATTCTCCACCAGGGAAACCAAAAACAAATCCATGAGTTCTCGGATTGGCAACTCATCATGGACAAAGCGAATACTATTGATGGTATGAGATGTTACAAAAGGTATCACAGCCACTCCTGTGTCGTTTGGGACGGTGGGGTATACCTTATCGACAAGAGTGAGTCCTTGGGGGTCTTCTGGAGGATAGCTACCACCTTAGGTGAATCTCACGTCTATGATTGGGATAGTGAGGCAAACCTCATCAAGGACAATAAGTCCATGAGGGGGATGATTGTAACACCCTACTCAAATCTCACATCAGCCGTAGACATGAGAGATTCGTGGTTCATAAGGAATGCCTTATATTATATATCACCAATCCGTTTTGGGCTTAATACTAGTGGATGACAGTAGAACTTTACAATTAAGTTTGCTCAGCAAAGAATAGTATCGGGATGGGTGACCTCTTATGAAGTCTCCACTCTTTGATTCTTGATGAAGAGTTTTTCACTTTCATTTTTGCTCTAAAGTTGATAGAGATAATCGTTTACAATCCTCACTGAGCTTGGTGATACTTGGGCCTCTCGCACCAACAATTGTCTGATTTACACACAAAGAGCTCGAATTTGGGGTTAATGCTGGTGTGTGAAAAGAGAACCCAATAGTTAAGCATGCTAAGATTGGAATAGTATTATGATGGATGACCTCCTAGGAAATCCAGATGTATCATAAAGCTTAGTGAGGATTGTAAAAGTTTATCTATACCAACTTTGGAGCGAACCTGAAAATGAAAAACTCATGATCAAGAATAAAAAAGTAGACGTAAGATGAACCTGTTAAGATCTGTGCGGACCATTATTATTTTTGTGGTGACATCTTTCCAACCCTTCTATAATTAATATATTTACAAATATCACTTAAATTGTTACTAAAGATAAAATAAAATGGAAACCCATTACCTCTTAGTTTCTTGCATTTATTATTCATTGTTAATTATCACATCATTATACAACCACTTTAATCGGCTAATATATATTTTTCCAACGGCAAAGAGGTTACATTGTTATCCTATTTCTACTTTTAAACTACATCAATTAATATTAATTATACTTTATATTTTATTTCAGGATTTAAACCTTAATATTTTCTCTATCATCCAATCAAAGCTAAAATGTTTAATATATATATATATATATATATATATATATATATATATATATATATATATATATTAGAACGACTTTCAGTAATAATCTACTCTTATTAATACCTTATGCCTGGATTTTGTAGAATTTTAACCTTCAATGAACCGAGACACCTTACCACCACTTGGATGTCCCTTATGGAACGCTCGGCTAATATAGTTAATTCAGAAAGATAAATATGCTACAACTTTTAATGCATGAGATGCATTTTAATTTTAATCATTAAAGTAAGCTTTTGATAGAGGAATTATCTGATTATAATTGTAATCTTCCTAAAAAGCAACGATTGATGAGATTACTTTAATGACTTGAAGGTTCTCTAATGACATAATATGAATATAATGAATATATTAATAAACAAGATGGGGCTGGGGGTTGCTAAGGGTAAATTAATAATCAACATACAAACTACTATAATTAAAGTAATTCTCCTCAATCAAAAGTTTAACAATATCACAAGTAAAAATGTTTATCAAAACTAGAATCACTAAAAACAAATGTAATAAACAAGAGAATGGATATCTACAGTTGTATTAGCATAAAAAATATATTCAATACTAGAATCAGTAAAAACGTATTTGAGATTGATAATCTCAAAAGAAAAAACTAAATAGCTTAATTTATGAATTAAAAAAACAGCTAGTGTGCCAAACCAAATTTAAAGATTTGCTCAAATATTTTTCCTAAAAAATATAAAACTGTAATATATAATATATTTGTTTTTATAAAAAGATGTAAAAATGAAATTTTAGAGCTAAAAAAACTTGAAACAAACTTGTGTATTGTAATAATTAATGCAAAAGATAAAGAAGAAAAGCAAAAAGAAAAAACAGAGCTCCTTTTAAGGGTGGTTTTAATGCTTTGAAGTATTCCATTAGGTATTTTCATTTGAAAGCTATTTCAACTTTCGTCTTTATTGAAATATAAAGGTACAAAATACAAGCTTCTATATTACAAAATCTATGAATTTTTATACATGGTGACATAATATTCCTGGCCCCACATCAACAAATCTATATTCTATAGCAACCAGCATAGTTAGCATTAAAATAGCCAAATTTTGCATTTTCTATATAATAAATTTGCATGTTTACACACATTCTTGCTCCATTGGTCACTTTGATAGTTGTTAAAGATTTACTGGTGCTAGTGACTCAAACTTAAAGTTTTTTAGTTATAAAGGAGACAAATAAATAGAATAAAAGCCTTTATAACATTCTAAACTGTTTCCTTTTGTGGTTAAACTATATATTGGTTTAATTATGATTTTGATAATCAAATTTAACATATTTATTAGTTATGAAATTTGAAAGATAAAAATATACATTAGGATGTCAATCCAACTCCAAAACAATGTATGGCTTCCAATTCCATCACATAATCTACAACGTAAAGTGAAAGGAAATACCCTTAAATTTATTAAATCACAAGAATACTCTTCTTTTTAATAATTTATACAACAATGCATATGCACACGTTATTTAACCTATGTATGGTCATAACATAGACAAAAAGATTTAACCTATGTATGGTCATGACATACAAAAAAAATGTTTAACATGCATAAATATATATATATATATATATATATATATATATATATATATATAAAGTTGATTATCTATATGTTTTTTCTTTCATTTATATAATACAAACATATAAAGCTTCTTTCTTTCTGTATGTGATTCTTTTGCATGAAAGTAAGGGGAAGCTAGTATTGGATCTATAACCAAGATAATTATAGTCTTTAATGGAATATTTACTTTGTAGCTCACAAACACATATACATACAGACACCATGAATCTATCTTTGATTCAATGATTTGAATTTTTATGGTTTTGAGGGATCCAAGGGTTGATGGTATTAAAGATAAAATGTAGGGTTGTATGTAGAATGCTAGGGTAGCATAGAAGACCAGTCAAAAAGAGGATGAAAAATTAAAGTAAAATGAAGAATGTTTGATCAGATCTTAGATATGTTTGTGATGCTACTTTCAATGATTATTTGGTCATTGTTTGTCAGCAATGAGATAAAAAGAAACAAAATGTATGTGAGAGAGATTGTAGCTTTTTCTATCATGTGCTTCCCATGCCCCCATAAAAATTTTCAACTCTACAGTTCAAAATTGAATTGTGTGAACAAAGACCATATAGATGAGAAAGAATCCTTGGAAAAGTATATATTTGACAATAACAATATATAATCTTGTAAAACAAAATTAATTAGCAAAAGTTTAACAATGAAATTTAGTTTTGTTGTAGAAGGTTAAACTTAAAAGTGAGTTTGAATCTACTGGTCCATTATGTATATGTGTATTTGTCGCATGTGCATTATAGAACGGCATTATCTGCAATATTATGTTTTGCATTACAACTCTACAACGCAGGTAAGATAAAAATAAGGCATAAAAAGTGAGACAACATATCTTAACTCGTTACATGTGATGCGGATATACTAATACCTCGCGTACTTTTTAGTTTTTACTATTTGCGTTCATGTTGATGTATAAAACAAGAATAATGTTCTACCCTTTGCTTTTATTACGTCTAAAATAATATGCAAAAAAATGCTATTACAAAGAAATATTTTGTAATAACATTACAAATAATGAACCAAAATGTAGTTTAAGCTTGAAAATGAAGAAAGGACAATATAGGAGCTATATGCTTCATTATATGAACAAGCAAGCATCAAAACTTTTTTTGTACTACGTTTAATAAAAAAAAGTGTATCAACTATCAAGCATTCTATTTGTTGTACTATGTTTAATAAAAAAAAAAGTGTATCAACTATCATTCAAGCATACTATTTATTAAAATGCTTGGGCTTAGAAATTAGCCCATGTCAGATCCAATGAAGCACACCAGTAGGCTTGCAAGAACTTAATGCCTATATGTTTAATGCTTGTATGTTTAGAAGTAACGAACACTTCAAGATTATAGTGGCATATTATGTGATACAAACTACCAAGGATACTAGAGAGTAGAGGAGTAGAGATAGATGGATGAGTTGAAACGGGTCTAGTTGGCTCAAACGCTCTTTTGTGTTCAAAATGTTATCAGAAATATATATATATGGGGAAGGTTTATTTGAGAAGAAATTTATGTGAGAAGAAAAATAAGAAATGACATACTTGTAAAACATTAAATAGTTTATAACTCCTTTTATTAATTATGTTATCTCTCATTAATAAAACAAAAACATTTTATCCTACACATTTCAAAATTTATCCTACATATATCTTATACTTATCGGAATTTACCCTACACACATGTAAATTTATCCTACACATTTCAAAATTTATCCTACACATGTCGAAAATTGTCCTTCACCATAAATTATTTTATCTTGAAAAAGTATATTAAAAATGAGTTACAAGTTTAATTAATTAGCTAATTAATGACAATTATAGATTTAGCTATATGCCCTTTTTCATAATATTAAATACACACATTAAATAAAGTAAATGTAGAATTTCTATTTGTTTAAAAGTTATTCTTTTTATTCTTATAAAATTTTTCTTCTCATTTGACTCCCCCCCCACACACACACATACATATAAATATATATATATATATATATAATGCATCCATTAAAAGTTATTACAAGAAGAATGATATACATAGAAAGGGGGCGGATTTTCGATTTTTTTGTAACTTTGATCCTTTATATAATTAAATATTACGTCAGCAAAGAAAACCTCATTCGTCTAATTTGACTTGGATTCCGATAAAAATAATATAAACATATGAAAAAAGTGACAGTTTTATGGCTATGGGTTAAAATTACAATCCTGATGACTCTCAACTCTTTAGACATGTTAAGCATTTTTATTGACGGCTTAAATCACTAGTCTGTTTTTTTCTTAGCTAAGTTTTAGGAGAGAGGTGTGCCGAACATAGCTTTAGATCTATGGTTGACAATTACTTTATGATTATTTATTTACGGATTAAATAAGAATTACAATTTTTTATATAAAATAACCATAAAGTGGTTACTACTTAATAAAATATAAAGGGTCTATATATTCAAACATTCACTTGTCTATTTAGACACCCTTAAGAGACGGGGCGTTTAGGTTTTTCTTTTTTCCGACCACATTCCTCCCTCGTACAACGTCAAATCAGTCACATCAGACGGGACGTCTATCCCTATACGGACCTTGAAGACGACCAGAACAAGACGGGGGGTCTAGGCCTAGACGACCCGTCTTGAACTTTAACGTTCTGCATGTATGTCTGGAAAGTACTATGTGATACGCCCAGTCTAGTACTAGACGGGGCGTATATATCTTTGTTAAATAGACCCATGCAGAGCTTTTGTTGTCGCAGAAAACTAGGCTTCATCGCAGAAAACTTTCGATTCATCGCCGGAATTATCTCCGTCATAAACTTTGGCTTATATTACTTCATCTGATTTCATTCAAAGGTGGGAAATGTCATCAAACTGGGACGGCAACTATTTCTTTGGGGCGTATTCTGGCGAGACATGGGTGCCTGAAGCCAATACGGTAACAGTTATCAGGTTAAACTAGTTATTGTTTTAATTATTTACTAATGGTGGTATCGTTGGTAGGGGGAGACCGGTGTTCCCAATTCTAACGTGCAAGAGGAGGTTTAAAGTGTACAAGGAAATCAAAACAGACCACTAGACTTGAACGAGCTTCCTTCCGTTGAAGAAACAACTCATGTGGACGATTCGTACCTAGTTGATTCACCATGTTATCCTGCGCAACATGGGTTTCCGGATTATGGATACGGGTGTGAATTCTCGTACGTGCAACAGCACGGTCTGGATGGATACGAAGGAGAATGTTACGAAAGTTACAATGCAACATATTCTTTCTACGGTCCACAAGTCTATCCTGATGGTGGAGGATATGGTGGTGAAGCATCCCCATGCGCAGGCAATCCGTACCTCATAGAGACGGTATCAAAACTTATTTATTTAAGTTGTGAAGTTCAGTAAACATAAAATCTAACATAACGCTATCGATTTTATAGGTTTTCAACTCTCTAGATGAGGTAAAAAACTGGACACAGGAAATGGCAAAGGCGGATGGTTTCGTTATTGTGACCCGACGATCAAAGAAAATCGGTGGAAGGACCGGGAGGGTATGGCTTGAATGTGATCGTAGTAATGAGCACCATACTACAGCAACGGTTAGAAAAGCTGGAAGCAAGAAAACCGATTGCCCGTTTTACCTATTGGCTATGTGGGATCATCCGTATGAAACATGGGGGATAAAAGGGGGAAAGACTGAACATAACCACGAAGTTTGTCAGGACCTGTCAGGCCACGTGTTTGTGCGAAGGTTTGCTCCTGACGAATACAGAATGATCGAGCAGTTGATAGCACAAAACATGGAGCCGCGCAGAATTTTTCAAACGATAAGGAAGCAGTTCCCCGACAGTTTCCATGTTCAGAAAGACGTTCAAAACGCAGTCCAGAAGATTAGGGCCGAACAAAGATACGGTCTGACTCCCATGCAGTCACTAGAAAACATCCTTAGTACAAACGAATATATTTACGAGACACGGGAGGAACCCGAAACAGAGGTCGTTACAGAGATCTTCTTTGTTCATCCCTACTCGAGTGAAATGTGGCGTGCATTCCCGCACGATTTGCTGATCGATTCCACGTACAAGACGAACATATACAACGTGCCATTTGTCCAGATAGTTGATGACCCCACCAACTACTCGTTTTGTATCGCGTATGCCGTTGTTTGCAAGGAACGTAGTGATAACTTTGTATGGGTGCTTGAGAGGATCAGGTCAATGTTGAACAAATGTATAGAGCCATGTGTTATTGTAACGGATAGAGACCTGGCCCTAATTAACGTGTGCGATAGTTTTTCCAAACGCCTCTCGATATCTCTGCAGGTATCACATTCAACAGAATATTTGTAAGCACTGCCAGAGCGCATTCACAGAAGAAGAATGGCAAAAAAATTTGTCATCATGGGGGAGATTGTGTGAGTCTCCATCAATACCAATATACGAGTACAACTTAGGACACTTGCAAAAGCGACTTGTGGCGTGCAAACGTTCAAGTAAAATATGACCTACCCATGTACATGTAACTAATTGTTGATACCTTGTAGGGGTCTTTGCGTACGTGTATGACAACTGGTTGAAAGACTACAAGCAAATGTTTGTCTTTGCATGGACAGATCAGAGCCGCAACTTCGGGCATCATACCACCAACATAGTTGAGAGTCAACACATGAATTTAAAGAGATACGTCCAAGATAGGAGCTCGCTGGACCGTATAGTAGGTTGTGTCAAGGATATAATCGAAAACCAATACGGGGAAATAAGGCGGAGCTTTCGAGAAAGCATCGAAAAAATAATGAACCACCACAAAAACCCGTTATTTGACCACCTACGTGGAAAAGTTTCCCACACAGCGCTTGACTTGCTGAGTGGAGAGCTACTTAGGAAACTAGACGTGTTGCGTCGCTTGCATTCATCTTGTGGATGTCAGATGTGGTACAGCTGTGGGTTGCCGTGTGCTTGCAGGTTGGAAAAGTACGTACGTGCAGAGCGTTCGATTCAACTCGAAGAAGTAGACATCTTCTGGCTGAAGCTTAACTTTCAGCCATGTAAATTGACATCTGATGACGTTGACGTGGTAGAAGAGTTGAACATTGTTCGGCAACAGTTAGAGTCATGCTCCCCGCTCAGAAAAAAAGCTTGCTGGGAAAGATTAAAGCGGTGTTGACCCCAACCAAATCCACAAAGAAACCACCGGTTGTTCAACACTCAACACATGGACGACCAACAACAAAGCAAGCAGAACTTCGATTTGACGACGCCCCCCGCCATAGCTCGTATGTTTCGTCGCAGGGTTCCCAATCAAGTACATACGATGCCCCCCGCCATAGCTCGTATGTTCCGTCGCAGGCTAGTCAACAGTCGGTCATCAAGTCGCAAAAACCCGTAGCGGGGCGAAGTCGTTCAACGAGTTCTAAACAAAGAGAGGTTCGAGATGATAACGGTTTTCCGTTGATAGTGGTCGACGAGTATGTGTCAGCTATCAAACGGTTTAAGCCTTTCCTTCTTTCTTTGTTTCACACCGTACATCTCATGCATACAAGATGTGAGGCCAGACGGTCATTATGGGTTTCGGTCTGTGGCTATGGGCTTGGGTATGGGAGAACGTGCGTGGAGCCACATTCGAAAAGACCTTCAACAGGAGATGGATCAGAACGCGTCGATCTGGGCGCCAGTGTTTGAAGCATGGGAGGAAGGATACTTTTACACACATCGTCAGAGCCTAATCTGGGATTCAGTGGAGCATTGTCCTCCCACTCATTGGATGGACTTCCCCCACGCAGGGCTTCTTATTGCACAACGGTATGGTATCGTGATCACCTTTTAAGCATCGATGGTTCTTCCACGTTCTTCCCGATAATCAACCCTCCAACGGATCGAGAACCACGAACGATAATGCTTGCACATGTTAACAACAACCACTTCATACATATTAAGCTGGAAGGCCAGTTTCCGATGCCTACAGTAAACGGTTTGTGGTTGACCTACCGAAGCGCGACTGCAGAACAATGGGTGGACATGTACACGCCCGTATAGAATGGTATACGTCGATAATGAATCCGGTACCAAATTCAAACCCTAGTATTAACTGGGTCGACGGTGAATCGGAAGAATGAGGCTTTTTGCTAAATCTAATATGATTTTTTGTATATTTAGTATGATTTTTTTAATTAATACAAACATTTTGTATACAATTAGAAATTTTTTGGTATAATTAACAAGATTTTATTTACCTAAAAAGTGTGTATTAAGTAAACAAAATCATATTAATTACACCCAAAAAAAATTATTTGGGCATAGACGCCTCGTCTAGACCTAGATATCCCGTCTAGTTCTAGAAATAAGTCCATTTTACCCCTGCTTCGCTGTCCGTCTAGGCTGACATCAGGGGCAAAATTGTAATACTACACACTTAGACGTGTCGTCTAGACCTAGACGGGTCGTCTAGGTTTGTTTTTTTCAACTACAATCCTGGCCCCGTACAGCGTCAAATCAGTCACATCAGACGGGGCGTCTAGCCGTAGACGGATGCAGAAGACGACCAGCTCAAGACGGGACGTCTAGGCCTAGACGACCCGTCTTGAAGCTTGTGCTCTGCATGCATGTCAGTAAAGTAAGTGATACGCCCCGTCTGGGCCTAGACGGGTCGTATATTTCTTTGTTAAATAGACCCCTGTCAAGCATTTGGTGTCGTTGAAAACTTTCAATTCTTCGTCGGAATTCTCTCCGTCATGAACTTTGGCTTATATTACTTCATCTGATATCATTCAATGCATCTCAGTAAAGTAGTAAAGTTAAACGTTCCGCCTAGGCCTAGACGGGGCGTATATTTCTTTGTTAAATAACCCATGCAGAGCATTTGGTGTCGCATAAAACTTTCAATTCGTCTTCGTAATTCTCTAATAAGAGTTCTTACAAAGGAGCTGGTTCGTTTGGAAGAATGTAAGGAGAAGCGTTGGGATTCAAGGGTTAAGAAGTAATGACTGCTAACTAATTGCAAGACTGTTTGTCGGGCTTCCGATGCTCATCCAGGGCGATAAACAACGTTGATCTGGAATTGGAGAATCGTTGTGGGTGGTAGTTACCCGGTCCCCTGTCGCATTGGTAGTTGTTACCATATCCATTATCCCCTTGGTGGTTTCTGTACCCATCCTCGTGTTAATAGTTATACCAAAAATAATTTAATTGTAAATGTACGAGTCATCTTGACCTATTGTTATGGATGTACAAAGTTATGTTATATATGTTATATCTGTAATATTTAACTTTGTTTTCAGTTATTCGATTACTTGATGATTGTTTGTGTTAAATCGACATGTATTAAATTTTAATATAATTTTTTTTAAAAACATAACGTAAAAACAATTAAATACTTAAAGGATCGAAAAAGATAACTTATTTTTATATAAAATTACACCACAAAAATAAAAAAACAACCTCCAACAAAAACAACCAATTTACCCTACCAAAACCACTATTTTTTCAAACTCCAACAACAACCAATCTACCCCACCAAAACACCTTTCTCCAACTAAAAAAAAACAAGTTCGTAGACGGGTCGTCTAGGTCTAGACGCCCCGTCTTAGCACATAAATTTGTGCGCCCTGCCAGGTACTTGCTGACTCCTCAAAATCAGTGTTGTACGGGGCGTCTAGACCTAGACGACCCATCTTGACTCCAGGGATGTCCAAATAGACAGCAAGAATGTGTTAATAAATTGATAAGCTACATGGAATTTTCATAAATAAATGGGTCGATACCTTTGGGTGTTTCATGGACTATTTTAGATCATTATCCTTTTAATGTCTAAGATTGGGACAGCTAGCTTTGGGCCCAACTCATTTGAAACTTTATTTTTTTATCATTAGACGGATGGCATAAGGATTTTCATTTAGTGGTTTCTGTTTCTTGGGCTATGCATGGGTGGGTTGTAATTTGTATGGAACTCATGACAATCGACATCATCTTCGAAATTAAACTTAAAGGTGATATTAAAGTATGGGTTGATCGATGATCAAACACATGAAGCTACAGATTCTTTGAGAACCATGATTAGTGATTGAGCTTTTGGGGATGAAGCAACGGCCAAGACGACGATTGATGGAGCTACATGTAGTCCAGGGTATAAACAAGCCTAGCCAAGCACAGACTTCACTCAAGCATATCTCCTTTTACTTTAGAGAGCTAGTACTTGGCTCGTGATTAAAACTAGGGAGCTAGGATTGACTTGTTTGGAATTAGTTAAACATATACTTGTGAAGTTACTTTATTTACATAAATATTATATAAATATGCAATTATTTTTATATGTATTTTAGTATTTATAAATTAACATACCGCATTATTTATAATAGTAATTAGCATGCATTTGTATGCTATATTATATTCAAAAATACATCGTATTTATATACATACTAGGTTGGATTAGGTTCGCCAGCCAAATCAACCTCGGTATATGAATTTTGGGCTTGAGTTCGTTCAAGTTTGACTTGATAAGCTTTTAGTGAGTTGATCTCAAGTAGCTCATGAGCAACCAGGCTTGTTTCATATCTTAACAAAGAGAAAGAGATCTAGTTACATAAGACAAGGTGCCAAACTTTATAAGTCCATACACGAATACATCTTAAAATGACAATTTATCCTTTATGTATATGATTATGTAGATGGATCCTTCCCAAACCTCATCATAGCATGTCTTTCAAACTTGGAACCCCTGACTTGATGAGTTTTTAGCGAGTTGGTCTCTAGTGATGAGCCACCAAACTCGTTTACATCTCTAAACAGAGAGTCAGAGAGAAAATGGTCCAGTCACACAAGAGGAGAGTGCCTAAATTTATAACTTAATACACAAATACATCTTACAAAATGACAACTTATTCTTTTTATGTATATGATTATGTAGTTGGGTCCTTCCCAAACCTCATCATAGCATGTGTAGCAAACATGGAACCCCTTCTGGCCATTTCAATAAATTTCCCAACCAATGGCACCTTAGAAGTCTCTTTGTTCCATAGTGGCTTCTTGTCCCAACTGTTCGCATTTATGTTCTATAAGAAAAAAAATCTATAAATATATATAACTTAGGGCATAATGTATCAAAAATGGATTAATTGTATACCAATCTTCATGGCGAATAACCTTCTCATTCTGTACATAGAGCTTGATGAGCGATATCATATCGATATCCTTTCCCATGAACTTGTAATATTGTTTGTTGTCAATGAGTATCTATTTGAATGTAAACGGTTAGTTAGATTTCTCTCATATCTTTGATGCATCATCCTAAGCTAGTACTTTATATCATAATGTTACACACTGTACTAGACAATACAAGTCTTAATGTATGTAAAACGAAGACGGAGCATAGAAAGTATTCTAGTAAGATAGTTGATTTAAGCTTGTAACATGTCAAACTATCAAAAATCAAAAGAAGATAACACAAAATAAAATGTAAATGCTATATCTTTAATAGAATTTTCTTATCTCACATTCTGTGTCTTATCTTCGTCATACACGCATTGTAAAGTTGTACTTGTATATCATAATTTTACACATTATATTATATAGTACGTATTTTCAATGTATGTAAAACAAAGATAGAACTGAGAAAGTGAGATAAGATAACTAGTAAACTTGTAAAACGTAAAATTATTAAATCAAAATAAGATAAGCCACAAAATAAATTCTAAATCTTCATTACCTCTCTTGTTCCATGAGGAAGAATGTTCTCTTGCAAGGTGTACTCTACAATTTTTGACTCACTAAAGACCTTTGAAAGAGAATAAAAGGCTGACTTGATTTGCTTTACCCTGAAATTGAAAAGTGATGAAACCATAGGGTGGGAAATGACATTTAAAGAAACCTTTCAGAAAAATATATGATTAATGATCCTTACCCACGAGCGCACATAAGTGGATCTTCAAATGATGCATCAGGAGCATAGATTTCAAAATCTTGAGGTGAGGCACGCGAAGCATACCTTAAATAAGTGACATTAAAACCATGAAGTAACACATGCTTTTGATGCAATACACTTTTAACACAACTTATAAAAGTTGATACATAAAGGTACGTGATCGTAAGTGGAAGCTTAGCTACGTTAGACTCGCCACCACACAAACACTGTTTTGCACCTAACTGAGCGGTCGTGAGAGGGCTCTTTGTGGCACTCGCGGTCACGAGGCAAAAGCCCATCTCCTGTTTATTTCCCATACCCAATCAAATGCTTTCACATTTCACTTTCTTTTTTTATATTTATTTTTCTTTTTAATGCACGATTGCGTTTCACTAACTATAACATGTGTGAGGGAACACCTTCCTGCCTACGTGACGGCCATGTGACGTGTCCTTCACTATCACTATCACTTACAATTACATATATTGAGACATTACTTAAGTGTTCTCGTAATTCTTTACTTAAATGTTAGCATCTCTATTACACTATTAAAGACGTATATACACCTCCACAACATTTTTTTTTATTTTGAGATCGTACATATAAAATAATTAAAATAAATCATTAAAAAGGTAAAATCACAAACCATTTTTATATTTACTGCGCTATATTAAGGGTGTTTAAAAACTGTTAAACCAACCGAACCGTCCACATTGTAGCAAGTCTATCGGTTTAAGATCCAAAACGGTTCAGTTTTCACAGTTTGAAGTTTCAACGGTTCATACTGATCTGAAACTTGAAACCAACCGTTTAACATGTATTATTTATTATTTTCATTGTAGAACAAGTAGTATTATGACCATGAACCATCTTACAAATTTTAATATAAACTAACGGTTTTAAAGAAAAATAAAAAAAACTGGTTCAAAACGTGAAACTGAATTGAACCGTTAAACCACTAAACCAGTAGAATCGGCCAGTTGTCCAGCCGACCTACCAACCACGTCAATTTGGTTTTTCGTTTCCTGAAACCGTGATCAGCATTGAGTCAGTATCTTTGTTAAACCACTTTATTTGTATTTTTTTTCTCTTATAAAATAATTACAAATACAAAAAAAAAACCAAGAAAATCATGAGAACAAACGGATCAGAAATAAGATAGAACTCACAGATTAAGGATATGAGGAAGAATATCATCCGAAACCTTCTTTGATTGATTAATATCACATGCTCCATTATCACAAGCTTCTCTGTGTTGATGTTGATCCTTTTTAGGCTCGTTGTTATCTTCCCAAACACATCAAATTCAACTCAATCAGTACAACATTCGATCACCGTCGCCAAAATTGACCAACATAATTAACATTAAGAAAACAATTGCACCTTTTGAGTAGGTTTCCATGGCGGATCTGGTTAAATTGTTCGTTGATGACGACGAGTAAGGGATTAAGAACAGTGGAAGTGCAGGACGATGGTTCAGAATATTAAAAGCTGAACGTACAGGAGTCATGAGAGGTTTTGTACAGACGCCATTGATATGAAGCTTCAAGTTTGACCCGTTTATTAGTATACGGGTCAACCAGACAACCACTAACCCGATTGTGTGGCGTAACGCTCTCCACGACTACCGCCAAACTAAATGAATATTCAAATTAAATGGTTGCTTTTTTTTTATATGGCTATTTTCATAAATGAATCTTTTTAACTTTTTTAGTGACAAACTATTATACTTCTATACCTTTACTTCATCTTACGAATAAATGAATCTTTTTAATCTTAAGGGACAAACTATTATACTTTTAGAGAAAAAAAATCAAATAGCAAGTTTAGTTTCACTGCAGTTACGTGATTTTGAATCTTACGAATAAATGAATCTTTTTAAGGGATAAACTATTATATTTTGGCTCAATCTATTTACACACCCTGCTTTCTATTTGGATACCCTTAAGCCATAGACGGGTCGTCTACGTCTAGATGCCCCATCTAGGCACTGTTTTTTCGGGTTCAGCAGGTGTATGGCAAGGCGTACAAATTGATATGTGTAGACGGGTCGTCTAGACCTAGACGATCTGTCTACGACCTTTGTTTTTTAGTTAGAAAAGTGGTGTTTTTTGTGGGATAAATCAGTTGTTGTTGGAGGTTTAAAAATGGATGTTTTGGTGGGGTAAATTGATGGTTGTTGGAGGTTGATTTTTTTTGGTGGTGTAATTTGAGATTTTTAAAAAAGTTTTGTTTATTGTATAAAAATAAGTTAGCGTTTTCAATCATTTAGATATTTAATTGTTTTTACATTGTATTTTTAAAAAAAATGATATTTAAATTTAATACTGTTTTCAACATTTTAAGAAGAATGCAACAAGTATATGTTGTTTTCGTATTACATTTCAACGTCGATTAACACAAACAATCATCAAGTAATCGAATAAATAAAAACAAAGTTAAATATAACAGATATAACATATATAACATAACTTTGTACATACATAACAATATTTATCTATACAGCTTAATACTAAATACAAAACGTCTATGCATACGAGTCGGCCTCGGAGTCGGGAACGGGATCTAGCTGCTGCTGCTAATGTGGTGCTCGAGGTGGTGGGAGCGGTATGGCAAGTAACCCCCCTCTCTCTCTCTCTCGCTCGTCTATCATGTGCCTCCCGAACCACCCAGCCCATGAGATCCATAAGTCTGTCAACGTCGGCTCGTAAGCGCGTGTATGCAGCACCTCCTAGGGCATGACCTGGAATAACGTGTTGGGGAAACTGGGCGCCCCGTGAGGTGGAGGTGGGGGTGGCGGTGCCGGTCCGTTTAAATCAACCGGAGGGTCCTGGACGACCGCTGCCTCATCTGCCGGCGGATAGACTGGATCGAACTGATCTTGCAGCGGCTCCGGAATCCATGGCTCACTTTGGCGGGTTTTAAACCGCTCGCCTAGCACGCTGAACCTCTTCACCAGCTTCATCCCCCGCCAGGTATGAAAACCAATCCGCGTGGATGGAAAGGGCAGCTGCAAGTGTGGGTCCGTCTCCGGCACAAGACCCAACGACCGGGCAATCACGGTGACGTATGCCCCACCGTACAAAAAGTCGTGCTCCTGCCGGTGATGGGCAGAGACGAAGTACTGGGCGAGATCGTGCGCAAGTGCGCACGACCTCCTGTACAATAGGCAATAGTAGAAAAATAAATCGGTGCTCGTACACCACTCACGGTTGTGTCCGCGAGCGGTAATAGACGTAGGAAGCATCCGATGTAGATACCTGCACATAATATTAGCGAAATACGAAAATTAATTTATAGCAAAAATAATAAAATAATTACCGTAATAAACGTATGTACCTGTACAACGGGTCGGCAACGTGTGAAATCCTCCACTTCGCCCTGACATGTTCCCAAGTGTCATGACCTTCGACCACCTCCCAAAATCCCAAAAGAGTGGGTCTATCCACCACTACTAGCCCTTCCGTATAAACATCCCTAGCAATCTCCTCCTGCAGGTATATGCCGCTATGAACGGCAACTCAGCAAGCGTCATGGAACGCCACATACCGGTAAGCCTAAATGAAACCTTAGGCGAAGGGGGAGGACCCTGTGGCTGGGGAGGCGGCTGGTCCACCCGTGGAGGGTGGAACGTGAAGGTCGACAGGAACTCGATGAGAGCTCCCTATAACTCGGCGTGCCAGCCAAATTAAACAGACGGTGCCACGGAGAATCAACGGGAACGAAAAAACGCAGTCTCGGCGTCTCACCAATCGCCTCAATCGTATCCCAGTTGACCGCCGCGTGCGATCCGACGTGCATCCGGCGTAGCTTCCCGCAAAAACGGGCAGCCTCGGTGTCGGGGGAACTCAAGAAAGGGGTGGCCGTGTAGCGGATCCACCGGCGCTGGCGGGGCCCGTCGCGGACCATATGGATGTGGGTCCCCGTGTATCGGATCTCCAATCTCGTCCATAACTAATACAAATAATAACAATAAACCGAATATTAACACATCAATAAATTATATAAGTTAAATAAAAGAAAAAAAATTAACATGTCTTCTAATCGGGTCGTCTAGGGGTAGACGCTCCGTCTTGTTCAACAAAAAACCCAAATACTTCAACATCACAAACCTTAAACCTCAAAAATTGTCAAATTCACACACAACCTACGTTCTAAATGCGTAATACATTAAAGATTATTGAAGTATAGGTGAAAATACGTACTAGAGATGCTTAATTTCGCAAAAATAAATACGCTCCAAATACGGTCAAATGAGTAGAATACGTATGTGTGTGGGTGTATGGTGTCGTATGTGGCTGGCCAGTCATATACGACCAATAGACGGGTCGTCTAGACCTAGACGCCACATATGGAATAATTGGCCAATTACCATTTTACCCCTGAGTGGCCACCCGTCTAGGCCTAATCCAGGGGTAAAACGGTAATTAACCACGCTGAGCTGTAAAAGACTCGGGTGGTTAATTACCATTTTACCCCTGAATTAGACCTAGACTTGTGGCCACTCAGGAGTAAAATGGTAATTTACCTTTTAAATTTTAAATTCAAAAATTTCCAAGGGTTAAAAGATCCAGCTCAACTTGTACGTGGCGTCTAGGTCTAGACGGGTCGTTTAGACCTTGATAATATGACCATTTTTCCCCTGCATTTAGCCTAGACGACCAGCAAACCAGGGGTACAATGGTCTTCTTGATAAACCAAGAAGGGGTGTCTGGGTCTAGACGACTCGTGTATTTACAATTAAATTTTTTGGTATAACTAATAGGATTTTATGTACTTAATATGAACTTTGGTATTAGCCGACATTCCACCAGTACACCCAAGGCATATCAATTAAATCATACAAAGTCCATCTAAAAACCAACAAACTCTGGGTATTGACAAACATCGGCAATCATACTCTCCGAACTCTCACGTCCCACCGTCGCCACCGGCAGTATTGACATTTTGTCATCCGCCGGTGCCGACGGTGGGACGTGAGAGTTCGGATAGTATGATTGCTGATGTTTGTCAATACCCGAAGTTTGTTGGTTTTTAGATGGGCTTTGTACGGTTTAATTGATATGCCTTGGGTGTACTAAAGGAATGTCGGCTTATATCAAAGTTCAAATTAAGTAAATAAAATCCTATTAGTTATACCAAAAGGTTTTTTATTGTATAAAAAATCTTTTATTAAAAATACATATAAATCGTATTAAATATACAAAAAATCGAGCCATTGTTCTTGCTTTGTTGACCGTGGTTGACCAAAACTGATCCCCAGACGATTACTGAGACTCGTTAGTTGCTGTAGAAACCCCCCTGAAATAAGTTCAACAATATATCAATATCTTAAACCACAAGACACTCTATTACGCAAACAAAAAACATATATATTTAAAAAAAGGACAATATTTGCATTTGCTCCTCCAGTTTCCCCTTCAGTTACAGTCTTTAATTGAGCACAAGACACTCTTTGACATGTAGACGATTGAGATACAAATTTGCACGCTGGAAACCGTCCCTCTAATAGTTTTTCCAAAATATATAAGGTCAATCACCATCGGGTAAATGTCTTTTTATCTCACTATGTTTACCTAAGAGTTGAAAACCTGTAAATTCGATAGCATTATGTTAGATTTTATGTTTATTCAACTGCACAACATAAATAAATAGGTTTTCATACCGTCTCTGTGAGGTATGGATTGCCTGCGCATGGGGGTGCCTCACCACCATATCCTCCACCGTCACGAATAATGTCTTGCATTGTAACTTTCGTAACAGTCTCGTCCACATGGGATGTTTCTTCAACAGGAGGAAGCTCGTTCAAATCTAGAAATAGTCTGTTTTGATTTCCTTGTACACTTGACACAACCTCCTCTTGCTCATTAGAATTGGGAACACCGGTCTCCCCCTAACAACGATATCACCATTAGTAAATAATTAAAACAACAACTAGTTTAATCTAATAACTGTTACCGAATTGGCTTCAGGCACCCATGACTCGCCAGAATACCCCCCAAAGAAATACTTGCCATCCCAGTTTGATGACATTTCACCACCTTTGAATGATATCAGATGAAGTAATATAAGTCAAAGTTCATGACGAGAGAATTCCGACGACGAATTGAAAGTTTTTGCGACATCAAATGCTCTGCATGGATCTATTTAACAAAAAAATATACGCCCCGTCTAGGCTTAGACGGGGCGTATCACTTTATTACTTTACTGACATGCATGCAGACCACCAACCTTCTAGACGGCTCGTCTAAGCCTAAACGCCCAGTCTTGGGCTGGTCGTCTTAAACGTTCGTCTAGGGCTAGACGTCCAGTCTGATGTGACTGATTTGACATTGTATGGAGGCAGGAATGTGGTCGGAGAAAAGGAAACCTAGATGACCCGTCTAAAAGGTGTCTAAATAGGCAGAAGGATGTGTGAATATGTAGACCCTATACTTTTAGGGAAAAATTCAAATAGGGAGTTTAGTTTAACTGCAGATACGTGATTTTGAAGTTGCCATGATTGATGTGAAGTTTTTGAAAGTTGTGGCTTCATTGCGTTTAATAGATTTTGATTATGTGTCTTCATTTTGTTTTTATCCTACAATAGAGAGTGAAGAAGATTTGTAGTCTAAGGAATGAACCGAGTATGTGGTTCCATTACATTTTAGGAGGGATTTTTTTTATTATAAAAATTAATTTAATTGTCATTTATATATTTAAAAAGTGTTATCATATATTGATAACGAGTATGTGAGATCTTGTTACACGAATTATATTTTTATAAGACAATAAAAAACAAGGTATTCTATTCCATTGCGTTTCTGAATTGTGTTTTATAACACAATAATAAAACACAATTTATTTGTGTTTTTTGGTTCATTATGTTTTAGAAAAAAAACATTATTCTTTTATGTTTATTGTCCATTGCGTTTTAGAAAAAAAAAATATTTTCTTTTGTGTTTTTTGTCCATTACGTTTTAGAAAGAACAATTTCTTTTGTGTTTTTAGTCTATTGCATTTTAGAAACAAAATTATCTTTTTGTGTTTTTTGTCCATTGCGTTTTGCGCATCTGAGTTATCGAATTTTTTTTTTCAAAAGTATAACAATAGAGTGCTCGTTTTAAAGATTAAAAAATGCTAGTTTTTATGGTGCAATTATTATAAAAAAAATAATGTCGTATGAAAAGGTTATTAACGTTTTAAAAAAGATGGGGAATTTGAGGAGAGAGAAACTATTGACTTGAATGGACTAGAATACATTTTTTCAATGTTATCCATTTGATTACTCAATTGATGACTAAGATTACTTCATATCCTTTTTACCCTAATAAACTTCCTAGTTGAAAAAACACCGGTTGAACCTAGAGATATGCGGGGATATATATGTCACAACCAGGGTGTTTCTGCATAAGTGGTTAACCTCTCACTTCACTTTTTGGTTTGCAAGCTCGCTCCGGCTGATCTGCAAAACTAGCAGCGCCGTTAGTCTCACACGGGGAAAAGGGTGGTTTTCTCCGTAACCACACTCCGGCGTGAGAATAAATATCTTGGATAGTAAACAAGTAAGTGCTGGTGTGAGCAAGAGCTTATCGGTGTGGTAAGTAGTGTTGTAAGTATGTGAGCGTGTTATTTACCTGGAGATCCGCTACTCATTTATAGCCGAGAAATGTATGTTCAGTAGAAATGCTGGTGGGCCTTGGGCCCGGCCCATACAGCCAGAGACATCATTTTTGTCACTCGGCGCCAGACATTAAATGCTTCATGCATGAGAATTAATGTTCACTGTCGGGAGGTATGCTTTGTCGGATATTGAGTGGTGCCACGTGTAAAGCCACCCGTCTCTGGTGTCAGGCCTGTTGCCAGCCGAAAATGGAGAAAGTGGAACAGTCACTGGCAGAAGTGTGGTTGGTGTATGGTCTGATACTTGCCTCACTGGTCATGGGCGCTGTCACACGCAACCTGCCAAGTAACCTCTGGTCACAGCTCTGTCATTCCGTACCCTGAGGTATGGTCAACATCTCTTAGTGCTTACCCCCTTCTACGAGGCTGTCAAGGTTTTTCCCGGCAGCGCTGGGTGTCAGGGGTTCATTCTTTTGTCCTAAGACGATGAGGCGCTTCTCATGTGTGTCTTGTCCTTGCAAGGTTTTGGGATTCGCAGCTCAGAGGAATGTTGTTGTGCGCAGGGTCTAGTAGCCTGCGCGCGTGAGTCTAACCTGCCGTTGTGTCGAGTACACAAGGATCGTTGTGTGACTTTATTGTATTGTTCTAATTCACCATTGCGCTGAGTGTGCAAGGCTCATTGTGTGACCTATAAAAGTTGGTCTAATTCACCGTTGCGCTAAGTGTGCAAGACTCATTGTGTGACCTAATGAATCCAAGGAAACGGATCATTGCATGTTGCGCGCAAGGTTATCCTGGTAGAAACCTGGTCAACGGTATGGTCATTGATGTTCTAAAAGTAGTTAATTAAAACAAAACAAATTATCCTAATTCTAGACTCAAATTATACTCTAGACTCCTAAATTAAACTAAACTACTAACCGGCAAGTGGACCGATCAATTATAGAATAGTATTAAGTAAGCCCGGATTATCGACCCACATGACTCTCTAATTACTAAGACTATTAATTTAGACTCAATTACACACTAGGTATATTTTAAGGGGGGTGTTACTAATAATTCTAAATTATCAATTTAAATAAAACTACTAAAGTGAAATGACCGAACTATGAACTTCTAGTGACTTATTAGAACTTTTACCAAGAGATGATAAACTAGTTACCTAGGTTAGATTTTTAGAATACTACTCCTTCAATTTAACAATAATTAGTCTGGTTGAATATTTTACCGGGATCTTAGCATATCAAAGTTTAGGTTTATTAAAAAGGACTCCCGACCTTTCTCAGGAAGACACTTATAATAACCTATCTTTTTTATTCGTTTACCGGTCTTAAAGATTCTTTTTCAATTATCTTTTCAATTTAGTAAAGTGCCTAATTATTAATTACCTCTCAATAATTAACCTAGACCAACTTCAATTTCTAGTGTAGATTAACTGATTCAATTATAACAAGGAAATTAGATTCGGAAATTTCTCAAAACTCTAACCTAATAATTCACCATATTAATTCAGCCAACTAATTACAATTTCTCAATTAACAAATTAGGTATAATGATAAAGTTAATTTAATGGTTAATCTAATTGTTTCCTCAGTTTTATTGGCCAATTTACCGACAACTTCACGAATTCCTAAGAACATGAAAAGTAACATAAACCTATTACATGAAAGACATTCACCAAAGTTTATGCAAAACAACCAAACAATCATCAAACAACCAAGATCATGCAAATACCCTAAACTAGATCATTAAAGTTGTAACCTTTACCAATTTAAATATTCAAACCATAAACTAAATTAAAGCAAATCAAAGTTTCATGAATCCATAATCCAAAACCTAGGTAACCAAAGAAAATCTAGCCTAACAACATGTTTAAAAACTGAATAAAACCAAGTTGATAACAAGATAACATGATTGATCAAAAACAAGAAATCAAAGTGGAGATTGGTATGATAAACCATGAAAAGCTCCTGCCTTTAACTTCCGTGTTCACCACCACCGTTCCTGTAGCTTAGATCTGCCTTGTGTAGCTTCAAACCTCCAGAAAATAGCTCCAAAGTTGCTCTAGATCATCCACAATTGCCCAAGATGTGTTTGATAATGATAATAATTCTATTATAAACAAACAAATCCCACAACAACTCTGATTTCGAAACTTTCTGGAAAAACACCTCTCTTGCGGGCCGCGATTGAGGTTGGAGGGTCCGGTCCCGCAACCGAGGTTTGACTCCGGAGATAATTATCCCCCTCTCGCGGGCCACGAGAGAGGTTGCTTGTACCGGTCGCGCCCCACGACCGGGTGGAATTTCTGATTTTTCGTTTTGTTTTCCCGTTTTCGATCCATTCACGTCCCGGCTCGGTTCTTTTCACCATTTTCTCTCGTTTTTCCCATCCTTCCAACCGTTTTCACGAACCAAGACCTGCAAAACGTGTTTGGATTAAAAGTAGATAAATTCTTGACAAATCGAAACGAAAACGCGCTAAAATTGTACAAACTCTACAAGATAAATAGATGTATTATTCAATACATCAAATATCCCCACACTTACGGAATCATAACCCAACAATTACTCGATTTCAAAAATTACCATTATTTTCATTAGAGACAAAATTCATGTTAATCGCGATTGCAAGTATTGGGTCCACTTAAACTCAAAATTCGGCTCAAACCTCTTATCATGTAGATTTAATTTAAGTGCGATCAATCCACCTAGGGTCTCACACTAGAGTCCACGGTATCCCTCATCCCGCCTCATGTTTATGAAACACAAGGAACGAATTATTGAATTCTTTCCTAACCATTTTATACCAAAATATAAAGAATTTAAAATCAAGCAATTTCTTTTTCTCTTTTTTTTTTTTCATTTTTTTTCATTTGAGCATTTTGATTTCCTTTTGCATATCTAACCTAGAGGTTGTCTCAACCAGAGTCACCATCCCCGAGAGCGACAACGTGAGCTTCGATACTTAAAATTTCAACTAATCCTAGAGGGATTCTCGATCAGAGTCACCATCCCCATGGGAGATTCCATAGGCCTCAGTCTACTTTTCAATCAAACTCATTTTCTAATTTTTTTCTTTCTTCTTTTTACATGATTAAAAATTCTAAATATTTTAGCTTATAACGGCATTCCTTATACTATTTTTGGTGGTTTCATTTTCCCATTTCTCCTAGATGAGTACCCACTAGTGGACCGACTATTTAGGTGTATTAAGCTCAAAGAAAATAAGAACTGAATCGAGCCTACTCGCACATCCCAAATTAGACATAAACTCACCCCTTTTTACTCTCATATTATTATTATTTGAAACCGAATAAAAGTTAAATTTTCCTATCATTTTCCGTTTTATTTTTCATGCAAACTTCCTTTTCAAAAGACATTTTCGGATTTTTTTTATTTTTTTTTTCAAAGTAAAACTAATACTACTCTAATATCTCATCCCCACACTTAAAGTTTTGCATTGTCCCCAATGCAAGGACGAGACAAATACTACGCAAAATAACTAAAACAAGCAAACCAAAAAAAGAAGAAAAATACAGAAAAGGAAGCGACTTAGCTAGTAGTGCAAACCTGTCGATGTGCCAGGCAAACCACTTGTGCTCTCCAAACCGAACGCGCTTAATATGCAACTCTTAACGCTCTCATGCGAACAGAACAACATATACATCCACCTAGCATCACACACTTACAAAACATGATAATAATAAAGCCAAATAAATCCATAGTTTTGCAACATTGTTCATCAACACATACCCAACCAACCAACCAACCCAAAAATAAATTGTCTTAAAAGTACAAACCATAATGACTGAAAACAGCAGAAAAGAAAAAATAAAGGTAAAAATCTTCAGCTGCTTCAATCGTCCTCTTCAGATTCTTCGGACGCCTCGAACACTTGGTAAGCTGCACATCCTCCATCCTTGCGAACTGGCTGGAACCTGCCTGACCACCTGGCTGCTGGATGTAAGAGGGTACTCCCATGTTTAGATTTTGCATCACGTAGCGCATGCCATCCTCTAACCTCCTCTGACTGGCCCCGTGCATCCTTCTACTCTCTAACATAGTTTGGCGCACCCCGCCAAACTGCTGGTCCACATAACCTGTCAAATCTCCAAACCCAGTCTCCATCCTGTCATAAAGCGAGTCTAAGGTTAGTGGGTCCGGACGAGGTTCCCGAAGCGGGTACTGCCGTACTGGCAGTTCCTGGCGGGTGACTGACCGCTGGTATTGAGTAGGTATGGCCACCTGCATAGAAGATGCGGCTTCGGAACCAGGAGGCGGTTGCACTTGAGGCCCTTGGTGGGCTGGTATCCAACTGATCTGCTCTTGGGTGGTAAGGATTCCTGCAGCCTGGAGATCTCGTATGCTCATGACACAGGGGGCGGGGCCTTCTCTCATCTTGTCCTAGGGGTATCTGTCAAACACCCCTAGGCTCTCAGCCAAGCATGTAACCAAAGGCCCGCAATAAACCCTTGCCCCGCCCCCCCTCCACAGTCTCTTCATTGACCACGCAAATATTGTGGCTAGGTTTGCCGGCCGTTCTTCTACCATGCACATCAAACAAAATAAACTCACTTGGTTAACTTTATTATCCGCTTGTCCCCTCCCAACCAACGTAGCAGCAAGAATCTTATGAAGGAAGCGGTGAATGGGATCAGTGATATCGCTTGCCACCATGTTGTTCAAGTACGGGGCGAAAGAAATGGTGCCCCAAAACCTGGCGAGCTTATCTGTCTGTACACTGTGGGGGTGCCTTCTTTGAAGACACCCTGCAAGCTTGTGGCGAAATTCGGTGACTGAACCTCCTCATTTGAATATATTTGCGTCGCCACCGCAAACTGTGGAATAGTCATTTCAAATACTTGCCTCCCCAAGGCAAAAGAAACCGCGTCATTTTCTGTGAACTTTCCTTGTTAGTACTTGAAAGTGGAATGGAATTCGTAAGTAATTTCCTTGTACTGCCTTGCTCCACAATCTAGTACCCTTCGGAACTTATCTCTAGTAGCTGGTCGATCCGACCCCTTTGTCCCAAATTATCAATCAACTCCCAGTCAATCCTCCTGTAAGGTAATAGCTCACAAGTGACCAAGCTTGAGAGCCTCTCCCACTTGTGGGATTCTAAATCGAACTACAAGAGAGGGCTATCCAGGATTCGCATGCTCTGCCCATGGGGGACACCTTCTCCCCGATACCAGATCCTGCGCCTTCCGAAATAAGAGGGTTGTGGTGCGTCTGCGGGGTCACCTCTCTGACGAGGTGTTGGTCCCCTTCTCTTTCTGCCGGCCCTGCTTGAGCTACTTTCTCCTCACATCTGCAATACGCACAAGTAAGACAAGTATGACCTTCGAAAGAAAGCAACCCCATCAAATAAACGATCGTATAGCATTTCATTCGCGGTCGTGGTTTGCATCAGAAAAACAATTTACTTCATGAGTAAGATACATTTGAACGGAGGGTAACATTATAATAAAAAACGAATCTCGCCCGAATGGAGATTGAGTACGGGCGAGACTGGACTGAATTCTTTTTGCCTGATTAATCAAATGTTACTCACCCCCCCCCCCCCGAAACATATCCAAACCAAACATACCCCCCTTTTGGCACTTTAATTGTCCTCAATTAAACCGATGTGCCGAGATCCGAGCCCACATTGAGTGTATAATGAAAAATAAAACAAGTTGAATCATGGCAGAACTAACGGGTGGCTAAAAAACATATTGTTAGTTTAAAAACAGAGTTAGCCAACCCGCATCCCCACACTCAATGTTGGGTCGCACCAAACCCGCAAAATTCCCCCTGCATGTACAGAATCTATCCAAAAATAATAACCCATACTACTCCTAAAACGCATGAGCAACCCCGATGAACCCAATCCGCACTTAACCGAACCGACAACTAGTACAGTAGCAAATAGCATAATAACCGCAACAAAAAACGATAGCATAAAGAAATGAAGCATAAGAGTTACGAAAAATTGTACCTTGTTGTAGATCTGGAAGATAAGTACAAAAAATTTGAAATTTTAAAGCACCGGTGAAATGCAAGTGGGAGGGTAAAACCGGGTGAAATCACTTCAAAATGAGTGAGGGATGAGTTTAGGAAGAAAATATGGGTGATTTGTGTGAATATGGGTTGAAAAAAGGCGGAGGTATGAAGAAAATGGGTGGAAA
Organism: Scalesia atractyloides; assembly: GCA_947069175.1. NCBI lineage: Eukaryota > Viridiplantae > Streptophyta > Magnoliopsida > Asterales > Asteraceae > Scalesia > Scalesia atractyloides. The sequence goes on from CAMTDV010000011.1 coordinate 45,442,689, forward strand.
GCCGTATGGAAAATGTTGAGAAAAGTGGTGAAAAGGGGTGAAATGTGGGTGAAAATGGGGCTAGCGTTTTTTTAAATGCAGATAGGGCCTCTCGCGGGCCGCGAGAGAGACCATTAAGTCTCTCGCGCCCCGCGAGGGAGTAATGAATCCAGATTTTATAGGCCTCTCGCAGGCCGCGACCAAGAAGGCTTGTGCCTCTCACGCCCCGCGAGAGGCTTGTTTTCACAGAAAGTTTCTTTCTTTTTGTCAGGTTTTATGCCTTAGAAAAATTTTAAGTTTTTGAAACTCTCATGTTAGCTTAGTTAGTTCACGGAATCACACTCGTTCTACCGGATTGATCAAACGTACCTGCAATCGCCCGTGCTCCATGACTGATGCATGATGTGACCTGCAAAAACCAACTAAACTGACCCACGAACAAACAAACAAAATACGAAACATGAATTAAATAAACAAAATAATAAATGCCACTAACTACCAAACTCTACAAACTCTACACTCGAGCCGAAACCCGAGAATCTATGCGGTTTGAGGCGGAACTTCGAGAGGAGTCTCCTCTGTCTCGGTGGGATCTAGCGGTCCTCCTAAATAATGTTTCAAACGATGCCCGTTGACCTTCCAAGTCCCGCCGTCAGCTTCGTCTTTCAGCTCGATAGTTCCATATGGGAAAACCTCATTTACCACATACGGCCGGACCATTTGGATTTCAGCTTGCCCGCAAATAGTTTCAATCGGGAATTATATAGAAGCACTTTGTCACCGATTTGAAACTCCTTCACATTTTTCAACCATCGATCATGCAGCGCCTTTGTTTTCTCTTTCAGACTCCATGACCGCTCATATGCCGCATCCCGAAGAGCCTCTAACTCGTGAATTTGAAAGAATCGTCGCTTAGTTGCTTCGGTGAGGTCCAGATTTAAGGTCTTCAAAGCCCACAGTGCCATATGCTCTAATTCGACCGGAAGATGGCAGGCTTTACCATATACGATCATTAAGGGCGTGGTGCCTAATGGTGTCTTGTAGGCGGTGCGAAACGCCCACAAAGCATCGTCCAGTTTGTCGGACCAGTCCTTTCAACTCTTTCCTACCGTCTTCTCTAGGATCCGTTTAACCCCCGTATTCGCGTTCTCCACCTGACCGCTAGTCTGCGGGTGATAGGCGGTGGAGAGGCGGTGAGTGACACCGTAGCGCGCCAATGCCTTTTCCATGACAGCATTGCAGAAGTGCGTGCCATGGTGACTGATGATGGCTTGTGGGGTACCAAAACGGGTGAACAATTTCTTTAAGAATCTCACCACCACTCAGGTATCATTTGTGGGTAACGCTTGAGCTTCAACCCACTTAGAGACATAATCAATAGCCACGAGGATGTACCAGTTCCCGCTAGAGACAGGAAACGGTCCCATGAAGTCAATCCCCCAAACATCAAAGACTTCAAGAATCTGGATGAGATGTTGAGGCATCTCATCCTTGGATGAGATGTTGCCGGTACGCTGGCAACGATCACATATCTTCACAAACTCTAGGGCGTCCTTCACAACGGATGGCCAATAAAAACCACAATCAAAAACCTTCTGTGCGGTGATGTGCGGACCATGATGACCTCCTGTTAGTCCCTCATGCACGTGCCTCAGTATCTCTGCTCCCTCTTCTCAACTCACGCGGCGCCTCAAAATTCGGTCTCCCCCTACCCGAAATAGAAATGGGTCATCCCAAATATAACGCCTGACATCGCGAAAGAATTTCTTCTTCTGCTGCGTAGTCATCCCCTGCAGCACCACGCCATTCGCCAGATAATTCGCGAAGTCAGGAAACCACGACATTCCCTCCTTTTCGGCTGTCACAAACTCTACTGACTCGTGGGGAAATCTATCACCGATCTCGTCTTCCCTAATTGCTTCTCTGCTAGGGTCCTCTAGTCGGGATAGATGGTCAGCAGCTACATTCTCCGCTCCTTTCTTATCTCTAATCTCAATATCGAACTCGGAGAGCAGGAGAATCCATCGAATGAGACGAGGCTTCACGTCCTTCTTTTGAAAAAGGAAACGCAGAGCCGCGTGGTCCGTAAAGACGATGGTCTTAGACAGGACGAGGTAAGAGCGGAATTTATCAAACGCGAACACCATTGCTAAAAACTCCTTCTCTGTAGTGGTGTAGTTCTCCTGAGCATCATTGAGTGTTTTACTAGCGTAGTAAATAGGGTGAAAATGTTTGTCCCGACACTAACCCAAAACGGCGCCCACAGCATAATCGCTCGCATCACACATGAGCTCGAAAGGCAAGCTCCAGTCTGGTGAGACGAGGATAGGAGCACTCACTAGTTTCTCCTTAAGGATCGTGAAAGCTTTTAAGCAGTCATCATCGAAGACGAAGGGTACATATTTCTCGAGAAGTCGAGTCATGGAACGGGTGATCTTTGAAAAATCTCTAATAAACCGTCGGTAGAAGCCCGCATGACCGAGAAAGCTGCGGATGGACTTGACGCTAGTCGGTGGGGGAAGTCGGCTGATAGTATCGATTTTCGCCTGATCGACCTCTATCCCGGCTCGCGAAATTTTGTGCCCTAGCACTATGCCCTCTGTCACCATAAAGTGACATTTCTCCCAATTGAGCATCAAATGCGTCTCGACACACCGTTTCATCATCGCATCTAAGTGAGTAAGACATTGATCGAAGGTGTTTCCATAGACAGAGAAGTTGTCCATGAAACCTCCATGGAGGTTCCGATCATGTCCAGAAAGATGGCTACCATGTAGCGCTCGAAAGTAGCCGGAGCGTTACATAACCTGAACGGCATGCGGCGATACGCATAAGTACCATACGGGCATTTGAAGGTTGTCTTTTCCTGATCCTCGGGAGCAATCAGGATCTGAAAGTAACCTGAGAAGCCGTCAAGAAAGCAATAAAATTGCTGTCCTGCGAGACGCTCCAGCATCTGATCGATGAACGGGAGTGGGAAGTGATCCTTGCGGGTGGCGTCGTTTAATTTTCTATAATCTATGCACACCCTCCAGCCCGTGACGGTTCACGATGGGATAAGCTCTTTCTTTTCGTTCATGACCACTGTCATTCCCCCTTTCTTGGGAACGACCTGAGTGGGGCTTACCCATGCGGAATCGAAGATAGGATAAATGAGACCAGCCTCCATTAGCTTGAGCACCTCTTTCTTACAACTTCTTGCATATTCGGGTTCAGACGGCGCTGTGGCTTCACTACGGGCTTAAAGACGTCCTCCATGAGGATCCTATGAGTACAGAAGGTAGCGCTAATCCCCTTGATATCAGACAGTTTCCATGCGATGGCCTTCTTGTTTGACTTCAAGACCTCGATTAAACGCTCCTTCTCCTCCGTTGACAATTTCGAAGAAATGATCACGGGTAAGCTCAAATTGTCACCTAGGAACGCGTATTCTAAATGAGACGGGAGGACCTTAAGCTCGACGGCTGTTGGTGGCGACAAAGGTGTACTCTTAGTAGCGGCACTCACCTCACAGACATCTAGAGTCTCGGGGATCTCGAAGACATCGTCCCCTGTCTCATCACTATTGCTCTCCGCAGCTACTACATCCTCACTCACTAGGTCGGCTCCACTGATGTACTCGATACACTGATCAACGCACGACATGAAAGAGTTAAGAAAATATACGGAGTGACAAGGGCCACTATCATTGTCGCCACCCATTGGGTGTTGCATCGACCTTGCGATCTCGAATGTGACGTTCTCGTCTCCGACTCGAAGGGTGATTTTTCCATCATGAACGTCTATGAGTGCTTTCGCAGTGCGCAAGAATGGGCGACCTAAGATGATGGGTACCTTCTCGTCGGCCTCCATATCGAGGATGACGAAGTCTATTGGAAAAACAAATCGATCGACTTTAACTAATAGGTTTTCTACGATTCCTCTCGGGTATTTGACCGACCTATCAGCAAATGACAGAGACATGCGCGAAGGGGTTAGCTCCCCTAAACCTAACCGCTTGTACAACGAGAAAGGCATCAGATTTATGCTCGCCCCGAGATCGGCTAAAGCATGGGCCGGAGAGATGGATCCACCAAATAAGCATGGGATAGTGAAGATACCCGGATCAGTAAGCTTCTCGGGTAACTTGTTCAAAACGACGGCAGAACATCCCCCGGTCAACGGGACATTCGATAGCTCCCCCAGCCTATCTTTACGTTTCAGAAGATCCTTCAGAAACTTAGCATATTTAGGCATATGCTGGAGGGCCTCGATAAACGGGAGATTAATCTTTAGTGAGTAAACATGTCAAGGAAATTCCCGTATTCCTTGGCATATTTCTGTTGCTTCAGACATGCTGGGTAGGGTAGGCGTGAAGTGTCTACAAGCGGCAATGGCCTAACCTCTACCGGTCTTCTCTCTCCCCTACTCTCGGCTGAAGGTCCACTGGCTGGTGCGGTACTTGCTGGGTCTCGCCTGGTGTGCACCCTGGGTGGAGCCTCCATCTCGATTTCTTCATCTACCTCTTCATCTCGTTCCTCTACCTCCACCTCTACTCCCTCTCTACCTACCTCCTTCAGAATCTTACCACTGCGCGTAGTAATCGCTTTCGCGTGTTGGTTCGCGGGGTTGGGTTGGGTATTACCCGCGAACTGGCCATGTGTCTGCTCTTGCAGCTGCTTAGCGATACTACCGACCGACCGCTGCAGATCTAAGAGTGCGGACTGTTGATTTTTCAAGAGCAAATCGTGTTCCGCGAGAGTTTTCTGAATAGCCTGATCTTTGACAACTATTTGGGATAACAGCTCTTCGATCCTATCTAGACTACCTCCGGACCCTCCACTCCTAGTCTGACCCTCCTGATTTGAACCCTCTCCACCAAACTGACTGGTGTGACCTGACCCTACACTATTGTAATGAGCCTGCCCCCTGTTCTGATAAGAGCCTGATTGGAAGCCAGGGGTTACCGGAAGATCGATAATTATTATTATTATTATTACGCCAGTTTTGATTATAATTGGAAGTATTATTATTGAAAGGGTTCGTAGGATTGCGGTTCTGACCGGTGATAAACTCTACCTGCTCAACAGTGAGCGTGGGACACTCTAGCGTGTCGTGACCCCCCTACAAACCTCACATCTGTCTACCTTTTTCTTCAACTCCTGTATCTCCTTCGTGACCTCTCTCTCGAAGCTAACTAGAGCAGCAGCTACCGTAGTTTCCAAGCTAACTTGGTGTAGACACCGGGTAACCGGACGTGAAACAGGAATTGAATTCCTGCCGGCTGTGCTGTAATCGACATCAGAATGGGCAAAGCTCACGAAATGGTCATTGCACTCAGCTACTGATTTTTTTCCCATCAGATGGCCACCAGCAGAGGTGTCGAATCGAGCACGGGTCTCAGGGGTGAGACCGTTGTAGAATTTCTCTACAAGTGCCCAGTCTGATAGACCATGTTGGGAGCAACGGGATACTAAAGTTTGGAACCGCTCCCAAGCTAGATGGTAGGGCTCGTCAGGCTCCATTCGGAACGAATGGATCTGATCGCGAAGGCGGGATGCTTTGGCGGGTGGAAAGTATTTCTTAAGGAAAGCATCCCGTAAAGAGGCCCAAGTAGAAAAAGTGCAGGGTGGTTGGGAATCAAGCCAGATGGCAGCCCGACCCCCAAGAGAAAACGGAAAGACTTGGAGAAAGCGGGCATCATGACCCGCTCCCTCCATATTGAATGTATGACATAGACGGGTAAGGCGATTGATGTGTGCGGGCGCATCCACATCATCACGACCATGGAATTGGCAAGAGTTAGTGATGGCGGTCATGATGTAGGAAGGGATTTGCCAAGCTCGGTCATTGTTCATCGGGTAAGGTAATGGGTGAGTTCGCACCGGTGAAACCGGTGGTGGCTTATTGGTAGACGGTCTGATTATTATTATCGGCCATGTGGAATTTGGGTGGTGGCTGTGGTGGGTTTACATTTCTATGGACTATACGGGGTGATGGAGAATTGGGTGGTGAAGGTTTAGGTGTAAAATCGAAATCGGGTGGTACGAATGAATGAGATGAACTTGAAAAAGTTGAGGAAGAAGCACTTACCTTTGGTGCGGGGGAGAATGGCGTGTCCGTCGGCGGCTTAGGGGGAGGTCCTTGCGAGAGCGTGGAGCATCCAATAAACCGGAAACACAACAAACACGAGAAGTTAGCACAAATGATTCAATTATAATAAAAACAGTTAACTATTAAATAATTTAACAGCTTAGACTCTTACGACACAAACGAATAGAATAAACACAAGTGTAAAAGAAAAGGCCTAAATCGAGTAATCAACGCAATTGCCAATGAGAGAGTGCCCGGCAACGGCGCCAAAAACTTGATGTTCTAAAAGTAGTTAATTAAAACAAAACAAATTATCCTAATTCTAGACTCAAATTATACTCTAGACTCCTAAATTAAACTAAACTACTAACCGGCAAGTGGACCGATCAATTATAGAATAGTATAAGTAAGCCCGGATTATCGAACCCACATGACTCTCTAATTGCTAAGACTACTAATTTAGACTCAATTACACACTAGGTATATTTTAAGGGGGGGTGTTACTAATAATTCTAAATTATCAATTTAAATAAAACTACTAAAGTGAAATGACCGAACTATGAACTTCTAGGGACTTATTAGAACTTTTACCAAGAGATGATAAACTAGTTACCTAGGTTAGATTTTTAGAATACTACTCCTTCAATTTAACAATAATTAGTCTGGTTGAATATTTTACCGGGATCTTAGCATATCAAAGTTTAGGTTTATTAAAAAGGACTCTCGACCCTTCTCAGGAAGACACCTATAATAACCTATCTTTTTTATTCGTTTACCGGTTTTAAAGATTCTTTTTCAATTATCTTTTCAATTTAGTAAAGTGCCTAAATAATTAACCTAGGCCAACTTCAATTTTCTAGTGTAGATTAACTGATTCAATTATGACAAGGAAATTAGACTCGGAAATTTCTCAAAACCCTAACCTAATAAATTTACCATATTAATTCAGCCAACTAATTACAATTTCTCAATTAACAAATTAGGTATAATGATAAAGTTAATTTAATGGTTAATCTAATTGTTTCCTCGGTTTTATTGGCCAATTTACCGACAACTTCCCGAATTCCTAAGAACACGAAAAGTAACATAAACCTATTACATGAAAGACATTCACCAAAGTTTATGCAAAACAACCAAACAATCATCAAACAACCAAGATCATGCAAATACCCACCAATTTAAATATTCAAACCATAAACTAAATTAAAGCAAATCAAAGTTTCATGAATCCATAATCCAAAACCTAGGTAACCAAGAAAATCTAGCCTAACAACATGTTTAAAATCTGAATAAAACCAAGTTGATAACAAGATAGCATGATTGATCAAAAACAAGAAATCAAAGTGGAGATTGGTATGATAAACATGAAAAGCTCCTGCCTTTAACTTCCGTGTTCACCATCACCGTTCCTGTAGCTTAGATCTGCCTTGTGTAGCTTCAAACCTCCAGAAAATAGCTCCAAAGTTGCTCTAGATCATCCACAATTGCCCAAGATGTGTTTGATAATGATAATAATTCTATTATAAACAAACAAATCCCACAACAACTCTGATTTCGAAACTTTCTGGATAAACACCTCTCTCGTGGGCCGCGAGAGAGATTGGAGGGTCCGGTCGCGCCCCGCGATTGAGGTTTGACTCCGGAGATAATTATCCCTCTCTCGCGGGCCGCGAGAGAGGTTGCTTGTACCGGTCGCGCCCCGCGACCGGGTGGAATTTCTGATTTTTCGTTTCGTTTTCCCGTTTTTGATCCATTCACGTCCTGGCTTGGTTCTTTTCACCATTCTCGCTCGTTTTCCCATCCTTCCAACCGTTTTCACGAACCAAGACCTGCAAAACGTGTTTGGATTAATAGTAGATAAATTCTTGACAAATCGAAACGAAAATGCGCTAAAATTGTACAAACTCTACAAGATAAATAGATGTATTATTCAATAGATCAGTCATCTGGGACCATACCTCCTCAAGTCCCCCTAGTCCATTGTTGCTCCTATGCGCATGTTGTGAGGTGGGAGGAGTGCTGGACTAGAAGAGTTGTTGCTTGCGCCGTTAATGGGTGGCGAAAATTTTTCTAAGTGTTGAGAGGAAACGTTTGTTTGAAGGAAACGATTTATCTTCATTCTTGGAATTTGAAAATTTGATCTTTTGACGTTGCAGATGGTTTGGTGAGAAAAAGTGGGAGTTGAAAAGACGTCTAACAGTTGTAGCGTGCACTCAGCCGCTTCATCTACCATTCATTTAATGAATTGGTAGAGAGCGTGTTGGCCACGCGCGCACGTTAACTGACACCCCCACTTGCTCGCCACGCGTTCGTCTATGATTGGTTGCCACTACCACATGTTAGACACGTTCGCCGAGCGCATTAAATGTGAGCTCTATAAATAGGGGTGCTCCGTTAGGGTTTCTTCATTCATTCATACGTCTTTGAAAAAATTTTCTCTGCTTCTTGTTGAGTTCTTGAGTTCTTAGAAAAAAATTTCAAAGATTTCTTTTCTTTTTTCTTCTTTATGGCAACCAGAGAGCCTGAGGCTGCTGCTGTTACCGCTGCTCCGCCTCCTCTGTTGGCTTGCAAGCTGAGCCGGCAATTGTTTGATGATATTCTGTCCAGCTTCCGATTTCCTCCCTCTTGGGGCGTCCGGATGCCGGCGGAAGGTGAGATGGTCGTCGATGCTCCGGCAGGCTATATTACCTTATTTGCTGACTTCTTTGGTGAGGGTAACTTCCGGTTGCCCACCCCCAAGTTTTTCTTGAATGTGCTTCAGTACTACGGCTTCCACCTTTCCCAATTAAATCCGATGTGAATGGTGAGAATCAGGCATTTTGAGTTCCTTTGTCGGTCGACTGGGTCTGTTCCCATCGTCGACCGGTTCCGTATTTTTTATCAACTCCATTGCTCAATGGGGTTTTATTCTTTCCAGAACCGTGCGTAGGCACAAAAACGTTTTCTTTCTCCCCCAAGTCCTTCCATGATTGGAAGGTAAAATTCTCTTTTGTTAAGGCCGGTGTGATACCAGCGCCGATGGTGTTCCGGGGGCCGGAGGAGATTCCGACGGAGACTCTTCCCATACCAGTGCTTGACGCCTGGTATGGCGACTTCAAAGAGATTCCGGCGATCCAGTTGCCGGAGAGGGTACTGGTGGCGGCGGGGATGATCCTGATGTGGGGACCCGAACGCCGGTCTCGACTAGTGTATGTTAAGGGCGATCGTAGTAAGTATTCTTTGTTCCCTTGTTTCTTGCCTCATTATGAGTTGTGTATTTACTCATCATACGTGTGTTTTGCTTGCAGGAGCCCCGCTGTTCTTGGCCGCTTTCCAGAGGAAGGAAGGGTGGATGGAGAAGTTTTCTTTGAAGCCGGATGAGCCTACCTGGTACGCGCAAGTCCTTGACAATTTTGCCTTGATCAAGGACGCGGACCTAGCAGCCCTACGCCACCAACTGGTGAGTCTTTACTATTTGCTTACGCACCTTTGCAGGTGACTCATTTATTGCCCTTGTTTAAATGAAGGGGCTCTGATGGATTTGGGCGTTGGCCCAGATAACAAGAAAAAGAGGCGCGCGGGGTCAAGCGCGGTTGTGGTAGGGAGGCAACTCAACCCAGGGTAGGCCCTCTCAAAGGTAAGCTCGTTATCACTAACAAGTGGAAAACTTATGTGGTTATCTCTGACTCATGGGAGGGTCTCGAACCTGTAGGTGTGAAGAGAGCTACACTGAAGTAGGCGGTTGCTGCCACCGCCATATCTGTTAGCCCGGAGGAGTGTGAAGAGAGCTACACTGAAGTAGGCGGTTGCTGCCACCGCCATATCTGTTAGCCCGGAGGAGGCTGAAGAGGTCATAGAAGTGCCTCTGAAGCGGAAGAGGCGCCCGAAGGAGAACCTCTCCATGCAACCCCCTAAGAAGGTTGCGCGGAGACATTTTGGGAAGCGTGCAGATTTGGGATCACTAACTTCTAGGATATCCCTTTGTAGGTATTTATACCCCTTGATAGTTCCTTCCATTTTTTATGTTCAGTATGACTAACCCTTCTTGTTGTGCAATGGGGGATGAGGCGGTTTTGGTTGATTCCGGCTCAAGCGCTGGGGAAACTGAATACCCGATGACCCAGGCCGGTGGTCAAAGAGGAAAGCTGAATCCCCATGGAGGTGCAAGGTCGTGATATGGATACTAATGTGGGTTCCCCAATTTTGGAAACTTCGGGTGTTCCATTGACGCAACCACAGCAGGATATTGAAGAACCTGTGGTTGTTGTTGAGGAATCGCGGGTGGATCTTGGGGAACCTATCATGGAAGTGGAAGAATCGGGGTTTGTTGTCCAAGAACCTGTTGTGGCGGGAGAAGAACGCGCGCATCAAGGTGGCGTGGTTAATGCTGATGAGGCGGGGCCGTCGGGAGCGGCGTCCGCCGAAGAGGTTCAGACTGGTGCTCCACAAGGACATGTGGATGAACCGTTATCTGGGGGCGGCGCGGGATCTGCGGCCCTTGGTTTGTTTCCCATCCGCCCGGATGACACTCCGGGGGATTATTATTACAAGTCATTCTCCTCTGCGCAAGCCGAAGAGATCCACACTCCTGTGTGGAAGTTGGAGAAATAAGATGACTTTTCTCACTGGCTGGCGTGCCGTGAGTTTTTTAAGGTAGCTTTCCCCCCGGCGGAGGTACGTCTGCTTTCTGATCGTGAAGAAGAAGAGACGTATCAAACGTACCTCCAAGCAGCTGCCAGGTCCGCCTCGGTGACTTACAAGATTGTTCGAGAGTGGCACGGCCTGGTGAAAGAAAAGAAAAATCTTGAGGCTACTCAAGAGACTCTTGGTAAGGAGCGAGCCCAAGTGGCTACGCGTGAAGCTGCATTGTCAGCAAGGGAGACTACCTTCGCCGATAATAATCGCATTGAAGGGTGGTCCGCGCAAGGGTGGAAGAGCCGGGTCGAAGCCTCAGAAGCCAAACTTTGTGAGGAACGCAAGTTGTGGAAGGAGGCTTGCGAGAGAGATAACAGGGAGAAGAGATCCCTGAGGGATGAGCTGGCCTAGCTGCGCGCCGATGTTGTGCACGAGCGAAAGGATAAGGAGGCGGCGGTTGCCTCGGCTACACAAGCTAGTGTGCAATGCAAGCACAACGAGCAGAAAGAGGTATCTCCTTTCCTTTGTTTCATACTTTGTTGAGAAGTCTAAGTTATGTTGCTAACCTTGTTGAAATCAAACAGGTCGAGGCTTCGCTGCTTTAGCAAGCGCTAAGAAAGATCTCCAAGCTGCCTCGGTGCAGAATGCTGAACTTGTGCGTAGGATACAGTTGGCGAAGGCGAAGGTGGAAACGGGAGAGAAAAAAATTGGAGGATTCTGAGAACTCCCGCGCCATCTCCGAATCGTTGGTGGAATCGCTCACCGACAACATATTGTGGCTTCAACAGCATGGGATTGGCCATGTAAGTGTTTGTACTTGTGTATTCTAACCTTTATGGAATGGCTCTAATTTTTTCTTTGAATTTGCAGATTGCTGATTCCATTGTGAACTCGGTGGAGTTGGATGGTGCAGTGGCTAAGCTGGTGGTTGCTGTGCGCCATGATGGGCATGCGCAAGGCTACGCTGAGTGTTCAACAAGTCACTCATGCCTTGGATACTTCATGGGATTCTAGCCATGCCTCCACTCACAGAATTAATACTGGAGCTGTCTTCGAGAAGGCACAGCAGGGGTATAATCGCCTTGAAATCCCTGCTTGGAGTTGGTAAGCGAGGCGCTTACCCATGATGACTTCGTCGACCGCCTGAAGGATATCTTTCCGGAAGACGCTGAAGTTGCTGCTGAAGATGAAGACTAGTGTAGGATCCTTGATGTAATAGTCTTGTAGGATCATTCTTACCCCGCGTATGACGCGGTTATGTACATACCTTTTTTATCTTTTAATGAAATGTTTCTTTTCCGTTACAATAATTGCGTGAACTGGACCTAATTTATGTAAGTATAGCGAATGAAATTGGTAATGAACTCGCGCCTGTGTATCAGCTCTTGTGCTTGCTGCGGACGTAGTGATTTATGTTTTACGAGTCATTATGCACCAAGTTGTTTTTGCGTATACTCAAAGTGGTTCCGTGCATTTGTAGCGAAACATTAAGATAAAAAAGAAATGAAGTAACTCTTATCTATATTACATAATTGGGCGCAAGGGCCGCATTTTGACATAGACAAGAGACTATCAACTTGGAGGTTTACATGTAGCACCGTCTTAGTTGTTGCGCATTCCATGTCCTAGGGATGATTGTTCCATCTAAGCGCTTAAGGGTGTATGCACCTTTTCCCAGGACTTCATGAATAACATAAGGACCTTCTCACTTGGGTGCTAGTTTTCCAGGACGCTCGGCGTTGGATGCCTCATTATCGCATAGAACAAAATCACCGGGTAAGAAGGTACATATGCGGACTCACGCGTTGTAGTATTTCTCTAGCTTAGACTTGTATTTTGCTTTATTGATAGCAGCGTTTTCACGCCTTTCTTCTAACAAGTCCAAGTTTAGTCTGCGCGCCTCCTCGTTGTTTTGTTTTTGCGCAGCTAACATGCGCGGTGATGGGAAGCCTATCTCTATAGGAATCACTGCCTCCGTCCCATACACAAGGCTAAAAGGAGTTTCGCCCGTGCTGGTTTTAGGCATGGTTCGATGAGCCCATAAGATGCTTGGCAACTCATCTACCCAACCTCTGTGCGCTGTTCCCAACCTTGTCTTGATTCCTTTCAACTATGGTTTTGTTGATCCTTTCCACTTGGTTGTTCCCTTGGGGATGTGCGACCGAAGTGAAAACGTGTTCGATATGCATCTCTTTCATCCATTGCTGCAGTTCTTCGACTGCGAAATTGGGGCCGTTATCGCGGACTATGCGCAAGGGTAACCCAAAACGGCATATGATATGTTCCCAAATAAACTTCTGCACTACAGTTACTGTGGTGGATGCGAGATGTTTGACTTCTACCCACTCGGTGAAATAATCGACTGCAACGATTATGAATTTCACCACTCCTGGAGTGTCTGGGAATGGTCCCACCATATCGATTGCCCATTGCTGAAAAGGCCACGCTGTTGTTACCGGAATCAAGGGATTCTTGGGGTGCGGAGTCTTTGGAGCATGGTGCTGGCATGACGCGCATTTCCGCAATGTTTCAACCGCATCAAGGTGCATGCCAGGCCAATAATATCCGTCGTTCATGATCTTTGCAACGACCATGCGCGTACCGACGTGAATTCCGCATAACCCTTCGTGTATTTCGCGGATCACGTACTTGGCGTCTTGCGCATCAACGCAGCGGAGGAGCGGCCCAAGGTATGACATCCGGTATAAGATAGCGTCGGCCATTGCATAGTTGAGTGCCTTGTTCTGAACCTTCCTTGCTTCCGCTTTGTTTTCGGGGAGGCTCCCGTGTTGCAAGAACATGATGATGGGAGACATCAAAGATGGATTTCCCATTTCTATGATGTTGACTTGTCGCAAAGGAACAGAGGGGTTCTTTAGTACCTCAATGCGCACCTCTAGCGAGGTGTTTGAAGCTTGTAGCGGCTAGCTTGCTGAGCGTCAGCATGTTTGTTCCCGGTCATCTTGAAATGTTGGAATTTGGTTATCAAGGCTTGCGCCTGTTCTAGATATAAAGCCATTACCTCGCCCTTTGCGTCGTACAGGCCATTGACCTGTCCGGCGACTAGGAGTGAGTCGACGTGAGCTTCCAAATTCTACGCACCCATCTTGATTGCTAACCGAAGACCTGCCAGGAACGCTTAAACTCTGCTTCATTATTTGTGCTCTTAAAATCCAACCTGATGGCATAGGTGAATTCTTGATCGTCGGGCTTATTAGGCGAGACCTGCTCCTGTGCCATCGTCGTTGGATGCGTCATCAGTGTGAAATATCCATGCACGGTTAACCGTAATCGGTGTTGGATTCTGTACTGCTTCACTCTCCTGCGCTTTATTTTGCGGGACTTCCGCGATAAAATTGGCCAATATCTGGCCTTTTATTGCCAGTCGTGGCTTATACACAACATTGTATCCGCCGAGCTCGATCGCCCATTTTGCTAAGCTATCGGAGATATCCGGTTTTGACAAAATTTGGCCTAAATGATAGTTCGAGAGAACTATTATTTCGTGGCCTGAAAAATATCGACGCAACAGCCGGGATGCGTGGACTAAAGCTAGAGCTAGCTTTTCCATCATGGGATATCGGGTCTCTGGGTCGGTAAGCATTTTGCTGACGTAGTAGATTGGAGTTTGAACTCCTGCGCGTTCTACTAGCAGAACTGCTCCCAGAGCGACATCTGATGTGGAAAGGTAGAGTATCAGTGGCTCCTTCTTTTGTGGCGCGGTGAGCGTTGGTAGTTGAATCAAGTATTCCTTCATTTGAGTGAAGGCCTTCTCCGCATCTGGAGTCCACTGAAACTTGTTCTTCTTCACACAATTCCGCAGAGTCCTGATGAATCTGTTCAGCGCAGCCAGCCGCCCTGCCAACTGTTGCATCTCTTTGATAGTTGAGGGTGATGGCATACGCTGAATCGCCTCTACTATGTCGGGATTGACGTTAAAGCCATCGTGCGTAACGATGAATCCAAAAAATTTGCCTTCCTCCATTCCAAAAGAGCATTTGCTGGGGTTGAGCTTCAGATTTGCCTTACGCAAAGAGGCAAATGTTTTTTGGATGTTTGTCAACATCTTCTCCTCATCCGAGCTCATGATGACTAGGTCATCAATGTATACTTCCATGGTTTCACCAATGTCATCCCCAAAGACATGGTCCATTAAGCGTTGGTAGTTGGCTCCTGCTTTGCGCAGTCCGAAGGGCATTTTGGTGTAGCAATAGATGCCCTTGTCCGTTCGGAAAGCGGTCTTGTCTTCGTCCTCTTTCTTCATTTGGTCTGGTGGTATCCCTTGTTGCAATAAAGGAAACATTTCCACCTGAATGAAGCAAGAGAGTCCACCTTCTTGTCTATTTCCGGCAAGGCGTAGCAGTCCTTGGGACATGCCTTGTTAAGGTCTTTGAAATCGACGCACATGCGCCAACTGTCGTTGGACTTCTGGACCATGACTGGGTTGGCTACCCATGTCTGATAACGTATTTCTCGGATGATTCCTGCTTGGAGAAGCTCCGCGACTTGCTCGTTCAAAGCGCGGGACTTTTCGGGCCCAAAGTTGCACTTCTTCTGAACGATAAGCTGAACAGAAGGGAAAGTTTGCAATGCATGCTCAGCTATTTCCCTTGGCACCCCTGTCATGTCCTCCGATGACCATGCAAAAATGTCAGAGTTTTGGAACAACACCTTTTTCAACCGTGCCTTGACTACGGGGGTCATTGCGGGTCCCGAGAGCACGATTCGTTCCGGGTACTTGTTGTTAAGCACCCACTTTTCTGGCTCACAGTCGGAGGATGACTTGGGTTGCTTTATTGGTGGTTCCTCGTCCACAGACATGATTTCCTTTCTTGAATACATGATGGCCACTCCGGTTTCCATGGGAAATCCGCAAGCGGCGTGAGGGATGGAGGTAATCATGCTGAAATCTCGTTGGGCGCGCCGTCCTAATAGTACGTCATGGCGCGAGGTTGTGGGCATGACCATGAAATTGACCTGGACGGTGCGAGTGTGGCGCCCGTCAGAGAGAGTGACTGGGAAAGAAATCTGTCCCAGAGGGAAAACAGCCTCATTGAAGAAACCAGTCAGTGGGAAATCCACCGGCTCTAGGCGTGCTTTGTCCTCCGGGTCAAGTTGCTGGAAGCACTGCTCATATATAATGTCCATAGAGCTCCCAGGGTCTATGAACATGTAGTCGGTGCGATAGTGACCGAAAATGCCAGTTATCACAACCGGTCGGTCTTCTTGTGGACCCCCGGGGACGACGGGGAAGATGACCTACTGCTCTCTAGTGAGATGTGCAACTCTTCTGGTGGTTATGCTTGCGCGAAGGACCACCCTGGATCATATGAACAGCCTTCATTTTTTTGTTACTCGAGCCCTTGCCGCCTCGAGTAATCTGGCGCACCTCCTTGTGCACGTTTTTTAATAAGTGGGTGACCTTCCCCTTTTGAGTGCCTTCTCATTCTCCATGCGCAGGGAGATGCAATTGTCGGTTGTGTGCCCCATGTCTTTTGTGATAATCGCAGAAGAGGTTGAGGTCTTGACCCTTCTTGTTGCGCATCGGCGGTGGTTGTTTGAATTGGTGGTCTTCTGTACTGAGGACCTCCACTGGTGTCTTCGTTAGTGGGGTCCACTAGCGATCACGATTATCTTGTTTTGTTGCTCGCTGGGTGGTGAGCTTATTAATGGTCACGCGAGGGTCGACCGGTGTATGGGGAGGGTTCTGGTTGTGGTCCCTCCACCCTTTATTCTTTTTCCCAAAACTCCTGCTCAAGTCTTGGGGACGGTGATGAGGTAGAGGAGGTCTACTGTTGTTGAGATTGCGCTCTATTTGCGCATAGACCTTTGCCGCCGCCATAAGTTTCTCCCAGCTCTTGGGGAGACCTGTAGTCCCTGACAAGACTTTGATCATCTCGTCACAGCGTACGACATACTTGAACTGTGCACGAATCAGGTCTTCGTGCATATCTTCGATCTCCAGCACCTCCTTGTTATAGCGGGTAATGAAGTCTTCGAGACTTTCATCATCCCGCCGCCAGATGTTCATTACGTTAGAGGAGTCTCTGACGTAACGTCTTTGCTGGCTGAAATGCGCCAGGAACTTGTCCTTCAAGTCGTTCAAGGACGCGAGTTTGCGTGTGGGCAAGTTGTCACACAGCTGTGCAGCGCTTGTGAGGATCTGAACAAATAGGTGACACCATATCGGTAGTGTCCATCCGCCGATCAGTCCTACACCAGTAAAAAGACGCAGGTGATCATTCGGTTCCGTCAACCCGTTATATTTTCCGACGTTGGGGGGCAGCTTTGCACACTCCAACGATGCTAGAGCTATCTCCTTGATGAACTTAGAGTGCTCGGCTGCGTCCGCTGGTCGGTAAATCAAATTGTAATCATGCTCAGCCTCCGGGTTGTAACCGTCGCGTGGGGCGGATCTGTATGCCGCATGATTCTTGGGTATCCGGTGAAAAATGCTAGCGCTATCAGCTTCACCGTAGGTTCTGTCTTCCTCACACTGGGTGTACTGGTCCCCTTGAGGCCACGGGCCCAGCCCTGAGTGGACAGATGCTCTTCTGAGAGAGCGAGATTCCGGCTTAAGCAGAGGCTGTGTGTATTCCGTCTCTTGTGGATGGAGACTATATGGTACGCTCGCCCCTGCTGGCGAGTCGTAACTCAAAATCCTTGGTGCAGGCGAAGTGTGCACCTGAACGATGGGCTGTACTGGGACAGCGGGGGTGTTTGTCTGCGCACAAAGTTGCGCATAGACGACATTCAGGGCCGTCTGAGACTTTATGAACCATGACATCGGTGTCTCACCTGGCGGTAAGACCGACGTGATTGGAACGAAAGGAGTCTCTAGCTGGGCTCCAGGGGTGACCGGGATGTTTATTCGGCCAGAGACGTGTTGAGCTCCGGTATCCTCGGAAGAGTCTTCCCTCGCTTGCCCGTCGATACGAGAGGTTTGAACTGGGTTCTTGCCTTCGCGTCGAGAGCCTCGTGGGGTAGTTGATGGAAAATCAGCCATAAGGAGATGGGGCTTGGAAAGTGAAAAATTGGAGATTGGGAACTGGAAAAAAGTGAAGAAAATAGCGGATGACACCAATGAAGAAGCACCGGTTGAACCTAGAGAAATCCGGGGATATATATAAGTCACAACCAGGGTGTTTCTGCATAAATGGTTAACCTCTCACTTCACTTTTTGGTTTGCAAGCTCGTTCCGGCTGATCTGCAAAACTAGCAGCGCCGTTAGTCTCACCACTGGGAAAAGGGTGGTTTTCTCCGTAACCACACTCCGGCGTGAGAATAAGTATCTTGGTTAGTAAACAAGTAATTGTTGGTGTGAGCAAGAGTTTATGTGTGTGGTAAGTAGTGTTGTAAGTATGTGAGCGTGTCTTTTACTTGGAGATCCGATACGCATTTATAGCCGAGAAAGGTATGTTCAGGGTGGGCCTTGGGCCCGACCCATACAGCCAGAGACATCCTTTTTGTCCCTCGGCACCAGACATTAAATGCTCCCTGAAGGAGAATTAATGTTCACTGTCGGGAGGTATGCTTTGTCGGATGTTGAGTGGTGCCACGTGTAAAGGCATCCGTCTCTGGTGTCAGGCATGTTGCCAGCTGAAAATGGAGAAAGTGCAACAATCACTGGCAGAAGTGTGGTTAGTGTGTGGTCTGACACTTGCCTCACTGGTCATGGGCGCTGTCACACGCAACCTGCCAAGTAACCTCTGGTCACAGCTCTGCCATTCCGTACCCTGAGGTATGGTCAACATCTCTTAGTGCTTACCCCCTTCTACGAGGCTGTCAAGGTTTTTCCCGCCAGCGCAGGGTGTCAGGGGTGCATCCTTTTGTCCTAAGACTATGAGGCGCTTCTCATATGTGTCTTGTCCTTGCAAGGTTTTGGGATTCGCATCTCAGAGGAATGTTGTTGTGCGCAGGGTCTAGTAGCCTGGGCGCGTGAGTCTAACCTGCCGTTGTGGCGAGTACACAAGGCTCGTTGTGTGACTTTATTGTATTGTTCTAATTCACCGTTGCGCTGAGTGCACAAGGCTCATTGTGTGACCTATAAAAGCTGGTCTAATTCACCGTTGCGCTGAGTGCGCAAGGTTAATTGTGTGACCTATTGAATCCAAGGAAACTAACCATTGCACGTTGCACGCACGGTTATCCTGGTAGAAAATTGGTCAAGGGTATAATCATTTGGGACCATACTTCCTCACTAATATATCCTAATCCTATACTTCTGCACCTTCACTTCATCTTACGAAGAAGAATTTGCACATTTCATCTCTTAGATATGGAAAAGTGTTTTACCATCACACCATCTCTCTTGAATACGTATTGATGTTATCCCCTTAAAAGGTTATATCAATATTAATTAGTAATAATAATAACTATTAGAACTAGGTTGTGACAATTGGGCTTCGGTTTTATGGAAAATACCTCTTCTATAATAAAACTGAGTCTTTTTAACCTAAAGTGATGATACTGCTTAATACTTTTTTTTTTATTTTAGAACGATTAATTCACTTACTCTCTAAACCTACTTCTAAATCTACACCAATGCCCCCCATGTGACTACAACCCTTGCTATACTACAAACGCTTTGGTGGTAGTTATCTGAAAAAGTTTTTTTTATCAACACAACTCATTCCATCACACTTAATAAAAACGTTAGCAACTAGCCAAGTAGCAAGTTTCCATCCAAGTAAATCATCATTCCTGTCTTTCGTTGTGCGAGTGCATGAATGACAACTATGGTTGGGAATGGTAAAAGAATCCAAATCTAATGGAAACACATGAAACACTCGAGACATGTAACAGAACATGTGTGGTTTTGTGACTAAATCTAATGGAAAAACATGAAACATTCGAGACATGTAACAGAACATGCGTGAGTTTGTGACTAATATGAGATTAACTGATACACGCCATAACCTGAATTAAAACCAAATATATTAATATAATATATATTATTATTTTAGAAGTTGGTGTAATTGAAAATTTTGTATTTCAAGTTGCTTTTTAGGTGAGCACAAGATCACATTTAGATAATAGGCATCTCAAATTGTAATTTATTAACCACGTAAGACCATACCATAAACCGAATATACTAATATACCATATAATCATGAAAATATGATAAATAGCATTGAAGTGGAGTGTAAATTTTAATAATGTGATACAAGTTATATTATTGAAATTCTGTTATAGCATACAACACAAAAAAACACGAATCTCATCTTCTTTATAATCTATACAAAATTAAGCAAAGTAGTTTATAAACACCTTTAGAAAGGGTAGATAGGAAATTACATATATACCCTTTTGTCACCCTGCTGCAGATGCATTTTTTAAGTCTTACCCTCAAAAAATTCACCAAGCATCCGATCAAGATCCTCTGCTGTATACCTTATGTACTTGTGAGGATTCTTCCCATTTTCCACAAGAACCCTGGACCAAAACCAATAATAATAATTTAAGTATTTTGATCAGATTATATGTACGAGTGTGTGTGAGACAGAATTTCAATATAACACCAATCTGGAACATTCATTTAATTGTATATTTTTTATCTATATTTTTAACATGACTATTAAAATATATATGATGATTCATGATTAGATATATTATAAACATTTAGGGGTTGTTTGGCAACTTTTGAATGGTTAAGTGCTGAACTAGTAAGAGGTCTGAATCATTAAGTGGATGATATTGGATAATATATACATAGCTTTGCTGCAATAGACTTTTAGTGTTTAAAAATATGAATTACAATCTTTATATTCTCTCAAATAGCATTTGAAGGTTGAGGTCATGTTCAGTTTGTTTTCTGCAGCCAACTAGTTGAGATAAAAAATAAGTCTTTAGTCTGGTCATAAAGGTGTTGCACTGCATTCTGTTCTTCTTTTGAATTGCTTGCTGTATGATGTTTTCAATTAAAGTATTAAACAAGTGTCTAATTTGTCAATTTGAATAAGGAAATAGATTGTTTAAGGCTAAATTGTTTATGAATCAACGCTGCATCGGGTCATTAACAATTCTCCAAAAGCAGAGTCTGCGTAGCGTACTTCAAAGAGGTTACTTCTATGAGGTCGGTCTTTCTTTTTGTGTTTTCTTGTTTGTTGTTGTTTTGATCTTTAGTTGAGTATTTTCATATTGTAATGTTTGTGCAACTATTGTAATGATTGGGTGTCAAAAAGTATTGACCGTACTCACCCGAACCAACCCGGACCCGTTTCAACCCGACAAAATTGCCCCTTGATGTACAATCACTTTTTAAAAAAACATTTTTTAACCAACCCGACCCGACCCGACCCAAAACCCGTTCCGACCCGAACCCGTTGTGACCCGAACCAAAACAACCCATTTTTTAATTGACCTGTTTTGACTCGAACCCGTTTTGACCCATGACCCGACCCGACCCAACCTGACCTGTTTGCCAGGTCTAGTCTGAACCATTAAGAGCCAGTATAATGCTTAACCATTCAGACATCTACTCGCGAAACAAACGCACTGAACCATTAAGTGGTCTGAACCATTAAGAACCTATTAAGAACTAAACAAACAGTCCGTTAATTATCCCATCTACACATGCATGCGAAATTTGTTACAAAGAAGTCATTTAATCTTTTACAAATAAACCCTTTTCATTTAATTTAATAGCTAAAATAATAAATGAATGATTCAGATTGGTTCTCCCATTATCTGGGAATCTGCATTTAAATACAAACTAATATTAAATAGAGAGTTGTGGGAACCGCATAATGCACTTGTACATAGTGTTTGACTGATACAATGGAAGTTAGTATGAGAGTGGAGTAAGCGGTTACATAACCGCCTTATGTATCACACTTAAAGCAATAGGTACACAAGTGTCTATGCGGTTCAGTTTCATACTTCAAATCGGTTTTGTATTGAACATCCCTCAGGGCGCTTTCAATACAGAACCAACTTTGAGTAGAGAACCGCATAGTTCTTGACAGATGTACAACATGCGGTAAAGCAATATGTACAAGTGTCTATGCGGTTCTCATAGTATATGAGTTTTATTAATTCAAAGTTTATCGATATTAGAAAATACCCAAAACGTTTAATGAAGGATCTGTATGCAGGTAACAAGACTTCAGCAACCGCAAGTCTTAACGATTCTCTAAGCTCCGAATCAGGAACAGTCCACTGAGATTGCCTTTGATGAAGTTCCTCAAATTGAAGATTAAAAATCTTTAATCTAAATATAACATTATCATCAAAATCAGATCAATCTTTTGATTTCCATTTTTAAAAGATTTAAATTTCAATAATCGAAACGTTGAATGAGCTGTAATGAGAAACGACCTGTCTTTTATAAGAGCTCGTGAAGCCCCGCTACTGTTTCCACCATCACCTCCTGATGAAGCCAAACCTTGAACTGAGAGACTTTGTAGAATCTGTTAAAGAAATAAGAAAACCCATTTTATAAATAAATGAAATGAAAATTAACAATTAACAAAGACACCATCTTAAAGATGGTAATTTTGACCCGTGTACTTATAAACGGGTCAATTAAGATTATGTTTTATTTCAAACGGTCAATTAAGATTATGTTTCATTTCAAACGGGTCAAACAGGTAAAAAAAATTAAAATCATCCAAAATTTATGAGTAAATTGCCATTTTCGTCTCTGAGGTTTGGCTCGTTTTGCGACTTTCGTCCAAAGGTTTTTTTCGCATCTAGATCCAAAAGGTTTGAAATCTTGCCATTTTCATCCAGCTCGTTAACTCCACCCATTTTTCTCCGTTAAGTTTTGTTAAATAAAACGGAAATTCGGTCTTTGAATACTTATACATTATGCTAAATGGTTGTACATAAAGTGAAAAAAACTGACTTGCATTTTAAGTTAACAAAAAAGACAGAAATACCCCTAACTTAACAGAGAAAAATGGATAGAGTTAACGAGCCAAATGAAAATGGCAAGATTTCAAACCTTTTGAATCCAGATGTGGAAAAACAAAGCTTTGGACGAAAGTCGCAAAACTGGCCAAACCTCAGGGACGAAAATGGCTTTTTACTCAAAAATTATTTTTAATACATAAAACCACTTGAATCATTATTCTAAAATGACCAAAATATCCTTAGCCGTAACCACTTATTTTTAATACTTACCTTGGCCCATGCGATTCTTTTATATTGATTAGCATATTGTTGTACGGTTCTTCTGTGTCTTTGCACCCAGTCATCCCCTAACAAATCCTTTGCTTCAGATCTAACAATAAAAATATATTTCAAAGTAAAAGTAAGATATTAAGCATTGGTATTACCGAACTCAATAAGTTAATGTATTAGATATTAAACCTGCGCACGGATCGAACCATATAGTGAATATTATTCATTAAGAACAAGTTGGTCAATGCAGGATCCTTATACTGCTTTGACTTTCCTTCTAAATTGATTTGTAGGGCCTGCATTATTCGCATTGTTACAGATGCCAGCTCAGCGTTCGAGTCGTTTGAGTTTTCAAACTCGTGGAATAGTTGCTTCAGTGTTGATTGATAGCTGGAAACACATTTGTTCGCAAATTTTAGGTCAAAGGTGTAAGACATTTGGATGTTTATTCTTGCATTTTGCAATTTTAGACTTTCAAAGGAATGTAACATGTATGTCTATGATTGTTTATTATGAGTTTTGAAAGTTCTGCAATTATTTAGAGTTTTGAAATGAACCCAACCCTTTGTGTGTGTGTGTGTGTGTGTGTGTTCTTTGAGTAACTTACTCGAATAAGAATTTCACATAGTTAATCACATAGCTTGTAAGAGGATGAACGGTTCCATCGGCAACAGCCGTTCTTGTTGCGTCTTTTTCAACTGCTTCCTCAAAATCTCCGAATGTGTCTTTTGCTGTCTGGGCGAGTCTTCTAGTCAAACCTACTGCTGCTTCTCTAATCTCTTTGCACGCTTTACCACTAAAAAGTGTTTCAATCTGCATATAAACCACTCATATATATAAATTTCTTCATGAAAACCATATAAGAAATAATTTATAAAATTAAGAGTAAAATGCCATTTTCGTCCCTGAGGTTTGACCAGTTTTGCGACTTTCGTCCAAAGGTTTGTTTTTCGCATCTGGATCCAAAAGATTTAAAATCTTGCCATTTTCATCCGGCTCGTTAACTTCATCCATTTTTTACAGTTAAATCAGAGGTAATTTCGTCTTTTTGTTAACGTAAAGGGCAATTTGGTCTTTGTCACTTTATGTACATTATGCCAAATGCTTGTACATAAAGTGAAAAAAGACCGAATTGCCCTTTAAGTTAACAAAAAAGACAGAAATATCCCTGACTTAACGGAGAAAAATGGATGGAATTAACGAGTCGGATGAAAATGGCAAGATTTCTAACCTTTTGGATACAGATGCGAAAAAACAAACCTTTGGACGAAAGTCGCAAAAGTGGCCAAACCTCAGGAACGAAAATGGCATTTTACTTTAAGTTAAATATAGTGAAGAGAATAGTAAGCCGTCACTGCATACATTTTATTTTCAAAAAAAGCTGTAGAGGTAGCAAATTGGATGGGTCAGGCGGGTTTAGATAACGGGTCAACATAAACTTTTTTGTTTGAATCGGGTTGGGCTTATCTGAGACACTTTTTGTCAAGAATTTTCATTTTTACAAAAATTAGTGCATCACATATGACTGCACAAGTTATATCATTTCAAACAATCTAATTTTATTACGAATTTTATGAGGTTTAATGCTGCAAATATACAGTTTGGGCCACTTTCGACCCGTTTGACCCTTTTCCCTTTTAGGTATCCTTTTGAGTTGACCAGTTATAACTTACATCTTGCAATTCATAATATTTTTTTTGTATAGCTTAATGTGATCATCAACTACATTTTTCGATCTGTGTCGTTATGAATATAAAGCAAACACAGACATACACACACACATACCTCGGAGTGAAGCTCGCGCATAATCTCATACATGTCAAGAAGCACAAATAATTTCTCGGGTGATCTTTTGCTTTTGGCAATTGCATCTCCAAAACTAAGTAACATTGCAACACTACCTTTAGTGACATCAGCAAAACACTGGTCCTTAAGGGAATCAATGCCGTCAAACATTTGATCACAAACTTTTCTTTCAGCAGCAAATAATAATTTTACCTGTTTGACATGATTAACAGCTTCCTCAAAATTCATTCAATAAACACTAAAATGTTGATCAATATTTGTCAAATACCTAAAATACCCTTCAAAGAATAGAAAATTCCCTAAGGTTTGGCCAGTTTTGCAACATTCGTCCAAAGGTTTCGTCTTTTCGCATCTAGATCCAGAAAGTTTAAAATCTTGCCATTTTCATCTGGATCATTAACTCCATCCATTTTTCTCAGTTAAGTTAGGGGTATTTCAGTCTTTTTTGTTAGCTTAAAGGGGAATTCTGTCTTTTGAATGCTTGTACATTATGCTAAATGCTTGTACATAAAGTCAAAAAGACCAAATTGCTCTTTAAGTTAACAAAAAAGACCGAAATATCCCTAACTTAAAGGAGAAAAATGGATGGAGTTAACGAGCCGGATGAAAATGGCAAAATTTCAAACCTTTTGGATCCATATGCGGAAAAACAAACCTTTGGACGAATGTCACAAAACTGGCCAAACCTTAGGGACGAAAATGGCATTTTACTCAAAAAAATGAACTAAATAATGACATTAGCTTTATATTCAATGAGCAAGATATAGTTTTCACTTGGAATCTTTTCTAGAAGAAAAAATGTTGCAACTTTCATGGGACAGCAAGGAGTATTTATAAAATACCAAAAATATCCTTGGAGTAAAACAATAGAGTTTATCAATGCAATTCGTCTTATTTACAACGATAATAACTGTCAAGTGATTTTAACTTAGTACTTTTTGCTAGAAATGAAAATGTAACTTTTGCAGGAAAATAAGAACAATTTGTATTATATGATTTAATTGACTTACTGCAATTCGCATAAAATGAATCCAAGTCCCAATTTTGAGTTCCAAAACCTCCCATTGTATCTTTTGTACATCATCTTTACTAAGCTTTTCAACTCCCAATTGGTGAAGGCTTTCTTGCAGGACTTGAGAACGTGTATCCCTAAAAAACCAACAAGAACATGGTATTATTATGTCACTTCAAAATCCAACAAGAACATAGGCCCATATGGGTAACAACATAATTTAACTTGTTATTCTTAATTTTTCCTTCAATTATTGAAACAACACTTCCAACAAACAAAAGGTTTGAACAATATTATTAACTTAAAAGAAAACAGATTGAAGGGGTCAAAGAGGTCAAAAAATTTCACAAAGCGTCTTTAAAATACATAAAACCTCCTAAATCACTGAATCAATACAACTAGATTATCATTGAAACAATAGAGGTTTTGTAATTTGGCTAGGGGTGCCAAATGCGTCGTGTTCGCAGGTTGGCAGGTCCAACCCAACCCGAACCAAAAAATTTTAGACAAACTCTACATATGAACCCGAACACGAGCCGAATATTCGCAGGTTAATAAGAACACGACCGTTCAACCTGAATTTTTTATTTGTTAATTTTTTTTCCGTAAATTAATATATTAAATTTAAAATTTATTGCAAAAAAAACACAAATGTATGTAATACAACTACATTTAAATTATGAAATTGTATGTCAGTTTCTCTTTTTAACTTATAATTATGGCCTAAAAGACACCCAATTTAATTTCTGACATCAACCATATTGTAATAAATATAATATAATATATATGGGTTAAACGGGTCAACCCACCAACCCAACCTATTTAGCTAAACGGATTCGCGGGTTCAACCTGAAATTGAACTGAAACTATTAGACTAAACCCAAACCCGTAAATTTCGTGTTAGGTTCATGTCGTGTTTTTGGGTTGTGTCAGAAATTCACACCCTTAAATTTTGGCAAACCAACTGTTGATCCATAGTTAAAAGTAATTTTTTTGGGAAAAAAAAGTGTTCTAGGTCAACCCCTACCCGTTTCGGCTCATACCAAAAGGTTACCCGTTTCATCGGTTCGACTATAAACCGTTCTGACGAATTACTCAATTTGTTGTGACCCATCCAATAACCATTCCAATAATTCCAGAACAGATAGATTATTATTGAGATAAAAGAGCTTTTTTGTATAGATCTGACACACTAACTCTTTATTAGAAAAAAAAATTGTCAGACAGAAAGTGTTTCGACCTGTACCAAAAAATAACCACCCCTAGCCATTTCAATTGTGTAACAAAAAGATCCTCATTGTGACCCAACCCGATTTGACTGTTAACCAAACTACCTGACCCGCCATTTTAATGCCTCTACCAACAACCATACAAAAAAAGTATCAATAAAGAATTATTTTTACCTGTAAATAATCAAACACTGCTGAGTGTGACCAGCATGCACCATATGTTGAGCTAAATCATGAAGCAGAGGTAGAACCCTAGGTGGTATGAGAACCGGAGGATTATAAACAGCGTTTTCTGCAGTGGTGGGACCTGTACGGCTATTAGAAGGGTTCTTGCCACTCGGGTCAGGTGATCCAGATGATGGCCTTAGAGAATTAGGTAGGCACTCGTATAACCGATCGGGTTCCACAGGTTTGCTGAAAAAAAATCGTGTTATGAAAATTAATTAAGTACGGTATTCATCAACATAAGTGTAGGAATTCGTGACGGGTTCGGGTTGAGGTTTGTATAACCCAGCCTGAACACGATTTGATTATTTAATCGTGTCGAAAACTTGAACCCTAAGCCAGATACATGTATCCTTAGATGACCTAAGTAAACCGATTATATAAACAGGTTGTTGGGTTAAACAGGTTGTCGGCTTTAATATTATTTTAAACAGGTTGTCGGCTTTAATATTATTTTAAACAGGTTATCAAGTTTAAAACTGATTGGTCAGGTCACCCCAGTCCGACCAAACGGTTAAATCGTGTAAACTTGTGTACAATCCGAACCCATTTAGTCCCAGCCCTAACCCATTTATAGAGGCGGTGAGGTAATGAGTCATAGCGGGTACGGGTACTTTGTAAAAACGGGTTGGTTGGTCAAACCACAAACACTTTATATATCCATTTTTTTTATTTTCAATATTACTAATGTCCAAAATATGATTTACTAAAACTATACCATTACAAAACTGCATTTTTTGATATTGATGATAACAAGCCCCTGGCCCAGATGGCTAATCGGCTAAGTTCTTTAAAGCTGCGTGGGATGTGGTTGGTGAGAATGTATGTACGGCCATAAAGGATTTTTTCACAATGGCAAATTGTTGAAGGAAATCAACACTACGGTTCTTGCCCTGGTCCCTAAGCTGGAAACACCTACGAAAGTGCCGGATCCTAGGCCCATCTCCTGTTGCAATGTGCTCTATAAGTATATTACCAAAGTTATCACTAACCGTATAAAAGGAGTATCGACCCACATTATTGATGAGAAGCAATGTGCCTTTATAGCGGGTCGTCAAATAAGTGGTAACATTCTCCTCACACATGAGCTTATGAGAAACTACCATCCGGAAAAGGGCAAAGCTCGATATGCGTTTAAAGCAATGTGCTTCACTTTGGGTATATATACTTGAGTTGCGAGTTGGGACAGCTTGCTATGGTGGTTTCAAGCTTTCATGATGCTAATTTATCATGGTCATGCTAATGTTACTGTGGTAAAGAAGTTGATGTACCTGGATCTGGTTCTGGTTTACAACATTATTAAGAGACCTATCGAGAGCTGGATGCATCAGATTTGGAAATGGGGCTGCATTAAACCCATGATCATCACCTGCTGTGATAGGATGCAAATGCAGACCCACTACTGGGTTACCGTGCTGCTGTTGAAGGCCCAGGATTGGGTTCATTTTATTAAGGAAACGGGCAAGATTTGTTCACCATTGAAGACTTAGTGAATTTGATTTTGGGACAAGCCTTTGGGTTGGGGGTATATAGAGTGGGCCAAGCATTGGGCCAACCTAGATGCCAAGAAGATTGGGAATATGTTTTTGGGTTGGGGTTATGCAGGTTTTGGGATCTCTATTAGTTCCCGCTATACCAAAGGTGATGGGCCGACTCCCTTGGGTGGGAAGCATTGTATTTGTTACAAGGGATGGTTCACCGCGAATAGGTCTAGTTTCTTGCGGGTTCCTACATTTGGTTGTATGGTGTCTTACTTTTGGTCCCCAAAGTATGTTTTGAGTGACGATACCGGGGTAATGCCCCTCTCAAAGGTGTAATTTCTTTTATTATTAAAGTATTTTGCCGGGCTAAGCCCTTTACCCAAACAAAAAAAATAATACTAATCTAGCTTGTAAATAAGGCGGTTTCGGAAGTTTTAATGCAGTTTTAATATACTTGAAGACAACTTTCAACCAGTTCAATAAACATAACCTAAATCGACTCATGTAAAGCTAAATGGTTCGAAACTACCACCTCTAAATAACTAAACATGGACAATGGTTAACAGGAAACGGGTCGATTCAGGTAATGTTATATTTCTTGGGGTTCAAATGGGTAAACTTCAAAGAATTTAGCGTAACCAGAAACGTGTCGAAATTCGCCCAAAGTGTAATTTTAACGCATAAAACCTCCTAAATCATTATATTGCCAACACAAGATCACTATTAAACATTTAAACTATATCTTTTTTGTAATCATCTATTCCTAACACGATAAATTTCAACAAAAAGTGTTTCGGGTCAACCCAGCGCGAGCAATTTCAATTAGTCAAACGAACCTGTATGACGTTAACAGCTGCTTAAATTCATGTTCCAATTTAGAAATAGCCTTGGAAAGCAAATTATTCGCATGGTTGACCACCCCATCGCTGCTCTTAAAGCTTTTGTTGTCAGTAAAAAACCGAATATTGCTTCTTAGTTGCTCAATAGCTTCAAGATAGCCTTCGAGATTCTCACGTGGACCTTTAAGTATTTTAGCCTCAGCCTACAAGTTAGAAACATAAATACTCCACACATTCCATAAATAAGATAAAATAAAATAAAAAAACTAGAGGTGGCAAAATGGGTGGGCCAGACAGGTTGGGTACCGGGTCAAAACTGAGTTCGGGTCAAACGGGTCAGGTCGGTTTTTGTCTATCTCTTCAATACTTAAATCACGTTAACATTGTAAAAATTATAATATTATATATTTTAAATACGATGATTTAGGACATTGTAAGCATATAACATGTTTGACCCGTTACCAACAAATTATGAACCCAAATTGCCCGTTTCCATACAGACGGGCTGAAATTGCCACCTTTAAAAGACAATAAGAAATGATTAATTTAAGGAAAACCAACCTCACGAGAAAGATTGAATTTGTTCAATATATCATTAGCAGCCTTCAGAGTCTTATCGATGTTCTCATGAGCTCTACGTATACCATGCGTCCTAATCTACGATAAATACGTAATACATAAAACTAGTGTGAAGTCTAGAGTAACTGCATAATCATAATTATTTTTCGCAAAAAAATAGACTTTTGACGAAAAAAAATGTCAAATAATATGGAATGTCTCCTTTTGCACCTACAATTTCTTATTTGTGTTCAAAATTGATTATTATTGCACACCCAAATTGCAATCAAAGTTGTGACCTTGGGACTGTATTGTAACTATATAACTATGATTATTAAGCCGAAGAGAATACGATAAGGATCTGATCCAAGAGTTAGCAAACTCTTTTCTGGACTAGCTCGAAAGGTCTTGACGAGTCAGATCATGTGGTTAGCCCAGCTATCGGGCCCAAATTCCATCAACTACGGCTCCGATTACATTACCGAATACTGTCCCCAAATCGTAGCTATTTTCAATTCTTTCCTTTTTAGTCTAAAAAGCGTAAATCATTGATTGTCATAATTCACACATTTATTAAAGTCCTTAGTTTCAGTATTTAATCGCAGGTTTGTAATTTTGTAAATTTAACATTACCTACCAAATTTAGAAATCCCTCTACAAGGGACCCTCATTTAGAAATTTAGAATTATATCTGTATTCATTTTTTGCAAAAAAAAAAAAAACTACAAATTCTTGTTCATACAAAACTCATAAAGACAAAGGATTTATCCAACTAACACACAAAGTAGATCAAAGTTTCCACCTTTTTCCCCTAAACCCAAACCCAAGCCCACCCACTTACATTTCTCACAATACAAAAAGTGGGTATTTACTATTTAGTAAAGTTACAAAAGAAACAGATCAAAACCATTAAAAATGTACCTGAGTTGGACGCATGGCTGATTCAAGGGCAGATAAACGGTGATCAAAAGAGCCCAATATTGAAACCATGTTATCAGTGATTGATTGAGTCTTGTGCAGTGATTCTCTCATCATGGCTGCTTTTTGGGTCAGATTATCGGGTGGAATGGGAACACCCATGAGTTGAGTTTAGGGGAATTGTGAAAAAGGGAATAGTTGGAGTGAAAATTTGTAGAGTATAGAGAGCATGTAGAGGTGGTGGTCTCATGGGTGTTTTGAGTAATAATAACGGCTGTTGTTGAGTTTGGATCTTTCTTACGGAAAGTAAAGCAAGTTTCTTTCTCTTTTCTAGCTACATTTGGTCCATCAAGTGTGTCTTTTTTTTTCCTTTTTTCTTTTTTTTAAGAATAATAGATTTAATAATTCAAACTACTAATGGTTGACCGGTAATGCTCTCAATTTCAAAAATAACTAGTATTGGTTCCACGTTCTCACATGTAAAATAGTTAACTTTTACTAAAGAACCTTAATTTCTTTTTGCCCCCTTATCGTTTTCAATTTAATAAAGGTCCATTGGTTTACAATATATGAAAAGGTGGGATCACTACTGGTTATTTTTTAAGTTAGAACCGTTGCTGGCCAACAACTAATAGTTAGGATTATGAAATCCATTATTCTTTTGATTTTAATA
Organism: Scalesia atractyloides; assembly: GCA_947069175.1. Classification (NCBI taxonomy): domain Eukaryota; kingdom Viridiplantae; phylum Streptophyta; class Magnoliopsida; order Asterales; family Asteraceae; genus Scalesia; species Scalesia atractyloides. The sequence goes on from CAMTDV010000011.1 coordinate 45,474,221, forward strand.
TGGGTTTGGTTGAAAGTTTAGATTTTTACAAGTTTGAAGGTGTAAACATGGTTTATTTTTTCGTTAGATTTTTACTAAGGTGCTGTTTGTTTTTTAAGAGGTAAAATGTATGTAGTTTGCGGATAACATCTACAGACATCTATATAAGAAAGGTGAAACAAAACTCTGTACTCTGCAAAAAAAGAAAAAAAGTTGTTTGTTTTCAATGTATGTACTTTTAAAATAAACTGGTGGTGGTGTACGGACGGTAGTGGTGGTGCTAGACGTTGGTGGTGGTGGTGGGTGGTGGACGTGGACGGGTGGTGGTGGACAGTTGTCATGGTAGACGGTTGTGGTGGGTGGTGGACGGTGGTGGTGGGTGGTGGTGATGGACTGTGGTGGTGGGTGGTGAAGCTAAACCCTCTGCAGATCTTAGAAGTGGATGAGCCAAGTCTGCACTAAGAAAAGCTTGCACATACATATTTTAGTGAAACGTTTTCAGAAAAACAAACAAATTGGTAGATGATAATGTATGCATATGGTCGGTGCGACGCAGACTGCACAAATCTTTTTAAGAAAAACAAATACTCCAAAGTTTATAAAGTTAAACCTTAAGTTATTTTATTAATAAAACGTGAAAGCTAACAGAGGATCCAAAGAAAAAACCTGACTCGTTGTATCAATCAGTATTATACTTTAGCAAGTTTTTTCAATATAATTCATATTTATATTGTTTTAGGTTAATATAAATAACAATGTTACCTTTTTAAATATTATTTTTAGCATTACATTTGTTTTTAAAAACGGGCATTTTATGTTAATTGTTCACTAGATTGTAGCTGCGAGTTGTGGCGGGGACACCTTAGTTGTTTATAGTTGACGGTACATCATATAATGCGTAACCATATAAAAACATGTGTTTCGACGTATCCGATCTAAAGCATTGCGATTACAAAAGAAACAAAATCAAACTCGAGTAGTCGAGTTGGTTCATTTAATAAAGATTCACCTATCCACGACACCACTTCTACCTTTAAAATAAATAAAAAGTGTATTTATTTTGAGATATTAACATTTGACGTAAAAATGTCAATTAAATGATTCCCACGTAAAAATATAGATGAGGATTATCAGTAGTAGAAGACTAAAAAAGGAAGTGGAATGATGAAGCAAAACCAACCGTAAGACAAGTATCCTTGTGATGCTTATATGTACATAAACAGGGTGTTTATGTCAATGTTTGGGATTTAAGTGAGAAACTTAGAAATTTAGGAAAGTGAACACATTGATATATAATATAAAAGAAAGCGTTTGTAGCACCGACCTTTGAATTTAAGAATATGTATAATATTTCATCTCAAAACACATTGACGGGAGTTCTATGTTTAATTCGTTTCGAGTTTACTTATTGTTTTGGAAGGGATGTTACCACAAGTTAAGCCATACATGATCCAACCATCATGAATTTATATCATTATAAGTATTTTATACTCTTCCTCAATATTCCATACACTAGAGGAAAAAAAAAAAAAAAAACTTGAACTTCAAGTTTAAATTCCTCAATTATAAATGATTATTCTATTGGCCGAATTGTTTGTTATTGGCTATGTACAATTTATAGAGCGTGGTTGCATTTGATCTTGTAGATGTGCCCCAGAGGATTTGTCGTGTGTGATCATCAAGTTATGTACCTAGAAGATAAGAGTAGTGTCCTAAACGGAACTAATGTTTAGTAACCTATTCAATTGGAAATTCTTTTATTTAAAAAATAATATAAATGAATAAAATTTAAGTTTGCTATTTAAGTCAAACTTTTTTTTAAAATAACTAAACTTATCAAGAGAACACTCGACTAATAAGACACTAGTTATAGAATTAAAAAAAAACTACATATGAGTGGATAAAGACACATAAATTACCATCATGAAATATCATATATGATTTTTCATTTCATATGAGATTGGATGATTAACCATACGATATTAATTAAAGCAATTAATTCTTACATTAAAACCTATTAAAATACGAGAAATATGATTGGATAAATTTAAGCTTGAATTTGAGAGTCTTTTGTTTCTTCATTTGTCTATCATTTGCTTCATATAAAGTACAATTGAACACCAAAACTAATCTGGTAATTAATTTGTGGTTAGTGTCTCGTTCAAATAAGGTTAATCTTCTTTTTTTCTCGTCGATTACTGCAATGATCCTGCAAAACAACTACAACGTCGTGAAGCTCGTTACAAGGGATAGAATAGGGAAGGTTCTCTTTGTAACCACCCTCCGATATGAGAATAAAAACTTGTCTTGATGATAAAAGTGGGTGTATTAAGTGAGAGAGTAAGAGAGTGATCCTTAAACCTGGAGATGAAGTTCTTTATTTATAGCCGAAGAGAGTTGCGAAGGAGGTGGGCTAATGGGCATTAGGCCTGACGTCGACAACAAGGAATATCCTGATTGCCTCTTTGAACACGACCGTCAGTGTTTGCAGGCGAAAGAGTCGGCGCACGTTGAATGGACCCACGTGGCCTGGTGGTTGTCCTTGTCAGGTCTGTCATCAGCAGCGAAACAGAGATCATGGAACAATGGTCGGCGCACGGTGATTGGTGACACATGAATGTCCTTGTGTACTTCTTGTCTCCCGCACGATTGTTTATCGTGAGATGTTGCTGGACACAGCCTGTCATGCGCCTATTGGCCACCTGCTCTGACATTTGAGCCAGTTGTACTATCTTGAGTCGTCATGCTAGCGTCACGAAGCCTGTGCTTCTTAAGTTTGCGCCACTTTATTGCAAAATGGACTAAGTATTAGATTTCATCTAATTTGGTTATAGTTCTTTACACGCGACCTGAGATGACGCCATGTGGTCGGCGCAGGATTTTGAACATACCCCTTCAAGGACTTTGGTAGGATTAGTACTATCCGAAAATGTGTTTTAATGTTCTGGATTCGTTTAGTTTTTACTACAATTTTAAACTTTAGATATCGGGCATGCTTAAAGATTTCATGACGATATTGTTTATCATTGTGGATCATTTACTTTGATTCGGCACTAGCTTGTGATATATACCGAAAAGATGTCATTACTTGAAGGAGGGTGTTGCTTGAGGAAAAAACCATTGGTGAGAAAAAATAAAAAAAAATGTAAAAAGTAATGAAAAAAAATATATACTGTCAAAATTACATAGAATCATCCTTAAATAAAGTACCGAAAATTTTGACTTTGGAAACTTTTGATATGATTTTATAATACGTTAATGATATATGATAGATTTTACGACATGCCATCATAGAGTTCTTGACATGAAACAAAATGGTTTTACGTATAGACCAGCATCTACTCTTAGTTTTATATACTATAATCTTTTTACTAAAATATCTTCCTGAGAATGTAACATTTTTAACATGTTGACGTTAGACCTTGGCTACAACTTTCATCATTCTTCACGTTGTCTTATGATGAGTTTCGAATGTCACATGCTCTCTAAACTTTTAGTAGTAATTTTGATGAAGAATCGTTTGGCCTCTTCACCAATTCACCGCTTCCTTCTTGCTTTTCTCCATGTTTGCTCCCTCGATCCTTCACCTACAACGCCAACACTAACACCAAATGAGATCACTATATTAAATTTACATTTTGTGCATTTGCATTATAACAACCTCCTAAGCTGTAGCATGGCATAATTCTTTGCCATCTTATTGTGGTAACACACTCCAATAGAACCTTTTTGCTCACACTTATGGGAACGGTGACCCATGATGAATGCCACTCATAGTCAAATATAATGTAAATTCCTTTCTATTGCACCTACTTACCTTTTGAGGTGTGATTTTGTATGGATCCTAATATTTTCATCGAGGATGTCACACCCCAACCGATAGTGAAAACATTGGCGCGGGACGAAATAGATTGCAAGAGACTTCATAACGACTAAACGTGACAAGTATTTAAAAAGTAGATTTTCATTTCGTTGCTAACAGTTCAAAACATGATTTAGAAACAAAAGTACAACAAGTATCATATGACTAAACTAATAACATGACTTAAAGTTTGGTGCGTCTCTAGTCTTTCCTACTAGATTCTTTTCAACGAGTCATGATCACAATCCAGAAATACATATTAAAGTAACATGTCAACACATAAAGTATTGGTAAAGATACAAGTTTTTAGTGTACTAGCATATGTATAAAAGAGCTTATCGAGATCCACATGACAATAACGTATACTAAGGCATAATATAACATAAGCTAGCATGCAACACCTACTTTGTCAACCCAAAGAATCCCGCTAGCGTAATCTTGTCGTAGCAACGACAAGACCGTTTTGTTTGACTTAACATGATCTCAAGAATATGGGCGGTGCGTTAATCCTATAGCGCTATACATGTTAAGGGAGGCTTGTACGAAGTTAATGACAAAGAATCGTGCATGTAAAGTTTCTAGCATATAAGTATTTCTAAGTATACACGTATAAAGCATGTAAGTTGGACACGATTGTATGAATAATGTGTGTTGTGTATAAGTGTTCGTGTGAGTTTTTATATGATATATGTATTGCACCCAAAATTGTAAAAACGAAAAAGGGGTTATGTATACTCACGATTTTGCAAAGCTTTCCGATTAAACACGAGGTTTTAGTATCATGTATACTCATGTAGTATCATGTAAGTCAAGCATGTAGGTGTGATTAAATCTCATTGTATGATTGACCAAAGTACAAATTCATCAACTTAGTTGAGGACCCGGTTGGTCATGAATAAAATAAGAAAAATACAACTAACTAAGTTGCTAAATAGCCAAGTAAGAACAACCCGGGCGTGTCATACCCAACATGGCAAATGTTGGAGGCAAGGCAGGATTATCTTACTTTGATTCTTGGAAGCTACTTAGGTATTCTCACCACTAAAAAAAGTGAGGTAGATGGAATCATGGTTGGAAAACCAAGGCTTCCATTGTTCACACATTCACCAAAACACAAGTCTTTCAACTTTGAAGGTTGAAAGCTTGGATAGTTCCAACACTTTGAAGTCACTTGGGACCTTTTAGGGCAGAATTTTATAAAGGTTTTGAGTCCTTTGGAAATCAACCACTACACAAACCCACAACTATGAACTTAGTTTGGAGCATGGTGGGTACAAGATTCCACTAAGTTTCAAGTAAAATATACATGAAATAAAAAAGATACATCAAAGCAGAATTTTTGTATTACTTTGGACCTCAAATATGGTGAGGTTCCACCTTAGTTTGTCACGGCAAACTGGTGGAATCCTTCCTATAGGTTGTCTAAGTAGTTTGAAAGAAGAAATAAAAGAAAGATGAAGAAAAGTGAGTGAAAACTCACTTAGAACACTTAGAGTTTCTTCTTTGCTTGGAAGACTTGAGAGAATTTGGGAGTTTAAGAGAAGATTTGGTGTGTGGAAAATGTTTAGGAGGTAGTGGAGGCTCGTATATATAAGTGGGAATTAGGGTTTGGGAGTTACTGAAGGTGAAAGGTGATTGGAGGAGAAAGGAGGTGGAGAATGGTGAAATATGATTGCGTACAAAAAGGTGGAAGGTGATTGGAGGAGAAAGGAGGTGGAAAAGCTTTTGGTTTTGCTCACTTTTAGTCATTGCATTTTATAACTAGGTTATTTTATGCCGTATTCTTGTATTTTAACTTGTTTTTAGGTATCCAAATTGTATTTTGCGTCTCAATTTTGCGTATAAACACGTACTTAAAGATTGATTGCGCATATAACACAAATATGAAAGGTAACACGTATGTGTGTGTGTGTATGGATTTCCATTATGATTAACGCCTCGAATTGTGAGATTGAAATTGAAATACGAAGGTAAGGTTTCTAAAAATAAAATGCGAATAAGAACTTTCTAAAAATAAGAATATGAAACTACGAGGCGTTACAGAGGTGTCTTTGTAATAGTTGTACAATAGTTCTTAGATGACCTCAAGTAATAGTTATTCGAAAAAAAGACTTTTAGTTGGACATATGAATTGTTTTTGTTTTTTTTATATCTAAAGTAACTACACTAACAGGAATAACCGACCTTCATTTAAATGGATCGACCTTGAGAAAGTGCAACATATCACTATTTCTGAGCAATAACACGAGCACCAACTAGTATACAACAGGTAATAAACGGTTCTTAGTTACCTTGACAAAGTTTTATCGAAAGACCATATAGAGTCGTATAGACATCAAAAAGTACTTAACAAAATGCTCAAATTTAGTGTGCAAACTCAAAATGATGTAATCATGGTTGCATTTTCTTAGCATACCTACATGTTAATTCTTAATTAGACATGATATTTACTACTATTGATGTAATGCCCCAAAACTCAAATATTTATATTCGCCATATGTTTCCATATGCTATAACATGAAATAAATTAACTAGGTTCCGAACGAATAATTCATGAATATGTTCCCTTGTTTTATGGCATGGAATGGGTTAAATAGTGGGGAATGAAGTTTGTGATAAATAGGAAAGAATGGCAAAGTTGGCGAATTAAATAGGAACAATTTGGAAACTAATTATATTAAACAGAAAAAATTAAAACACAACACACATTTGTATGTGTGTGTGCGTCGACCGGGAGCAAGAAAAGGGGGGAAAGAACTCACCTTGTCCTAGTTCTTCATAATCTTCAAATTCAAAGGCTAAGAATGTTGGAATCTAATGCATGGATTGAAATTAGTGATCTCCTAGGCATGAGGATCATAAGGTATGTTAAAATTGTATATTTGGTGACGTTTTTTAATTGAAGAGAATCTATGAGATGATGAATTGATGGGTGAAACTTGAGAAAAATAGTGGCTTAAGTAACAATGGAAGTGTTCTTGCTTTGTAGAATATTTAATTTTATGAAATAATGAAAATATGTTATGTATGGATGATTGTTCATGAAAAGTATGAAATGGGTTTATGATCATAGTATGAGAAACCCCAAATTGTTACATAAATTGGTTAGATATGATGATATTGTTGGGCATGATTGCAAAATTGAATTGAGTTCAGTTATATTTAGTTAATGAAAACAAGAAGAGGGAAAATGAGCATAGGATACTTTACTATGTTTAGAAAGTAGTATGCACACCAAGTGTATGATGAAATGCCTAGTAAAGTTAGGATGTGAGATTTTATGAAAGCTTGACATATATTAATGAAATATGATAATTATGTAATTAGTAGTAAACTAACTTGAAGAATATGCTTTAGATGGAACTCATACAAGAATTCTGGTTGAATGCATGTTTTGGTCAAGATTATGCATTAGAGGCTTGTACATTGTGCTTGAATGGGTTATGCTCGCCATCTGTTCTTTTACTTACTTAATTTGCGATTAAAAAGTGAATGTGTACTAAAGGTAAAGCATATGAGCTTACTAGTAAGGAATCATGTTGGGATTATGTTGTATTAGCGGATCTAGGATGATCATGTCAAGTTTTATAATCATGAGAATACTAGAATGTGAGAAATTTGCATATTAATGTGTACGTGTGTGACTAGTTTATCATGCGGTTGGAAGGATCATTTTATATGAGTGTGAAGTATATGGTATGGTGGCTATGCTCTAGCGTGTCAAGATAAATATGTGTGCGTGACTAATTGAAAAGTTAGAACACATGATAGTTGACTTCTAAAAAGTCAACGGATGTGGGAAACTATAAAGTTAGGAATATTAACACAATAAAATATTAGGAAGATGATGGGATATGTGTTTGACTTATTTATGTATTATGTATGATGATGGATTTGATCTCGTAAATGTTGAACAATGTAGTTGTCAATCCACGTCTTATGCATGTTAATGAATGACTAACTAATGAGAGTTAATATAATTAAGAATTTGAAATGTATGTTGATATGAGTGAACATGCATACTAACAAGGTTGTGGACATTATGGCGTGAAAGGATAGGAATTTCACTAACATGGAGTCGAGCACGAAAGGCTAACGGGTCAAAAGGAGACAAGAAAGCATGCACGAGCGTGAATGCTTAAGGTAAGTGATCTCCGCACTCACTTCGTATTTATTTACATGAAGATATTTCTATATGAAAATTCGAAATCAAGGTGGAATGTACAAATAAATGAAAATGCTAAGGTAAGATTTGTTAAAATGGTTGGTATGATGTTAAATCGATAAAACCTCAATATAGAGGTAAACGGGACATAACTTTTAGTTAAAAGACTTTAAGACGGAGAGTATAGGGATTTGGTAACGTTAGGAGAAGGTTTAGTGTCACACCCCGTAATTTACAACCAAACACCAGTGGGCCCGGGTGGGGAATATCGTGACGTAAGTTGATATCATCATATTCAATTAAACACAACATAACGGAAGTCTTGGAGTTTAAATTCCTATTACAAACCATATGTTCAAAGTACGAAAAATAATGTACAGGCGGCTTGTAATAGAAGATCCACATGCGGATCGTAAATTTTGGTTATTTTACACATAGTTTTATAATTTATTTGGGATTCTGAGTTTACATCATGTACCTACTATAAAAATATTGTACATAAGTTTTAAAATCATTAGGTAACAAGTCTTGGTCAATTATGGTTTAAAACCATACTATGCGCCGAAACGTCGTTTATGTCGTAAAATGATGATTTGTGCGGAATTTAGTAAAAACTGATGTTAAAATCAAGTTTAATTGTTTTAGATATGTTTATTAATATAACATATGGTAAAAGATTTTATATGAAAAGTATGATTAAAACCATTTTATGAGCCACAAGGGCTTTATCGTCATCTATCGACATAACACAAGAACTTATACGTAAACTCAGTATTCAACCTGACTTAATATCCCAAATAACCTTACTTATGATTTTACATCAGTAGAAAATTCATTTTCAATTTCGTTATCGATTAAACCTTATTTTATGTAAAAAGAGCAATATAATCAAAATGGCATAATAACGGAACTTGTGCATAAACTCGGATTCTGATTATGATCATGTAATATAACCAGGGTTATGCTACATTATATTATGATCATAATGCAACCTTAGATCAGTAGCTAACTAATCTAAATCGGGTCAAAATCGAAAGTCAAAGCAGAAGTCAAACTTTGCGACTTTCAGGTGCGAACCGAGCCTAGAACTGAAATTGATGAGCCGAACATGTTCTTACATGTTCTTATAATTATTACCAACTTGTTTAAGTGCTAAAACATGTTTCATAACATATATAAGCCATATTATAATATTTCCGAAAACGGGCCTGTTTGACTTTTTAATAATAAAACTTTGACCCGTCAATTGGTCTAGCAAACGTGATCTTTAGGAGGTGCCCTTAATAGGGATGAACACATACCTTATTACGATCACTTAGCCATGTTTGTTACGAACAATGGCTGGACCATAATGGTCTCAACCGAAAGTCAAGACGTTTTCTGTAAAACGCTTGACTTTTGGCTATAAACGCCTATAAACAAAAATGCAAGAGAAAGGAACACTTATAAGTGATTCCCAGGATGAAATAGAACTAAGTTGGATGCTCCTTTCAGTTAGGAACTTCCAGAGGAGGGAGATAAAGTGATAAATGAGAAAGGTGCAAGTTCAAGTGGTGAACTAGTGCACCTATTTATAGTTGGGGAGCTTGAAGGAGGTGATGCCAGGTGTTAGGGAGTGTTAAAGGGAGCTTACAAGTGTCCTAAAACGTGGCATAGCAGTTTGGAAGTCCATGTTTTCGAATCAAATGGTTTTTGGCAACATGTGTGGAGGCCAAGCAAATTTTCTGAAAACACAGCCCTCTCGCGCCTCGTGAGAGACCAGGCCAGTGTCTCTCGCGGCCCGCGAGCACCTCCTGGGAACTCTCAAAACTTGCCACATTTAGCCCCTCAACTTATAAAACCTCTAAAACACCATTAATAGCATAATTAGCCCTCCGTAGACAACATTTGGCGTACCCGGGAGTATGCCCAGATATTGTCAAGCTCTCGGTTCGTTAAAAGGTCATTCATAGGTATAAATTAATATGTTGACACTTTTAACCCCTCCATTGTCCAACTTTTACATATTTACAGAATTAGTCCCTCTCGTCCAACCAGTGGCTCATATGAGAGTTAGGACTTCGTAAAGGATCACTCAAAGGCTCAGTATAAGCATGTTGACTCTGATGGTCACTCAGAGGCTAAGCATGTTGACACTATGGTCACTCAGGGGCTAAGTTTAAGCATGTTGACACTAATGGTCACTCAGAGGCTTGGTTTAAGCATGTTGACACTAATGGTCACTCAGAGGCTTGATTTAAGCATGTTGACACTAATGGTCACTCAGAGGCTCAGTTTATGCATGTTGACATCAGAGGGTCACTCAGAGGCTTAGTTTGAGCATGTTGACACCTTTAGTCCTTATTAGTCCTTAATAGACTTATATATAAAAATATGACACGTGTCACTATATTATTAGTCCTTATCAGTCCAACCCCCTCAAAAGAAATCTCGACCTCAAGATTTTATTCAAAAAGATGGGGGTATTTTTGTCACATAATGGACTCAACCTCCCATGTATACTCGGGGCCTCGTAGGGCAACCCACTTAACCTTTACTACAGATGTCTTTTTCGTTCGGAGCTTCTTAACCTGTCGATCCTCGATCGAAATCGGTTTCTCAACGAACTTCAGGTTTTCGTCAATTTGCACATCATGATATGACATTCTAGCGACTCATCGGCTATACATTTCATAAGATTACAGATGTGGAATACATCATGAATCCCACTAAGCTCCTCTGGCAGCTTAAGCTTATTTGTGTATCGGACCTCCGTATCCCCTAAGCCTTATTGAAGAAGCACCGGTTGAGCCTAAGGATATCCGGGGATATATAAGTTACAACCAAGGGGTTTCTGCATAAAGGGGTTGTCTCTTCGCTCGTTCTTCAGGGTGATCTCACTCAGGCTGATCTGCAAAACTAGCAGCGTCGTTAGTCTCGTCAGGGGAAAAGGGTGGTTTTCTCCGTGCCCACACTCCGGCATGAGAATAAGTATTGGGTGATTGCAAGTAATAAGCGTAAATGCTTGTAAATGTTATTGAAAGTGATTATAGATGTAGATAATGAATTATTACCTCGTGGTCTGATACTTATTTTATAGCCGAAAGTAAGTGGGCTCAGGAGATGGGCTGATGGGCCTTGGGCCCAGCCCAAGCGACTAGAGACATCCCTTTTGTCCCTCTGCGTCAGACATTAAATGTTCCCTGCAGGGAAATTAATGTCTTCTTTCAGGAGTTGTGGTCTGTCAGGCGCTGAATGGTGCCACGTGTAAAGACAGTAAGGGCGGACATCTCTAGCGTCAGACCTGCTACTAGCTGAAAGTGGAGAAGGTGGAACAATCACTGACGTAGCTATGGTTGGTGTACAGTCTGGTGTCTGCGTCACTGTTCATTTGACACTGTCAGACGCAACCTGCCGAGCAACCATTCATCACAGATCTGTCACTCTGTACCCTTGAGTATGGCCAACGCCTCTTAGTGCTTACCCCTTCTGCGAGGCTGTCAGTATTTTCCCGCCAGCGCGGAGTAGCAGGGATAAATCCTTTTGTCTACAAAAGTATGAGGTGCTCTCATGTTTGTCTTGTCCTTGCAAGGTTTTAGGATTTATGACTAGAGGCTTGTATGCTCCGCGCGGGGTCTAGTAGCCTGCGCGTGTAAGTCTAACTTGCCGTTGCACAAAGTACACAAGGCTCGTTGTGTGACTTATTGGTGTTGGTCTAATTTACCGTTGCGCTTAGTGCGCAAGGTTCATTGTGTGACCTATTGGTGTTGGTCTAATTTACCGTTACGCTGAGTGCGCAAGGTTCATTGTATGACCTATTGGTGTTGGTCTAATTTACCATTAGGCTGAGTGCGCAAGGTTCATTGTATGACCTATTGGTGTTTGTCTAATTTACTGTTATGCTGAGTGCGAAAGGTTCATTGTATGACCTATTGGTTCCAAGGAAGGTGCACCATTGCACATTGCGTGCAAGGTTATCCTTGTGTTGTGTTGTTGAGGGTATGGTCCCTTGTGTAGGCGCAGAGTTTTTGGGACCATACCCCTCCAAGTCCCCCCAGTCCAGTGCTGCTCCTATGCGCATGCTTGAAAGTAGGAGTGGTACTGGACTATAAGAATTCTTGTATGCACCGTTCTTGTAGTGGAAAAAATTCAACAAGTGTTGGAGGAAAACGTTTGTGTGAAGGAAACATTTTGTAATCGTGATTTTGAAATTTGAAACTATGCCCGTCTTACGCTGCAGGTTGGTTGGTGAGAAAAAGTGGGGATTTGAAAGGACGTCTGATAGCTGTGGCGTGTTGTCAGCCGTATCGCCTCCCATTCATTAATGAGTTGGTAGGGAGAGTGGAGGCCATGCCCGCATGTTAACCGTCAGAGGCAAGTTTCTTGCCACACGTCTTCTTCTGGTTGGTTATTATATCGGCGCGTACGTCACGGCTCCCAAACGCATTAAATGCGAGCCCTATAAATATAAGTAACCGCTAGGGTTTCCTTCATTCACTTAACCTTTTTCTTCAAATTCTCTCTGAATTTTCTTGTGTTCTTGAGTCTTCTTGTCTTCAAAGAATTTTTCAAACTTCCTTTCTTTCTCTGATTATGGCGTCTAGGGGTCCGGAGACTGCTTCTGTCGTAGAGGCTTCGGCTTCTTTGCAGGCATGCATGTTGAGCCGGGCCACTTTTGATCGCATAGTTGGCGGTTACCGGTTTGCCCAGAGCTGGGGGGCTCGGTTTCTGGCGGAAGGTGATACAGTCGCTGATGCTCTGACCGGCGATATCACCGTTTTTACGATTTTTTCGGTGAGGGCAACTTTCGATTGCCTGTCACAAAATTTTTTCTTGAAATTTTGTAGTTTTACGGCTTCCACCTCTCCCAGTTGAATCCAATGGGGATGGTGAGGATAAAACATTTTTTGAGTTTTTATGCCGGTCGACGGGATCTGTTCCTACTGTTGATCGTTTTCGCATTTTTTACCAACTCCATTGCTCAATGGGGTTTTATTCTTTTCGGCACCGTGCACAAACACGGAAAATTTTGCTCTCTACCCCCAAGTCCTTCCATGATTGGAAGGCAAAATTCTTTTATATGAAGTCTGGCGTCGTTCCCTTCCCCATGCAGTCCCGGGGGCCGGAGGAGATTCCAGCGGAGACCCTTCCTATACCAGTGTCGGACCCCTGGTATACGGATTTGAAGGAGATTCTGGCAATTCAGTTGCCGGATTGGATACTGGTGGCGGCCGAGAAGAGTTTGGTTTGGAAACCCGACCGCCGGTACAGACCGGTGTACATGGAGGGGGATCGGAGTAAATACTTCTACGTCTTTGTTGTGATTCTTGATTTTGACTTGTGTATAGGCTGACATGCCTTTCTTTCTCTGCAGGGGCTCCACTATTTTTGGCTGCCTTCTAGAGGATGGAAGGGCGGATTGAGAGCTCCCCCTGCGCCCAGATGAGCCCACCTGGTATGCGCAGGTCCTGGACAATTTTGCACTTCCCAGGGATGCGGACTTGGATGCCCCTACGCCTTCAACTGGTAAGTTCCTGTTGTTGAATGTTGATAACTCTGTGGGTGACTTATATATGTTGTTGCGTCGTATTGCGGGCGCTTTAAAAAGCTTAGGTATTGGCCCAGAGCATAAGAAGAAAAAGCGCGCGGGGTCAAGCGGAGTGGTTGAGAAGGAGTTGACTCAACCCGAGGCAGGCCCTCCCAAAGGTAAGCGCATTGTGTCTGACCGTTGGAAAGCATATGTAGTAGTTTCTGACTCGTGGGAGGGTCTTGATCCTGTAGGTGTGAAGAAGGCCGCGCAGCAGCCGGTGGTTATCCCTACCGCCAAACCTACTAGTCCGACGACGGGTATCTCGATCGCCAAACCTGCTAGTCAGGTGGACGTCGAGTCCAGTCCGGAGGTGCCTCTTAAGCGGAAGAGGCGTCCAAAGAAGGACTTCTCCGCAACCTGCTAAAATGGTTGCGCGGAAACATATAGGGAAGAGGGCGTGTCTGGATACACTCACCGCTAAGATCTCCCTAGGTAACTTGTTAACTTTCATTATTCCCTCCACATTTTGTATCGTGCATAACCAACTTTTTGTTATCGCGCAGTGGGCGATGAGCCGGTTTTTGTGGAATCCAGCATATGCGCCATGCCCACGAATACTTCAATGCCCCCGCACGTTGGTGAAGTCGAGGAGTCTGCTGATGGGGTAGCGAAACCTGAAATGGTGAGGGAAGGGCCTCACGTGGTGGTGGAAGGTTCTGGTAAGGGTACTAATGCGGGTTCTATGATGGTGGAAGAACTCGCGCAGGTGGAGGAGGAACCATGAGTGGTGGTGGAATCACCCGTGGTTGTTGTGGAGGAACCGCGGGTGGTGCTGGAGGAACCGCGGGTGGTGCTGGAAGAACCCGCAGTGGTGGTGGAAGAACGCGTGCTAACTGGTGGCACGGGTTTAGTTGAAGGGGCGGAGCCGGTGGAAACGGCTTCCATCGAGGGTGAGCAGATGGATACTCCACATGGGGTGCATGTGGAGGAGCCGGATCCCGGGAGTGAAGCGGGGGGATCAGGTAGGAGCACTTCCACCGAAAGGTCTAGAATCCGCTCGGATGAAACCCCGGGTGATTATTATTACAGGTCATACTCTACGGCTCAAGCCTAAGAGATCCACACCCCTGTGTGGAAGTTAGAGAAAGGAGAAGACTTCTCTCACTGGCCGACGTGCCGTGACTTTCTCAAGGGAGCCTTCCCTCCAGCGGAGGTACTGCACTTGCTGAACATGAACAAGAAACCACGTACCACACGTACCTCCAGGTAGCTGCAAGGTCCGCCTCTGTTACTTATAAGATTGTTCGTGAATGGCGGGGCTTGCTGAAACAAAAGAAAGATCTTGATGCTACCCAAGCGGTCCTAGGTAAGGAGCGAGCCCAAGTGGCTGCGAGGGAAGCTGCGGTGTAGGCAAAGGAGACTGCCTACGCCGACCGCATGCGAGTTGAGGAATGGGCCGCGAAGGGATGGAAAAGGCGGGCCGAAGCCTCTGATGCCAAACTTGCGGAGGAGCGCAGGTTGTGGAAAGAGGCTTGTGAAAGGGATAACAAGGAGAAAAAAATCCTTGAGGGATGCATTGGCCCGGTTGCGCACTGAGGCAGCGTGAGAGAAGAGGAAAAGGAGGCAGCAGCTGCTGCAGCTGCAGAGGCCAGTGTGCAACAAGCACACAATGAGCAGAAGGAGGTAACCACTTGCCTTTGTGCTCATCTTATTTTGATATCAATAATTTATGATGCTAACCTTGTTGTGAACAATCAGGTTGAAGTTTGTGTTGCTCTGGAGAGCATCAAGAAAGTCCTTCAGGCAGCCTTGGTGGAAAAGGCTGACTTAGCGCAGGCTGCAATTGGTGGATGCATGCGAGAAGAAATTGGAAGATTCTGAAGATGCCCGCGCCATCTCTGAGTCGTTGACCAACAACATGTTGTGGATGCAACAGCATGGAGTTGTCAATGTCAGTACTCCATTTGTTTTCTGAGCATTTTTATGTTAGCTCTAACCTTGTCTTTTAGATTGCAGATCGCGAACTCTATTCTGAACTCTGCGGAGTTAGATAACGCAGTGGCCAAGTTGGTGGTCACTGTGCCACGACAGGATGCGTGTAACACCTCGTAAAATCGTGTCCAATAGTATAGGGACACGTGTTGTATTTTTATATAAGTCTATTAAAGACTAATAAGGACTGAAGGTGTCAACATGCGTAAACGTAAGCCTCTGAGTGACTTATATGTCAACATGCTTAATCATTAGCCTCTGAGTGACTTATATGTCAACATGCTTAATCATTAGCCTCTGAGTGACTAATATGTCAACATGCTTAAACTTGGCCTCTGAATGACTGATGTGTCAACATGCCCAGCCTCTGAGTGACATCGGAGTCAACATGCTCATAGTGGGCCTCTGAGTGATCATTTACAAAGTCCTAACTCTCATGCGTGCCCGTTGTTGGACGAGAGGTTAATTCTGTAAAAATGTGAAAGTTGGATGATGGAGGGATTAAAAGTGTCACATGTTAATTTATACCTCTGAGTGACCTTTTAACGAACCGAGAGCTCGACAATGTCCTGGCATAATCCCGAGTACGCCAAGTATTGGCTACGGAGGGCTAAAAATGCTAAAAAAGGTTTTTAGGAAGGTTTTAGAGGGTTTAATAAGTTGAGGGGCTAAAATTGTCAAGCTTTTAAACTAGCCATGGGGCCCTCACGGGGCGCGAGAGGCAAGGCCTATGCCTCTCGTGGGGCGCGAGAGGCCTGTGTCTGCAGAAAATTTGCTTGGCCTCCACACAAATTGCCAAAAACCATTTGATTCGAAATCATGGTCTTCCAAACAGCTATGCCACGTTTTAGGATACTTGTAAGCTCCCTCTTACACCCCTTAACACCTGGCATCACATCCTTCAAGCTCTCCAACAATAAATAGGTGCCAAGGTTCACCATTTGAACTTGCACCTTTCTCATTCAAAACTCTATCTCCCTCCTCTGGAAGTTCCTAACTGAAAGGAGCATCCAACTTAGTTCTATTGCATTCTAGGAACCTCTTGTAAGTGTTCCTTGCTCTTGCATTTTCGTTTATAGGCTTTTATAGCCAAAAGTCAAGCGTTTTACGGAAAACGCCTTGACTTTCGGTTAAGACCATTATGGTCCAGCCATTGTTCGTAATGAACATGGCTAAGTGATCGTAATAAGGTAGGTGTTAGTCCCTATAAAGGCCACCTCCTGAAGATCACGTTAGCTAGACCAATTGACGGGTCAAAGTTATGATATTAAAAAGTCAAACATGCCATTTTTCGGAAAAATCATAAACTAATCTTATATATGTTATGAAACCTTTTTTGACACTTAAACAAGTTGGTAATAACTATTAGAACATGTAATAACATGTTTGGCTCGTCAATTTCAGTTCTAGGGTAGGTTCGCAACCGAAAGTCGTGAAGTTTGACTTCTTCTTTGACTTTCGATTCTGACCTGATTTTGATTAGTTAAATACTGATCTAAAGTTGCATTATGATCGTAATATAATGTAGCATAACCCTCTGTGGTTGTACTATATGATCATAATCAGAATCTAAGTTTATGTACAAGTTCCGTAATTATGCCATTTTGACTAAAATGCCCTTTCTGCATAAAAAGAGGTTTTAATGATAATGAACTTTAAAATGAGTTCCCTACTGATGTAATATTATAAGTAGGATTATTTGGGATGTCAAATCAGATTATAAACTGAGTTTATGAGCAAGTCCTTGTATAATGTCGATATATGACGATAAGGCCCTTGTGGCTTATAAAATGGCTTTAGTCACATCTTTTCAAAATAAATCTTTTACCTACTGATATGTTATATTAAATAACATATCTAAGACTTGATAATCTGATCATAACATCAGTTTTCATTAAACATCACACAAATCGTCATTTTACGACATAAGCGTCGTTTCGGCGCATAGTATATTTATTAACCAAGACTTATTACCTACTGATTCTAAAAATTGTTTTAAACATCTTTACACTAGGTATATGATGCAAACTCGGAATCCCAAATAATTTATAAAACTATGTGTAAAATGACCAAAATGCCCTTTTGGTGCATAGTTTGGTCATAAAATATAAATTACACATATAACAAACATCCTACTGATATTATATCATAATTAATTATTTTTCCAGAATACTTGTGGTTATAACATTAAATTATATTCAAGTTTCTTTCATACGGTATGAAATTACCGAAACGCCCTTATGAGGCATAGTTTCACTTTAAAACCATAACAGGCATATAAGTTGATATCCTACTGTACAACTTATTTAAAATATAATGGCATATAGAACTTTTCCATGACTTACTCGGTTACCCAATATCGTTAATATGCGTACGGTTAAGCATATGTAACTAGTTTACGAAAATTAACCGAAACTGGTCTAACCTTGTCATTTAAGTCTCAGTATCCAGAATGTTTATCCATATTATACAAGTCAAGATACTTGTTGGGATTAAACTACATTTTGATCAAGCACGCTAGTCGGTCTAAGTCAATGACTTAAATTAGATCGTTAGTATTTAATTGGTTAGCTTATGCCATAATCCAGACTAGAGACTTGCCGGTAAATGCTATTTGCACTTAGTACTGTGTATGGCTGAGTTAATAAATCTTGCGTTAAACGAAGAATTGCTCAGGTAAATACTCTTGACTTATTTCCACTATACGGGCTTGGGTTACGGTAAATTATTACCGCTTGGTCGGAAATGGGATCAATCGAATGCCGGATTGTGGCTAGTAAATCCGCATATTCTGTTTTAATCAGTTTTGTTTGATAACTTAAACATCGGGGGTTAACTATCGTGTCCTGGATATCCTCGGCTCATTACAATAGATAATGGCAACGACCTTACCGCGGGTATAGGCATACACCCGATAAGACGCTCAAAATGCATTGCCCACAAAGTTGGGAAGAATTGAGTCCTTCGCGAGTCCAAAGTGGTGTGTACGTTAATCATGTCTCGGTTTTCACACTGGACCCTATATGTATGGACAAATATGTAAATCTGTTAACAAGGTTGCAACGTCAACTTTCCCAGGTTATAAAAGATTTTGTGCTGATACGCACTTAAAACATATTTTAAATGTTTTCAAAATGAGTCAGTTGGGTGTATTTACCAGCGAAAGCTTACGTGTTTTCAAAAGACTAAGCCTGCAGGTACAATACGAAATAGGCTGGAAGTTCTCGGTAGTGATAAGAGGATCTTGCAAATCCTAGATCTGCTTAAAGTCTGTTTTACATTCTTTCTTTGTACAATTTATGATCCGCCTGTGGATCTTTGATTACGAGCCTGTATATTATCTTGTATTTCGAACAATTTGTTTGTAATAGTAATTTAAATTCAAGACTTCCGTTGTGTCGTGTTTAATTATCTATGATGTTATCAACTTACATCACGATGTTCCCCACCGGGCCCACCGGTGTTTGATTGGCTGTGGAAAGCCGGGGTGTGACAGGTTGGTATCAGAGCCAACGTTTAAGAGAATTAAGCACTAGCCTTTTGTGTTTAATCTCAAGCTTACACAAGCACATTCCTTAGCTTCCGAGTCTAGGCTTTGACCTAGGATTACTCATTAGTATTGTTTTTGAATTGATTTTTACTAGGAAAATGCCGCCATGTGTACGAGGAAGAGGAAAAGGACCAATGGGGAGGACCTTCAGGACATATCCCTCCACATCCACATCACCCGAACCCTTATGAAGATTCGGGGGATTCATGACCATTGCCGCAACATTCACCTTCCCACACTCAAAGTTCATACCACTCGAACCAATTATTTAACACACCCCTAGCTGATCAGAATCAGCTGGATCAGCCAAACCCAATGGACGAGGACTCCGATCCGGAGATACCGCCGTTAGGTTCAAACGCGCATCCCATTGAGATATCGAGCGATTCAAACTCTTATGCCGGATCGCCATATCAAGGTCCTAATGAGTGGGACCAATATTGGAACCATTTTACCTTCATTAATACTCCTTCCCATCACTCCCAACCACCTCCCATGCAAGAAGATGTGCACATGGAACCGGTGGAACAACCCCAATCACCACCAGAACCGCCAAGGAGGAAAGGAGGAGCACGTATGTCAGTACGTGCGGGCCAACGGTCAGGATCGCTGCCACCTTTGCCCAAACCCTACCCTACTATTCACGAGGACCCACAAATGGGTGGACCCTCTAATGCGTCACCTGTTGTGGAACCAACACAACTACCAATAGTTCAACCACCACCATCGGGTTATAATAACCCAATCCTAACATAGCCGAATACGTTCGGATATGATCCTTTTAACCCAACAACACCTATTGGTTACCAAGCATTGCCGCAAGACCCTTACATGCAGGCGGTCATGCATAACGCACTTTACCCGTCTCCTTTCCCACCTGCTTATCCACCTACTGGATATCCAAGTTATGGATACGAGTATCCTATTATGCCACAACCACAACCTCCGCCACCACTTGAGGCCATTAACGAGGCCTTAGAATGAATGAAAGAAATGCAACAACAAGCGGAGAAAACAGAGAAGAGGACGAATAAGTTCTTCAAGAAACTCTCCAAGCTGGTTAAGGGAAAGAAGGACGAGTGAAGTCTCTTCTAATATATGTTAGTCCCTGCGAGGACATTGTTATTTTTTTAGTCCCTGCGTGGACATTTTTGTTTCTGTAGTCCTTGCGTGGACAGTTTATTTCATTGTTTCTAGTATCGTAATTTCTAGTTGGAATTTAATAAAGTATTTTTGGAATTATATATATATATATGTATGTATTCATCCTCTTCAAGCGAGCGTCTCGATTTTACTCAAAATTTATGCTCTGCTAAATAATTCTAAAAGACCTTAATGGATTTGATTATGCCAAGTGGCACAGACCACATATTGGCCAAGAAATGATAGTTAAGGATAAAAGGCCTTCTATCAGGATAGTTAAGGGAAGTTATCCTTCTATCCAGAGGTGGTGAACTAGGTTCATGCCGCCAAGTCATTAAGGTCCAATGTGACCGGGACTATTAATCAAACATTAAGGTACTCTTATGTTAACATTAAGGAATGTTCATACTCTTGGTAGTGTGACTTGAGGAACCACACTATCCGTCTACATGATAGGCCAACATGCCGTAATTTACATCCAAAGTGACAGGCTGATATGCCATACGTGATGACCAAAGTGACAGGCTGATATGCCAAATGTTATATCCAAGGTGACAGGCTGATATGCCATACGTTATGTCCAAAGTGACAGGCTGATATGCCAAATGTTATGTCCAAAGTGACATGCTGATATGCCCTACGTTATGTCCAAAGTAACAGGCTGATATGCCATACGTTATGTCCAAAGTGACAGGCTGATATACCATACGTTATGTCCAAAGTGACAGGCTGATATGCCAAATGTTATATCCAAAGTGACAGGCTGATATGCCAAATGTTATGTCCAAAGTGACAGGCTGATATACCAAACGTTATGTCCAAAGTGACAGGCTGATATGCCATATGTTATGACCAAAGTGACAGTCCAACGTGCCGTATTATTATGACCATTAGTAACAAGCCTACGAGCTGTATATAATTGTCTAAATGACAATGACAGTTGTGACATTACGATCCACTGTCTAATAAAATATGGACTACGTCCAGATTGTAATTTGCCTTTGATGGTCCTATTAAGACCTAGGCCAAATATATATATAATAAGCCGAAGAGTTGTGATGTTATTCACACTAGCTTAAATAGGTGATGGATTGTTATATCCAATGTTTAAAGCCAATATGGTTGTTATACCATGGCTAAGAGAAATTTTGTTTGAAATTTAGAGCCAAAGCTTCAAAATGGTAAACTCAGACGAGGCACAGAGTAGCCACCGAGAGATTAGCTCCAACAAGGCTGAAAACATGGCCATTAACAACGATGACTTACAAACTCGCATAGATGCAGCTGTAGAAAAGGCCATGGAAAAGGCCATAGAAAAACTTAGGGAGTCGAGTGCTCCTCGCTCCAGACCATTATCAATCACACCATCCTCAGCTCATAAGGAGAGCTCAGTTCACTCTTCTAACGCGAAAAGTGAAGCAAAGAAATTAGAAATCGCCGATAGGTCCCGTTCTTTTAAAAACGGATGTACCTATAACTATTTTGTCTCCTGCAAGCCCCGAGACTTTAATGGGGAGAAAGGAGCTGTAGAAGCCTTGAAATGGCTGGACGAAATGGAGACAATAATGGATATCAGCGGTTATGCTGATAAGGATGTGGTCAAATATGTATCACAATCCTTCAAGGGCGATGCCCTGATATAGTGGAAGGCAAATGTTTCAATCTACAGGAAAGATACACCTGTACAACATAGGATGGTCTAAGTTTGTCGATCTAGTCAAGGAGACTTATTGTCCACCGTATGAGGTGGAGAAATTAGAGTCAGACTTTCTGACTCTCACAATGAAGAACCTAGATTGTCGGAAGTATGTTTCCGATTTCAATTCCCTCTCTATGTTAGTTTCCTATCTGATTACCCCTGATCCCAAACGTATTGCGGGTTTCATCAATGGGCTAGCGCCCGAAATAAAGGGCATGGTAAAGGCTGCTCAGCCTAGTACATATAGGTCCACTGTTGACCTATCCCTTTCCCTCACCTTAGATTTGGTGAGGAAAAAGTCAGTCAAAAATGAGACTGACGGGAAAAGAAAGTGGGAGGAGGATAACTCCCAAAGAGTTAAAAAGAAAGGAAAATTTGGGTTCAAAAGGAACCAAGATAAGTCGGGTGTAACGCCGACATGCAGAAATTGCAACCGTAGGCATTGGGGACAATGCAATATTGACCCACAAGATAAACCCTGTGGTATCTGTAAGAAAAGGGGCATAAGACCCTAGAATGCAAGGATCTTAAGAATGTCGTCTGTTACGGCTGTAATGAAAAGGGGTATATGAAGTTTAACTTCCCTAAGAACCCCAGAAATGATGCAAAGCCTGGAGAGGCTAAGAAAGGGAATGATCGTGCCTTCTAGTTGAATGCCAGGGAGGCCGTTAATGATAACAATGTCATAACAGGTACATTCCTCATCAATACTGTATATACTAGAGTTCCTTTCGACTCGGGTGCAGATAGATCTTTTGTTAATCATAAGTTTAGTGAACTATTAAACTTGCCCATAAGAACTCTAGATATAACATATGAGGTAGAACTTGCTGATGGAACATTAGAGATAGCATCTTCCGTTCTTGATGGATGCTATATACCATTAAGAATCATTCTATCCCCATCACTCTTTTGCCAATGAAATTGGCAGCGTTCGATGTAGTTTTAGGCATGGATTGGTTATCTAAACCAAGCCCACATTGCCTGCGATAAGAAACTCATCGAAATTAAAATCCCATCTGGTGAAACGATCACCATCCATGGAGACTCGCACTATGGATTGCCAAACAAGGTGTCGTTATTTAAGGCATCCAAGTGTTTGAGGAAAGGATGTGTCATTTATATGGCACAAGTAACCATCAATGAGCCTACGCTAAGTATTGAAGACCTTCCGGTTATCTCGGAGTATTCTGATGTTTTCCCGAAGAATTACCTGGCCTACCTCCAGATAGGCAAGTGGAGTTTATAATTGATATCCTACCTGGATCAACACCGGTAGCCAGAGCTCCAAATCGGTTAGCACCGACGGAGATGAAGGAATTGAAATTAAAGTTAGATGAACTCTTAGAGAAAGGCTTTATTCAGCCGAGTTCCTCGCCTTGGGGAGCTCCCATTTTATTCGTAAAGAAGAAAGACGGTACATGCGAATGTGCATTGACTACCGCGAATTGAACAAGATAACAATTAAGAACCGATATCCTCTGCCCAGGATCGACGATGTATTCGACCGACTTCAAGGGGCTAGTTACTTTTCTAAGATTGATTTTAGATCTGGATATCATCAGCTGAAGGTTAGGAACGAGGATGTTCCTAAGACCGCCTTTAGGACCCGATATGGTCATTTTGAATTTCTAGTGATGCCTTTTGGGCTCCCAAATGCACCAGCAGCATTCATGGATCTCATGAATAGAGTCCGTAAACCGTATTTGGATAAGTTTTTCATTGTCTTCATAGACGACATACTTATCTATTCTCATAATCAAGTTGATCACGAGAAACACCTTCGGTGCATTCTAGAATTTCTAAGGCAGGAGAAGCTTTATGCAAAATTTTCTGAATGTGAATTTTGACTTGGAGAAGTCCAATTTCTTGGACATGTTGTAAGTGAGCGTGGTATCCAAGTGGATCCCGCCAAAATAGAAGCCATAATGAATTGGGAAGTACCCAAGACCCCATCGGAAATTCGTAGCTTCCTAGGATTGGCTGGTTACTGTAGGGGGTTCATTGAGAACTTTTCAAGAACAGACACTCCTTTGACGACCTTAACCCATAAGAATGTCAAATTTGTTTAGGGTCCGAAACAACAAGAATCCTTTGAGATTCTAAAACACAAGTTGAGCAATGCTCCTATGTTATCTCTACCTGAGGGTATTGAGGATTTCGTAGTCTGTTGTGATGCTTCGCACACTGGCATGGGCTGTGTGCTAATGCAAAAAAGGCAAGGTAATTGCTTATGCATCACGACAGTTAAAGGTGCACGAAAGGAATTACACCACCCATGATTTGGAATTGGGTGCCGTTGTATTTGCACTAAAGCTATGGAGACATTACTTGTATGGCACAAAGTGTATTACATACACTGACCATAAGAGTCTCCAGCATCTGTTCAATCAGAAAGAATTGAACATGCGACAGCGCCGTTGGATGGAAACACTTAATGATTATGATTGTGAAATTTGCTATCATCCCGGCAAGGCAAATGTCGTTGCTAACGCCTTAAATCGCAAGGAAAGAATTAAGCCCATTAGGATTAACGTAAAGAGCATTGAGCTCAGAACTAGCTTGAATAAGAAGCTATTAGATGCGCAAAAGCAAGCCCTATTAGAGGCTAACATTCCTAATGAGGGATTAGGCGGAACTGTTGATCAATTAACGCCTGGAAAAGATGGAATTCTTAGATTTAATGGAAGGATCTGGGTTCCAGTCTTGGGGAGACTTAGAGATCTAATACTCCAGTAAGCACACAATACAAGATACTCAGTTCACCCTGGAGTAGACAAAATGTATTAGGATCTGAAAAAGAATTATTGGTGGATGGGTTTAAAGAAATCCATAGCCACTTATGTAGCTAAGTGTTTGACGTGTTCGCAAGTTAAGGCCGAACATAAGAAGCCGTCAGGACTTCTACAACAATTGGAAATTCCCGCATGGAAATGGGAAATGGTAACTATGGACTTGATTACCAAGTTACCTAAGACCAAACGTGGAAACGACACGATTTGGATCATTGTAGATAGGCTGACTAAGTCAGCGCATTTCTTGCCAATTAAGAAGACGTATAATTCAGACAAATTGGCTAAGCTGTATATGGATAAGGTTGTGTCCATACATGGTGTGCCCGATATCTATTATATTTGATAGAGATACTAGATATACCTCTCATTTTTGGAAAAGTTTCCAACAATATTTAGACACAAGATTAAATTTTAGTACGGCTTACCACCCACAGACTGATGGTCAAAGTGAGCGTACTATTCAGACGTCGGAAGACATGCTTTGGGAATGTGTGATTGATTTAGGTGGAAGTTGGGATGACCACTTACCCTAATAGAATTCTCCTACAATAATAGTTCTCATACGAGCATCAAGGCTGCTCCTTATGAGGCCTTGTATGGGAGAAAGTGTCGAACGCCCATGTGTTGGGCAGAAGTTGGGGAAGCCCAACTATCAGGACCAGAGATAGTCCTGAAGACCACGAAAAAGATTGTGCAAATCTGTGATCGTCTCAGGGCTGCCCGTGATAGGCATAAGAGCTATGCTGACAAGACGTGTAAACCTCTCAAGTTCCAAGTAGGGGAAAAAGTCATGCTGAAAGTATCACCTTGGAAAGGTGTAATGAGATTCGGAAAGAAGGGCAAGCTAATCCCAAGATATAGAGGACCATTCGAGATAGTTGAATGTATCAGCGCTGTAGCTTATAAGCTCAAGCTGCCAGAGGAGCTTAGTGAAATCCACGATGTATTCCACATATCTAACCTTAAGAAATGCCTAGCCGATGAGTCGCTAGAAATGTCGCACAAAGATGTGCAAATAGATGAAAACCTGAGGTTCATTGAGAAACCAATTTCGATCGAGGATCGACAGGTTAAGAAGCTTTGAAGGAAACTAATACCTATAGTAAAGGATAAGTGGGACGCCTTTAGAGGTCTCGAGTATACATGGGAGGTTGAGTCCACTATGCGACGAAATACCCCCATCTTTTTGAATAAAATCTCGAGGTCGAGATTTCTTTTAAGGGGGTGAGGATGTAACACCTCGTAAAATCGTGTCCAATAGTATAGTGACATGTGTTGTATTTTTATTTAAGTCTATTAAAGACTAATAAGGACTAAAGGTGTCAACATGCTCAAACTGAGCGCCTGAGTGACTGTCTGATGTCAACATGCGTAAACGTAAGCCTCTGAGTGACTTATATGTCAACATGCTTAATCATTAGCCTCTGAGTGACTTATATGTCAACATGCTTAATCATTAGCCTCTGAGTGACTAATATGTCAACATGCTTAAACTTGGCCTCTGAATGACTGATGTGTCAACATGCCCAGCCTCTGAGTGACATCGGAGTCAACATGCTCATAGTGGGCCTCTGAGTGATCATTTACAAAGTCCTAACTCTCATGCGTGCCCGTTGTTGGACGAGAGGTTAATTCTGTAAAAATGTGAAAGTTGGATAATGGAGGGATTAAAAGTGTCAACATGTTAATTTATACTTCTGAGTGACCTTTTAACGAACCGAGAGCTCGACAATGTCCGGGCATAATCCCGAGTACGCCAAGTATTGGCTACGGAGGGCTAAAAATGCTAAAAAGGTTTTTAGAAAGGTTTAAGAGGGTTTAATAAGTTTACGGGCTAAAAGTGTCAAGCTTTGAAACTAGCCATAGGGCCCTCACGGGGTGCGAGAGGCAAGTCCTATGCCTCTCGTGGGGCGCGAGAGGCCTGTGTCTGCAGAAAATTTGCTTGGCCTCCACACAAATTGCCAAAAACCATTTGATTCGAAACCATGGTCTTCCAAACTGCTATGCCATGTTTTTGGACACTTGTAAGCTTCCTCTTACACCCCTTAACACCTGGCATCACCTCCTTCAAGCTCTCCAACTATAAATAGGTGCCAAGGTTCACCATTTGAACTTGCACCTTTCTCATTCAGAACTCTATCTCCCTCTCTGGAAGTTCCTAATTGAAAGGAGCATCAAACTTAGTTCTATTGCATTCTAGGAACCTCTTGTAAGTGTTCCTTGCTCTTGCATTTTCGTTTATAGGCTTTTATAGCCAAAAGTCAAGCGTTTTACGGAATACGCCTTGACTTTCGGTTAAGTCCATTATGGTCCAGCCATTGTTCGTAATGAACATGGCTAAGTGATCGTAATAAGGTAGGTGTTAGTCCCTATAAAGGCCACCTCCTGAAGATCACGTTAGCTAGACCAATTGACGGGTCAAAGTTATGATATTACAAAGTCAAACATTCCATTTTTCGGAAAAATCATAAACTAATCTTATATATGTTATGAAACCTGTTTTGACACTTAAACAAGTTGGTAATAACTATTAGAACATGTAATAACATGTTCGGCTCGTCAATTTCAGTTCTAGGGTAGGTTCGCAACCGAAAGTCGTGAAGTTTGACTTCTTCTTTGACTTTCGATTCTGACCTGATTTTGATTAGTTAAATACTGATCTAAAGTTGCATTATGATCGTAATATAATGTAGCATAACCCTCTGAGGTTGTACTACATGATCATAATCAGAATCTAAGTTTATGCACAAGTTCCGTAATTATGCCATTTTGACTAAAATGCCCTTTCTGCATAAAAAGAGGTTTTAATGATAATGAACTTTAAAATGAGTTCCCTACTAATGTAATATTATAAGTAGGATTATTTGGGATGTCAAATCAGATTATAAACTGAGTTTATGAGCAAGTCCTTGTATAATGTCGATATATGATGATAAGGCCCTTGTGGCTTATAAAATGGCTTTAATCACATCTTTTCAAAATAAATCTTTTACATACTGATATGTTATATTAAATAACATATCTAAGACTTGATAATCTGATCATAACATCAGTTTTCATTAAACATCACACAAATCGTCATTTTACGACATAAGCGTCGTTTCGGCGCAGAGTATATTTATTAACCAAGACTTATTACCTACTGATTCTAAAAATTGTTTTAAACATCTTTACACTAGGTATATGATGCAAACTCGGAATCCCAAATAATTTATAAAACTATGTGTAAAATGACCAAAATGCCCTTTTGGTGCATAGTTTGGTCATAAAATATAAATTACACATATAACTAATATCCTACTGATATTATATCATAATTAATTATTTTTCCAGAATACTTGTGGTTATAACATTAAATTATATTCAAGTTTCTTTCATACGGTATGAAATTACTGAAACGCCCTTATGAGGCATAGTTTCACTTTAAAACCATAACGGGCATATAAGTTGATATCCTACTGTACAACTTATTTAAAATATAATGGCATATAGAACTTTTCCATGACTTACTCGGTTACCCAATATCGTTAATATGCGTACGGTTAAGCATATGTAACTAGTTTACGAAAATTAACCGAAACTGGTCTAACCTTGTCATTTAAGTCTCAGTATCCAGAATGTTTATCCATATTATACAAGTCAAGATACTTGTTGGGATTAAACTACATTCTATCCAATCATCGTTTAATCTAGCGTTATACGTTTTGATCAAGCACGCTAGTCGGTCTAAGTCAATGACTTAAATTAGATCGTTAGTATTTAATTGGTTAGCTTATGCCATAATCCAGACTAGAGACTTGCCGGTAAATGCTATTTGCACTTAGTACTTTTGTGTATGGCTGAGTTAATAAATCTTGCGTTAAACGAAGAATTGCTCAGGTAAATACTCTTGACTTATTTCCCCTATTCGGGCTTGGGTTACGGTAAATTATTACCGCTTGGTCGGAAATAGGATCAATCAAATGCCAGATTGTGGCTAGTAAATCCGCATATTCTGTTTTAATCAGTTTTGTTTGATAACTTAAACATCGGGGGTTAACTACCGTATCCTGGATATCCTCAACTCATTACAATAGATAATGGCCACGACCTTACCGCGGGTATAAGCATACACCCGATAAGATGTCAAAATGCATTGCCCACAAAGTTGGGAAGAATTGAGTCCTTCGTGAGTCCAAAGTGGTGTGTACGTTAATCATGTCTCGGTTTTCGCACTGGGCCCTGTATGTATGGACAAACATGTAAATCTGTTAACAAGGTTGCAACGTCAACTTTTCCAAGTTTTAAAAGATTTTTTGCTGAGATGCACTTAAAACATATTTTATTCTTTTCAAAATGAGTCAGTTGGGTGTATTTACCAGTAAAAGCTGACGTATTTTCAAAAGACTAAGCGTGCAGGTACAATACGAAATAAGCTGGAAGTGCATGGTAGTGATAAGAGGATCTTGCAAATCCTAGATCTGCCTAAAGTCTGTTTTACGTTCTTTCTTTGTACAATTTATGATCCGCCTGTGGATCTTCGATTACGAGCCTGTATATTATCTCGTATTTCGAACATTTTGTTTGTAATAGTAATTTAAATCCAAGACTTCTGTTGTGCTGTGTTTTATTGTCTATGATGTTATCAACTTACGTCACGATATTCCCCACCCGGGCCCACCAGTGTTTTATTGGCTGTGGAAAGCCAGGGTGTGACAATGCGCAAGGCTATGCTGAGTGTGCGCAACATGTCACTCATGCAATGGACATCGCTTGGGGTACAAGTCGCGCTGCCACTCATGGTGTTGATACTGGAGCTGCTTTCTCCCGGGCTCAGCAGGAGTACAACCGTCTTGACATCCCGGCTATGGAATTGGTGAGCAAGGCTCTCACCCACGATGACTTCGTGGATCGCTTGAAAGATCTATTTCCGGAAGAAGTCGAGGTTGCTGCTGATGAAGACTAGTGTATGATCCTTAATATAATATCTTTGTAGGATCTTTGACTATGTCGCGCATTGCGTGGGTTTGTAAATATTTTTATCTTTAATGAAATGTTTCTTCCTTGTTACAATATTTGCGTGAAAAAGGACCAACTTTGTGTAGGTATAGCTAATGAAACTGGTAATGAACTCGTATATGAACATAAGCTCCTATGCGCGTGCCACAGGTAATGACTTAGGGTTCAAGAGTCATTGTATACCAAGGTGTTTTCGCGTAGACCCAAAGTGTTTTTGCGCATTTGTAACAAAACATTAAGATAATATATATCATGTAACTCTTGTCTTTATTACACAATGAGGCGTAAGAGCCATATACAAAGTAGACAAAAGATAATGAATTTGCTCATTTACATGTAGCACCGTCTTAGCTGATGCGCATTCCATGTCCTAGGGATGTTTGTACCGTCTAGGCGCTTAAGGGTATACGCGCCTTTAACTAGGACTTCATGGATAATGTAAGGACCTTCCCATTTGGGTGCGAGTTTTCCAGGACGTTCAGCGTTAGACGCTTCGTTGTCGCG
This sequence comes from Scalesia atractyloides, assembly GCA_947069175.1. Taxonomy (NCBI): domain Eukaryota; kingdom Viridiplantae; phylum Streptophyta; class Magnoliopsida; order Asterales; family Asteraceae; genus Scalesia; species Scalesia atractyloides. The sequence goes on from CAMTDV010000011.1 coordinate 45,504,417, forward strand.
TAGAACAAAGTCACCAGGTAGGAAGGTACATATGCGGACTCGCGCGTTGTAGTACTTTTCGAGCTTAGACTTATATTTTGCTTCGTTGATTGCGGCGTTTTCATGCCTTTCTTCTAGTAAGTCCAAGTCAAGTCTGCACTCGTCTTCATTGTTTTGGTTTTGCACGGCTAGCATGCGTGGTGATGGGAGGCCTATCTCTGAGGGAATTACTGCCTCCGTCCCATACACAAGGCTGAAAGGGGTTTCGTCCGTGTTGGTTTTTGGCATGGTTCGATGAGCCCAAAGAATGCTTGGTAACTCATCTACCTAGCCTCTTCATGTTGTACCCAAACTTGTCTTAATCCCTTCGACGATACTTTTGTTAATGCTTTCCACTTGGCCATTTCCTTGGGGATGCACGACCGAAGTGAAAACGTGCTCGATATGCATTTCCTTCATCCATTGGTGTAGCTCTTCAGCTGCGAAGTTGGGGCCATTGTCACTGACTATGCACAGGGGTAACCCGAAACGACATATGATGTGCTCCCAGATGAATTTTCGAACTACAGTTGTTGTGATGGATGCAAGGGGTTTGGCTTCAACCCATTTAGTGAAGTAATTGACTGCGACGATTATGAACTTCACCGCGCCCGGAGCATCTGGGAAGGGTCCCACCATGTCAATTACCCATTGCTGGAAGGGCCAAGCTGTTACGACAGGGATCAAAGGATTCTTGGGGGGCAATGTCTTCGGAGCATGGCGCTGGCATGGTGCTGGCATGACGCGCACTTCCGCTGTATTTCGACCGCATCTAGGTGCATGCCAGGCCAATAGTATCGGCGTACATGATCTTAGCTATGACCATGCGCGGACCAACATGAATTCCGCATAACCCTTCATGTATTTCGCCGATCAAGTACTGCGCATCTTCCGGATCGACGCTTCGGAGGAGCGGTCCCGGATATGACTTCCAGTATAGGATACCGTCTGCCATTTTGTAATTGAGTGCCTTGTGACCTTTCTTGCCTCCACTTTGTTTTCGGGTAGGATCCATGTTGCAAGAACATTATTATGGGGGACATCCAGGACGGATTTCCCACTTCAATGATATTAACTAAGCGCAAAGGAACAAAAGGGTTTTTGAGTACCTCAATGTGCACCTCACGCGCAAGGTGCTTGAAACATGTAGCAGCTAGTTTCCTGAGCGCGTTGGCGTGTTTATTCTTGCTTCGGTTGACATGGGTTATCTTGAAGTGTTTGAATTTGGCTATTAAGGTTTGCGCATGTTCTAGATACAATGCCATCGTCTCGCCCTTTGCGTCGTATGTCGTATAGGCCGTTGACCTGGCCTGCGACTAAAAGGGAGTCGACGTTTGCTTCCAAATTTTGTGGCGCCATTTTGATTGCTAACCGAAGGCCTGCAAGGAACGCCTCGTACTCAGCTTCATTATTAGTACTTTTAAAATCCAATCTGATGGTGTAAGTGAATTCTTGGTTATCGAGGCTTATTAGGCGAAGGTCTGCCCCTGCGCCGTCATCGTTGGATGCGCCGTCTGTGTGAAGTATTCATGTGCGGTTATCTGTAACCGGCGTTGGGTTCTGTACAGCTTCACACTCGTGCGCTTTATTCTGTGGTAGTTCCGTAATGAAATCGGCTAAAATCTGGCCATTTATTGGTGGGCGTGGTTTATACACTATGTTGTGTCCACCAAGCTCAATCGCCCATTTTTCTAGACGGCCAGAGATGTCCAGTTTCAACAAAATTTGGCCCAAATGATAGTTCGAGAGAACTGTTATCACGTGGCCAGAAAAATACCGACGCAGCCGTCGGGAAGCATGGACCAAAGCTAGAGCAAGTTTTTCCATCATGGGATATCGTGTCTCTGGGTCGATAAGCATCTTGCTGACATAATAGATCGGAGTTTGAACTCCTGCGCGCTCTACTAGTAGGAGTGCTCCCAGATCAATATCTGATGCGGAAAGGTAAAGTATCAGTGGCTCATTTTTCTGCGATGTTGTGAGCGTTGGCAGCTGAATTAAGCACTCCTTCATTTGGGTGAAGGCTTTCTCCGCATCCGGAGTCCACTGAAACTTGTTTTGCTTCACACAGTTCCACAAAGTGCTAATGAATGGGAAGGACTTCATCGCGTGGTTGGCCAGGAACCTGTTCAGTGCAGCCAGTCGCCCAGCCAATTGTTACATTTCTTTGATAGTTGAGGGTGATGGCATATGCCGAATTGCTTCCACTTTATCGGGATTCACTTTGAAGCCATCGCGCATGACGATGAATCCCAGGAATTTGCCTTCTTCCATTCTGAAAGAACCCTTGCTGGGGTTCAGCTTCAAGTTTGCCTTGTGCAAGGAAGTAAACGCCTTTTGGACGTTTGCCAGCATTTTCTCCTCATCTAAGCTCATGATGACGAGGTCATCGATGTAAACCTCCACGGTTTCGCCAATATCTTCCCCAAAGACATGGTCCATTTAAACGTTGGTAGGTGGCTCCGGCGTTGCACAGTCCGAAAGGCATTTTTGTGTAACAAAAAATCCCTTTGTCGGTTCGGAAAGCGGTCTTGTCTTCATCCCCTTTCTTCATTTGTATTTGGTGGTAACCCTTATAGCAATCAATGAAGCATTTCCACCTAAATAAAGCAAGTGAGTCCACCTTTTTGTCAATTTTAGGTAAGGCGTAGCAGTCCTTAGGACATGCCTTGTTGAGATACTTGAAATCGATGCACATTCGCCAACTGTCGTTGGACTTTTTGACCATGACCGGGTTGGCTACCCATGTTTGATAGCTATGACACTTGCTCGTTCAGGGCGCGGGTCTTTTCAGGACCGAAATTGTGCTTCTTCCGAACTATGTGCTGAACTGAAAGGAATGTATGTAATGCATGCTCAGCGATTTCCCTTGGCACTCCAGTCATATCCGTCGATGACCATGTAAAAATGTCTACGTTCCTCTTCAACGGACATGATTTCCTTCCTGGCGTACATAATGGCCAGCCCGGTTTCTATGAGGAAACGGCAGGCGGCGTGCGGAGTGGAAGTGATCATGCTGAACTCCCGTTGAGCGTGCCGGCCTAGTAATACATCATGGCGCAAGGTTGCGGGCATGACCATGAAATTTACCGAGACCGTGCGGGAGTGTCTTCTGTCGGAAAGAGTCACCGGAAAAAAATTGGCCTAGAGGAAAAACGGCCTCGTTGGAGAAACCCATGAGTGGGAAATCCACTGGCTCTAGGCGCGCCTTGTCCTCTAGGTCTAGCTACTGGAAACACTGTTCATAGATAATGTTCATAGAGCTCACAGGGTCTATGAACATATAGTTGGTGCGGTAGTGGCCAAAGATGGCAGTTATCACTACCAGTCGGTCTTCTTGTGGGCCCCCGAGAACTACAGTGTAGATGACCTGTTGTTCATGCCAATGAGGCGTGATCTTAGTGGTGCGCTTGGTGAGCCCTGGATATGAACAGACTTATTTTTTTATTACTGGCTCGTCGCTGAGTGATTGGATCTTGCAGTTTGAAAATGGTAGCTTCCCACTCGATTGTTTCTCTATCCAGCGCAGGAATCAGTTTCAGTTGTGTCCGTATCCTTGTATCGAGAATTAGGGTCTTACTTTCTTATGGCATCACGCGACAGTTTGATGATGTCTTTATGTAAGAACATCGGTGTTCTCGTAGGGCATGCGATCGCGATTATTTGTTTATTGTGCTGGTAGCGAGTTTATTAGGTCGCTGTGCATCACCTGTAATGGAGAGTTTGTTGTGTCTCCCCCCTTAATCTCTTCCCAAATTTCATGTCTTGGGGCGTGCTGAGGTAAGGAGGTTCATTATTAGGTTGCGCTCTCTGGATACTTTCGTGCATAAGTTTCTGTTTTGAAGCATGTAGTTCTGACAAGACTTTGATCATCTCGACAGGTAGATTTGAACCGGAGGATCAGTTTATGAACCTATCTAAGACTTTTATTATAGGTGATGAAGTCTTAGCTTCCGCATATGCCGAGATTTTCAGAGGATCTTAACATACACGCAACATGGCGAAATCGGAGTGAACGATAAGAATTGCTTGTCAAGAATAAGACATATTTATAAGTAAATTATTTCAAATAATTGCAAGTAAATGAAGAAATAAATAACTAATAACAAAATTGAACAACAATAACAAAGTCTTATGTGGTATCAATCTTGTATTGGTTTCATGCATCTCTTTGAACCTACATGTTTAAAATACATTTAATGCAAAGCAAGCGGTACACAAGTTATGCATAGCATGTATATTAAAGTTTAAAAAATCTATGGCAACATGTTAGGAAATACAGAGCAATATATAGCAAACCCTTACGCAACACGCGTTTTAACAGGTCAAGTTTATGCGATAGGGATTGTTAATTCTATCGCTTACATGTCAACGAAGCTTAACAAGTTATGCAAAGTTCACATAGATTATCCAGATTAAGCATACTAAGCTATCAAGTATCAGTGTTAGGATTTTGTGATTTCATAAAGTTTAAGTGTTGTTCGATTAAGTAACATGTAACCCAATGTATAAACGAAATGGATACACGATTGCAAAGCTCCTGTTATTCGTAAGGGTTGTTGGACACGAGTTATTTTTAACTTGAATTTGAGAAGAACTCTTAGGTTTTAGAGAAGAAATAGATTGAGTGTAAATATGTGGAGAGGTTCATTATAAGAATAGTTTATATTAATAGTTGTGTGTTGGGGTTGATAGTGAGTATTAAATGCAAGAAGCAATCAACAAAATTTTTGCATCTGAATAAAAAAGAATTGCGTTATGTATTTTATCTGAACTAGTTTATTTCATTCATGGTAAAATTGATATTCAGTTTAAGTGAAATAAGTAAGTATTTAGTATCAAGATAATGTTGATTTGCAGTAAACAAGTTCGTTTGAGTAACAGATTTAAAATTAATGATGTAAACAAGATGATTGGTTAATTATTACGATCAATCTCGTATAATGGAAATGAAATACAATGCATATAATCATTTCCAAAATGAATAGTTACATTTCTAATTAAGAAATCGAAGAGGGCGTAATTCTTGAATCGTGAATTTCGGAGTGAAAGATGTTTGGGAAGTTGGCAAAAGATTGAAGTTAATTTGGGTTGTAAAGTGGCATAGATGAAATTAAGGATAAAAATGTAGTTCGTAAGAATTTATAAGTGTTTTTGAGACACAAGAAAGTATGGTAATAAAACGGTATGGTTAAAGGAGTTGACTGGGTTGAAATCATGGAAGGAATTTTTAAAGAGTGCGACTAGAGGAAGTTTTAGTTGACTAGGATTTTTTGTTAAATGCATGCCGAAGCTGTAGAAAGTTGTAGTCAAAGAGTATAGTAAAATCACTTGTGTAGTAAAAAATGTATTGGAGGATTGTGGTAATATTTATGGTTCTAAAAGTTTTGGTGTAATAACGATGTTAATTGCCTAAAAGAGTGAAGATAGTTTAAAAAAGGAATTGACAAATTAAGCCGTGGACATTATAAATGGATTGAAGTTAGGCGATTTTTGTAAATAATTCGATGAAAGGAAAATAATTGAATAAGTGTATGGTAGTGAATATTCGTAGGTTATGCAGGTAAAAATGTATGAATACGATAAAATGCACAGAAGTTGAAGATGTAGTATGTTTGGCGAAACTAACGTTTAAATGAAGCTTTGTCATGGGTAATCGATACAACCATCGAATGGGGTCACAAGTTTATGAATCAAAGATTTAACATTCGGAAACAGGAATTTCCAGGCATGTTTCGAAAATTGAATTAGGGACATTATAATAGGAATCAGCGGAATACACTGTTCACACATTACGTTTGCTTTCGGTGTATGTACTCCGTGTTGATAACAGTAGAACCACTATGTTTCTGCCCTACATATAATCTGGTGCACCCGATATTTTGTTTGATTCCATAGTTTGTACTAGATGTAAGGTCAGGTTAATCTATAAGAAGGGTATAGATAGGATAAAATTAAGTAGGTAAGCTGATTGATGATGTAGAGGGTGAACGTGCAACCACTCAGGTTATGCTATTAAGATTTAGTTGATAATAAGTAGTCGAATGCATAAATTTTGGTTGATTGAAGAATATATAAATGATGCGTATCGAGTATAGTAGAATAAAATGTTGATATATATTATATGAAGTTCGAGTGTAAGTAGAAGTTATGTGATATTTATATAATTAATAGTGTATAAAAGAACAAGGTGGATGCTTTTGTGTTGATCAACATTGAGTTGGTTAAAATATGGGTGTGGAATGAGGATCAAATTGTGATTCGGGGAATTTGAAAGTTAATTTACGTAAAGTGGTTTGTAAAGATGTCTTTTAAATTGTATTGTATACAAATTTCTTGCCAGATTCAATTTAGTTTTTGTATTGAAAGGTGAAAAGTGAGTGCTTTATTTTATATGTAAGAAAAGTCGGTTTGAAATTTAACGTGAACATAATTTGAAAGATTTTAGCAGTACTAACGTGTGGAGAAAGTTCGTTGTTCTTGTGAAATAAAAGTCTTAGAATGGTGTTAAAGAGCGTTTTGACGAGTATGAAAATGATGGCAAGAATTCGTTTGACGCTAGTTGTAGGTGCATTCATAAAGTTTGAAAATTGGGAAGAACGTTTAAGTCTTAGGTGTATGAATTACAAATTGTGTAGGGTGAACATCGTTTGAAAAGTAAGGTTCGCGTTTATGCATAAATAGAAATTGAAATGATAAAAGTTTGTAAAGTTGATATATGTTTTTGAAAATGTGGTGGATTGGCTGACTTCCACCTTGATTTTGCAAAAAAACATAGTGATCGACAATAAATCCTTTGAGATAAGTATTGTATAACATAATGAGTCACTGGTGAAAAGCATAACAAATCAATAGTATAAACAATGTTGTAAGTAATTATGTTTGCAAGAATTTATTTTGATGCAAAGATGCGAATTATGCATCGGGTTTGAAATAACGAGGTGAAAGTATAAAACACATAGAATGGTGATAAATAGGCTATAAATTGGTGTTTTGTTGAGAGCGTCGACTATTCCAACGTGAACGAAGACCTTCAAATAAGGAACGTGCTTTGCTATAGTAAAGCTTGTCGAGAAGCGATAACGCTTTTACCGTCCGTTACTACACGCCTATGATCGAAAAATGAAATTTTGGCGAATTGAAATCAAGGAATGGATAATCGACAAGGTGGTTCACCAATTGATATTTGTACCCTAAGTGTGGTGGTATACCAAATAAGAGCATTCCAATTGTGTGTCACGAGTTTGAATGGAAATTTTTCCATCAAGATGTGGATTCATCTGACTTGAAGCAATTGTGCAAAAAGAATAGAATGCGAATGAGAGTCGTCACCAAATTGTGGGTTAGCATTAGTGACTCTCTGTATTACAGGTTTCATCTCAAGTCGTATGTGTAAAAATGTTTGGAAGATCATGTATATGTATTAGACAAAGAAAAAGAGAGGAAAGTAGAAAAATTTTAAGATAAAAAATGTCAAAAGGTACTTAGAACATAACTAGGTCGAATGCAATTCTACCAATTCATAGTATGCTGATACCAATCTGTCAACCAACGTGGCGGAAACAAGATGAGATGATAACGAGATTGCATGTCACAAGTAATAAGAAATATTTAATAAAGCAAATATCAATTGATTGTAGTAACTTAAGCAAAACATAAACATAATCACAATGAACAAAATATACTAAAGTTAATGTGTATCTAATCTGACGTTTATACACCTCTTGTACCGTAAATGTTTAAAATACAATTCATAAAAAGCAGGCGATACAAAGTTTAGATACATCGTATCATTAAAGTTTAACAACTATGCAACTATGATTACGGAGCTAACAAGCATCAATCTAAGCAAACCTTACGCAAACCGTTACATGGCTAATTTTGGATGGAGGGGGATTCGTAATTCCTATAGGTATACATTAAACGAGGCTTAAACAAGTAATGCTAAGTATAACATAAAGATATCCAAGATATAGCATCCTAAGGATCAATATTCATGGAAGATTGTTTTGATTTCATAAAGTAAAGTGTGTGGTTTTGAATAAGTTTCACCAAAAGGTAAAAGAAGTGGTGAGGTATAATTGCAAGCTTCCCTTGTTACTCTTAGGTTGGAGGAAACGAGTTATCTTTTGAAACCTTGAATCTTTGAAAAAGGCTTAACTTAGAAGAAAAAAGAGATGAGTGTGAATGATTGAGGAGCTTCTATTTATATGAATTAGGTAGGTATTATAAGTTGGTGTGTTGGGGGTAGTTAGTAGTATTAATCAAGAAGCACAATCACAAACACACTTTCAACCTTGAGCTGAAACAAGAATTGCGGATATGCACTTTTAGTCTGAACTTAGTTTATTTCATTTCACGTAACTTGTATTGCTGTTTTCAAGGTATATTATAGTAATAATTGATCAAGTAGAATTATATTTAAGTTAACAAGTATGTTTATGTAACATATTTAACAATTAATGCATGAAGACAATATATTTGTATGAATTTATTCGATCAAAGTCCGGATATAAGATTGGAAAATGAAATCGATCGATAGAATACAAGTTCCATAAATAGAATACTTAACTTCTATAAGGAAAGTCGAAAAGCGAGGGTTACAGAACGTACGCGCTGTTCTGAAGTGCGTCGACTGTTTTAACATCAAGATCAGCTTGCTATGGCAGATTGTCAACCAAGGCGGAGCTGTGAAGTTTGACAAACAGGGACACCACATACAGGTCCAGCCTCGATGTAGCTGGAAAACACAGGGGTCATCGCTGTAACGTTGTACTCGACGTTGGAGAAGTTGAGCTCAAGTTGAGGCATCTCTGATAATTGGATGTTGGTGCTAACGGCGGAATCAAGTATAATATGCTCCGTTGGTTAGCCTAGCATCGTATGCAATGACCTTTTGGCACCGGTAACACTGGTGCTTCACTCGCCAAGTTTCCTCTCACGTGATTGTACCGTCAGAGACGGCCAACCGTGATGACAATCGCTAAGAAGTGAGTCAGTTAGGGCGGTTGCAGTACTCTGTCCTTGGAATGAGCTCAGATGGATGTCGACATGCGAGTCACCAAAGTACAAGCTGAATACAACTTTGTCAAAGTGAAGTGATACATAGCCAAAGGAGGTGAATGCAATGTGCATGAGTGATGCCATGTAGCAAATAACTGAATACAAACGTATTCAAATGACAGGTATATGCTATGTATACCAAAGTGAGTCCAATGCGTATTAGACCATAGTAACAATCCTACGGCTAATAATTGTCAAATGATAATGAAGTTGACATTACGATCATGTCAATAAATATGGACAGTCCAGATTGTATGCCTTGAGGTCTTTAAGACCTGGCAAATAGATTAAGCCAGTTGTGTGTATAACTAGCTTAAATAGCATGGATGTATATCATGTAAAGCCAAATGTTGTTATACCATGGTAAAGAATTGTTTGAAATTAGAGCCAAAGCTTCAAAATGTAAACTCAGACGAGGACGAGTACCACAAGATTACTCAAAAGTGAAAACATGGCATAATACAATGATACAAGTGCATAGCAGCTTAAAGGCATGGAAGGCTAGAAAAATAGGGAGTGAGTGCTCCTGTCACTTATAATACACCCAGTATAAGAGAGTCAGTTCCTCTTAACGAAAGTGACAAAAAATAGAAATGTGATAGTCGTCTTAAAAGGTGTACCTATAAATATTTGTCTCCTACAAGCGAGACTTTAATGGAGAAAGGCTTAAACTGAAATGGCTGAGATGAACATATGGAATCGCGTTATGTGATAGAGTGGTCAAAATGTATACAATCTTAGGGCGTGCCCTGATAAGAGCAAATTTAATTACAGAAATAACCTGTAAACATGATGGCTAATTTGTCGACTGTAGAGACTTATTGTCCACCGAAGTGAGAAATAGAGTCGACTTTTGACTCTAATGAAGAACTAGTGTGGAAAGTTTCGATTTCATTCCTCTAGTTAGTTTCACTGATTCCCCTGACCCAACATCGGGTTTCATCAATGCTAGCCCAAATAAAGGCTGAAAGTCCACCTAGTAATGTCCACTGTTGACTATCCTTTCTCCTTAATTGTAGAAAAGTCATCAAAAATAGTAGAAAGAAAGGAGAATAACTCCAAATTAAGAAGAAATTGGGTCAAAGGAACCAATAAGTCGTTAGCGAATGCGAAATTGACCGTGCATTGGCATGCAAATTGACCAGATACCCTTGTATCGTAAGAAAGGGGCTAAACTGAATGCAAGTCTTTAGAGTTTGTAGGCTGTAATAAAAGGGGCATTGAATTTAACTTCTAAGAACCAAGAAATGATGAAAGCTGAAAGTAAAAAGAATGATCGTGCTTAGTTGAATGCCAGGAGGCCGTTAATGATAACAATTCTAACAGTAATTCTCATCAATACTGATATATAGATCTTTCGATGGGTGCAAATCTTTTGTAATAAGTTATGAATATAAACTTGCCAAAACTGATTAATAAGTAGAATGGATGGAAATAGAATAGCATCGTCTTGTGATGCTATTACTTAGAATTTCTACCACATCTTTGCAATAAATGCATTCGATGTATTTTAGATGATTGTTATCTAAACACCCACATTCTCATAAGAACTCTCGAATTAAACCCATCTGGTAACATCACCATCATGAACTCACTAGATCCAAAATATTTTTTAAGCATCCAATTTTGGAAAGGATTGTCATTTAATGCACAATAACAAATACCTACGCAAGTATTGAAGACCTTGTTTCTCGGATATTCGAGTTTCGAAGAATTACTGCTACTCATAGGAATGGATTTATATTAATCTACGGATAACGTCCAGACTCTCGTTAGCACGACGGTATAAGGAATTAAAATTACAGTTAGATAACTAAGAAAGGCTTTATTAAGTTCCTCCTGGAGTCCCATTATTCAAGAAAAGTGGTAATGAATTCATGACTACGGAATTGACAAGATACATTAAGAACGATACTTCCCGTGATATGTTTCGACGATTCAAGGTAGTATTCTAAATGATTTAATCGTATCATAGCTAGGTTAAAGAAAACGAAGAATTGCTCAGGTAAATACTCTTGACTTATTTCCCCTATTCGGGCTTGGGTTACGGTAAATTATTACCGCTTGGTCGGAAATAGGATCAATCAAATGCCAGATTGTGGCTAGTAAATCCGCATATTCTGTTTTAATCAGTTTTGTTTGATAACTTAAACATCGGGGGTTAACTACCGTATCCTGGATATCCTCAACTCATTACAATAGATAATGGCCACGACCTTACCGCGGGTATAAGCATACACCCGATAAGATGTCAAAATGCATTGCCCACAAAGTTGGGAAGAATTGAGTCCTTCGTGAGTCCAAAGTGGTGTGTACGTTAATCATGTCTCGGTTTTCGCACTGGGCCCTGTATGTATGGACAAACATGTAAATCTGTTAACAAGGTTGCAACGTCAACTTTTCCAAGTTTTAAAAGATTTTTTGCTGGATGCACATTAAAACATATTTTAATTTTTTCAAAATGAGTCAGTTGGGTGTATTTACCAGTAAAAGCTGACGTATTTTCAAAAGACTAAGCGTTGCAGGTACAATACGAAATAAGCTGGAAGTGCTGGTAGTGATAAGAGGATCTTGCAAATCCTAGATCTGCCTAAAGTCTGTTTTACGTTCTTTCTTTGTACAATTTATGATCCGCCTGTGGATCTTCGATTACGAGCCTGTATATTATCTCGTATTTCGAACATTTTGTTTGTAATAGTAATTTAAATCCAAGACTTCTGTTGTGCTGTGTTTTATTGTCTATGATGTTATCAACTTACGTCACGATATTCCCCACCCGGGCCCACCAGTGTTTGTATTGGCTGTGGAAAGCCAGGGTGTGACAATGCGCAAGGCTATGCTGAGTGTGCGCAACATGTCACTCATGCAATGGACATCGCTTGGGTACAAGTCGCGCTGCCACTCATGGTGTTGATACTGGAGCTGCTTTCTCCCGGGCTCAGCAGGAGTACAACCGTCTTGACATCCCGGCTATGGAATTGGTGAGCAAGGCTCTCACCCACGATGACTTCGTGGATCGCTTGAAAGATCTATTTCCGGAAGAAGTCGAGGTTGCTGCTGATGAAGACTAGTGTATGATCCTTAATATAATATCTTTGTAGGATCTTTGACTATGTCGCGCATTGCGTGGGTTTGTAAATATTTTTATCTTTAATGAAATGTTTCTTCCTTGTTACAATATTTGCGTGAAAAAGGACCAACTTTGTGTAGGTATAGCTAATGAAACTGGTAATGAACTCGTATATGAACATAAGCTCCTATGCGCGTGCCACAGGTAATGACTTAGGGTTCAAGAGTCATTGTATACCAAGGTGTTTTCGCGTAGACCCAAAGTGTTTTTGCACATTTGTAACAAAACATTAAGATAATATATATCATGTAACTCTTGTCTTTATTACACAATGAGGCGTAAGAGCCATATACAAAGTAGACAAAAGATAATGAATTTGCTCATTTACATGTAGCACCGTCTTAGCTGATGCGCATTCCATGTCCTAGGGATGTTTGTACCGTCTAGGCGCTTAAGGGTATACGCGCCTTTAACTAGGACTTCATGGATAATGTAAGGACCTTCCCATTTGGGTGCGAGTTTTCCAGGACGTTCAGCGTTAGACGCTTCGTTGTCGCGTAGAACAAAGTCACCAGGTAGGAAGGTACATATGCGGACTCGCGCGTTGTAGTACTTTTCGAGCTTAGACTTATATTTTGCTTCGTTGATTGCGGCGTTTTCATGCCTTTCTTCTAGTAAGTCCAAGTCAAGTCTGCACTCGTCTTCATTGTTTTGGTTTTGCACGGCTAGCATGCGTGGTGATGGGAGGCCTATCTCTGAGGGAATTACTGCCTCCGTCCCATACACAAGGCTGAAAGGGGTTTCGTCCGTGTTGGTTTTTGGCATGGTTCGATGAGCCCAAAGAATGCTTGGTAACTCATCTACCTAGCCTCTTCATGTTGTACCCAAACTTGTCTTAATCCCTTCGACGATACTTTTGTTAATGCTTTCCACTTGGCCATTTCCTTGGGGATGCACGACCGAAGTGAAAACGTGCTCGATATGCATTTCCTTCATCCATTGGTGTAGCTCTTCAGCTGCGAAGTTGGGGCCATTGTCACTGACTATGCACAGGGGTAACCCGAAACGACATATGATGTGCTCCCAGATGAATTTTCGAACTACAGTTGTTGTGATGGATGCAAGGGGTTTGGCTTCAACCCATTTAGTGAAGTAATTGACTGCGACGATTATGAACTTCACCGCGCCCGGAGCATCTGGGAAGGGTCCCACCATGTCAATTACCCATTGCTGGAAGGGCCAAGCTGTTACGACAGGGATCAAAGGATTCTTGGGGGGCAATGTCTTCGGAGCATGGCGCTGGCATGGTGCTGGCATGACGCGCACTTCCGCTGTATTTCGACCGCATCTAGGTGCATGCCAGGCCAATAGTATCGGCGTACATGATCTTAGCTATGACCATGCGCGGACCAACATGAATTCCGCATAACCCTTCATGTATTTCGCCGATCAAGTACTGCGCATCTTCCGGATCGACGCTTCGGAGGAGCGGTCCCGGATATGACTTCCAGTATAGGATACCGTCTGCCATTTTGTAATTGAGTGCCTTGTGACCTTTCTTGCCTCCACTTTGTTTTCGGGTAGGATCCATGTTGCAAGAACATTATTATGGGGGACATCCAGGACGGATTTCCCACTTCAATGATATTAACTAAGCGCAAAGGAACAAAAGGGTTTTTGAGTACCTCAATGTGCACCTCACGCGCAAGGTGCTTGAAACATGTAGCAGCTAGTTTCCTGAGCGCGTTGGCGTGTTTATTCTTGCTTCGGTTGACATGGGTTATCTTGAAGTGTTTGAATTTGGCTATTAAGGTTTGCGCATGTTCTAGATACAATGCCATCGTCTCGCCCTTTGCGTCGTATGTCGTATAGGCCGTTGACCTGGCCTGCGACTAAAAGGGAGTCGACGTTTGCTTCCAAATTTTGTGCGCCCATTTTGATTGCTAACCGAAGGCCTGCAAGGAACGCCTCGTACTCAGCTTCATTATTAGTACTTTTAAAATCCAATCTGATGGTGTAAGTGAATTCTTGGTTATCGAGGCTTATTAGGCGAAGGTCTGCCCCTGCGCCGTCATCGTTGGATGCGCCGTCTGTGTGAAGTATTCATGTGCGGTTATCTGTAACCGGCGTTGGGTTCTGTACAGCTTCACACTCGTGCGCTTTATTCTGTGGTAGTTCCGTAATGAAATCGGCTAAAATCTGGCCATTTATTGGTGGGCGTGGTTTATACACTATGTTGTGTCCACCAAGCTCAATCGCCCATTTTTCTAGACGGCCAGAGATGTCCAGTTTCAACAAAATTTGGCCCAAATGATAGTTCGAGAGAACTGTTATCACGTGGCCAGAAAAATACCGACGCAGCCGTCGGGAAGCATGGACCAAAGCTAGAGCAAGTTTTTCCATCATGGGATATCGTGTCTCTGGGTCGATAAGCATCTTGCTGACATAATAGATCGGAGTTTGAACTCCTGCGCGCTCTACTAGTAGGAGTGCTCCCAGATCAATATCTGATGCGGAAAGGTAAAGTATCAGTGGCTCATTTTTCTGCGATGTTGTGAGCGTTGGCAGCTGAATTAAGCACTCCTTCATTTGGGTGAAGGCTTTCTCCGCATCCGGAGTCCACTGAAACTTGTTTTGCTTCACACAGTTCCACAAAGTGCTAATGAATGGGAAGGACTTCATCGCGTGGTTGGCCAGGAACCTGTTCAGTGCAGCCAGTCGCCCAGCCAATTGTTACATTTCTTTGATAGTTGAGGGTGATGGCATATGCCGAATTGCTTCCACTTTATCGGGATTCACTTTGAAGCCATCGCGCATGACGATGAATCCCAGGAATTTGCCTTCTTCCATTCTGAAAGAACCCTTGCTGGGGTTCAGCTTCAAGTTTGCCTTGTGCAAGGAAGTAAACGCCTTTTGGACGTTTGCCAGCATTTTCTCCTCATCTAAGCTCATGATGACGAGGTCATCGATGTAAACCTCCACGGTTTCGCCAATATCTTCCCCAAAGACATGGTCCATTTAAACGTTGGTAGGTGGCTCCGGCGTTGCACAGTCCGAAAGGCATTTTTGTGTAACAAAAAATCCCTTTGTCGGTTCGGAAAGCGGTCTTGTCTTCATCCCCTTTCTTCATTTGTATTTGGTGGTAACCCTTATAGCAATCAATGAAGCATTTCCACCTAAATAAAGCAAGTGAGTCCACCTTTTTGTCAATTTTAGGTAAGGCGTAGCAGTCCTTAGGACATGCCTTGTTGAGATACTTGAAATCGATGCACATTCGCCAACTGTCGTTGGACTTTTTGACCATGACCGGGTTGGCTACCCATGTTTGATAGCTATGACACTTGCTCGTTCAGGGCGCGGGTCTTTTCAGGACCGAAATTGTGCTTCTTCCGAACTATGTGCTGAACTGAAAGGAATGTATGTAATGCATGCTCAGCGATTTCCCTTGGCACTCCAGTCATATCCGTCGATGACCATGTAAAAATGTCTACGTTCCTCTTCAACGGACATGATTTCCTTCCTGGCGTACATAATGGCCAGCCCGGTTTCTATGAGGAAACGGCAGGCGGCGTGCGGAGTGGAAGTGATCATGCTGAACTCCCGTTGAGCGTGCCGGCCTAGTAATACATCATGGCGCAAGGTTGCGGGCATGACCATGAAATTTACCGAGACCGTGCGGGAGTGTCTTCTGTCGGAAAGAGTCACCGGAAAAAAATTGGCCTAGAGGAAAAACGGCCTCGTTGGAGAAACCCATGAGTGGGAAATCCACTGGCTCTAGGCGCGCCTTGTCCTCTAGGTCTAGCTACTGGAAACACTGTTCATAGATAATGTTCATAGAGCTCACAGGGTCTATGAACATATAGTTGGTGCGGTAGTGGCCAAAGATGGCAGTTATCACTACCAGTCGGTCTTCTTGTGGGCCCCCGAGAACTACAGTGTAGATGACCTGTTGTTCATGCCAATGAGGCGTGCAGCTCTTCTAGTGGTTGCGCTTGTGTGACGGGCCACCCTGGATCATATGAACAGACTTCATTTTTTTATTACTCGGGCCCTCGTCGCCTCGAGTGATTTGGCGCACCTCCTTGCGCATGTTTGCAATAAGTGGGTGAGCTTCCCACTCTTGATTGCTTTCTCTATCTCCATGCGCAAGGAGATGCAGTTATCAGTTGTGTGCCCCGTATCCTTGTGATAATCGCAGAAAAGTTTAGGGTCTTGACCTTTCTTATTGCGCATCAGCGCCGACAGTTTGAACTGATGGTCTTTAGTGCTAAGAACCTCAGTCGGTGTCTTCGTCAGTAGGGTCCACTGGCGATCGCGATTATCTTGCTTTATTGCTTGCTGGGTAGCGAGTTTATTGATGGTCGCTCGTGCATCGACCTGTGAATGGGGAGAGTTTTGGTTGTGGTCTCTCCACCCTTAATTCTTCTTCCCAAAACTTCTGCTCATGTCTTGGGGGCGGTGCTGAGGTAGAGGAGGTCTACTATTATTGAGGTTGCGCTCTGTCTGCGCATAGACCTTTGCCGCTGCCATAAGTTTCTCCCAGCTTTTGGGAAGGCATGTAGTTCCTGACAAGACTTTGATCATCTCGTCACAGCGTACGGCATATTTGAACCGTGCACGGATCAGGTCTTCATGCACATCCCCTATCTCAAGTACCTCTTTATTTATAGCGGGTGATGAAGTCCTCTAGACTTCCGTCATCATGCCGCTAGATGTTCATTACGTCAGAGGAGTCTCTAACTATCACACGCCAACCGATGGCGGAAACATCGGAGTGAGACGATAACGAGATTGCTCATTGCTCACAACGCTAATAATGACAATATTTAATAAAGTCAAATTTCATTTCATAATAATTGTCAAGTACAACATTGAAGCAAATACAATAAACATAATACAACAAAATTGATACAACAACATTAACCTAAACGTCTATATGTGTGTATCTAAATCCTTGCTACTTGGTTTCATAGCATCCTCTTTGTCAACCTGTAACATGTTTTAAAATACAATTTAATGCAAAAGCAAAGGCGAGTACACAAGTTTATGCATAGCATACGTATACGATTAAAGTTTAAATAAATCCTCATGGCAACTATGATTTTACGAGAGCATATACAAGGCATGCAATACTACTAGCCAAACCCTTAACGCAAACACGCTGTTTTAACATGGCCTCAAGTTTATGCGATGGAGGGGGATTCGTTAATTCCTATAGCGCTATACATGTCAAACGAAGGCTTTAAACAAGTTAATGACTAAAGTATCACATAAAGATTATCCAAGATATAAGCATCACGTAAGCATATCAAGTATTCATGTGTATAGGATTGTTTGTGCATTTCATAAAGTTTAAGTGTTGTGGTTTCGATATAAGTAAACATGTTACACCCAAAAGTGTTATAAACGAAAAGTGGGTCGAGTGTACTCACGATTTTGCAAAAGCTTCCCTTGTTACTTCCGTGAAGGGCTTGTTGGAACACCGAGTTATCTTTTGAAACCTTGAATCTTTAGAAGAAGAGAGCTCTTAGAGCTTTTAGAGAGAAGAGAAATGATGATTGAGGTGTGAAATGAGTGTGGTAGGAGGCTTCTATTTATAATGGGAATTAGGGTTTAGGTAATTAATGAAGTTGGTGGTGGTTGGGGGGTTGAGTTAGGTGAGTATTAAATGCAAGAAGCACAATCCAACAAACACATTTTTGCCCAATCCATGAACTAGAAACAAGAATCTGCGGATTATGCTATTTTTAGTCCTTGAACTTAGTTTATCTTTCATTTCATGGTAAAACTTGATATTTTCGCATGTTTTCAAGTGTATAATGTATATGTAAGTATATTTTAGGTATCAAGTATGAATGTATGAGTATTTGCACGTATAACAAGTATCAGTTTGTATGTAAACACGTATTTAACAATTAAATGCATGTAAGACAAGTATGTATCTGGTATGAATTTTATTACGATCAAAGTCTCAGATTATAAGATTGGGAAAATGAAATACGAATGCGATATGAATACAAGTTTCCATAAATAGAAATACGATTACACTTTCTAATTAAGAAAAGTACGAAAAAGAGAGGCGTTACAGTCTCCCCTCCTTTAGGAAATTTCGTCCCGAAATTTATTCAAGAGGAAGACATTGGAAAAGATGTCATTTTGGTGAAAATGTTTGGCCAAAATCAAGATTTTGAAGTTTAAAGTTTTTGTGGAGTTCATGTATAAGTGTGTCAATATGTATCGAAATCTTAAAGGATAAAAATGGTAGGTTCGTGAAAGGAATTTGTTTGACTAAGGTGTTTTTGAGACACCAATCGTAAACGTGTATAGGATAAGTAAAAACGTGTATGTGTGTGTGTAAACAAGTGAGTTTGACTGGGTCTGGACAACTCATTGGAAGGAATATTTTAAAAGAGTGCGACCTAAGAGGAAGGTTTTAGTATGACTATGGATGTATTTTGATTAAAATGAGCAGTTCGCACCGAAAGCTGTAAGAAAAGTTTTGTCAGTTCAAAGACGTATTAGTAAAATCACTTGTTGTAGTAAAAAAAATGTTTATTGGAGAGAGTTAGATGGTAAATATTTATGGTTTCTAAAAGGTTTTGGTGGTAATAGACCGACTGGTTGAAGTTTGCGCGTAGATAAGAGTGAAAGATAGTTTTAAAAGAAAAGGAACATTTTGACCAAATTAAGCCGGTGGGGACATTTATAAAAATGGATTGAATGTTTTAGGCTGATTTGTTGTAAATAAAGTTTCGATGAAAGGTTAAGAATAATTGGGAATATAGTGGTATGGTAGTGAATGATTCGGTAGGTGTATGCGAGGGGTAAAAATGGTATGAATATCGGATAAAATGCGACATGGAATGTTGAGAGATGCTAGTGATGGTTGTGGCGGTTAAAGCTAACGATTTTGAGAATGAAGCTTTGTCATGGGTAATCGAGTACTAATCCATCGAAGTGGGTCACCAAAGTTGGTTATGAATCAAATGTATTTAACAAGTTCCGGGAAAACACGGAATTTCTCATGGCATGTTTTGCGAAAATTTGGTAACATGGTAGGGACATTTATATATAGGAAGTACCAGCGGAATATCCACCATGTTCACACCATGTTACGTCGTTTCGCTATTCGGTGTCATGTTACGTTCCGTGTTGCGATACACAGTAGAACCCACTATGGTTTTCATGCGCCTACCAATATAATCCTGTGTGCACCCGCGACTATTTTGGTTTGTGCATGATCCGCATAGTTTGTACTAGTAGTGTACAGGTCAGGTTACATCTAGTAAGCAAAGGGTATGTAAGATAGCGTATAAAAATTAAGTAGGTAAGCATGATTGTATGTATGTATGAGTGTGTCGAACGTAGGCGAAACCACTCAGGTTATGCCTACTTATAGATTTCAAGTATGACTAATAAGTAGTGCGAATGCATAAATTTTGAGTATGATTGAAGACAAATACGTATAACATTTGCATGCAGTATCGAGCGTATAGGTAGAATAAAATGGGATTTGGCATATATAGTTACTATGAAGTTGCGAGTGTGTGTAAGATACGAAGTGTAATGGTGATATGTGTAATATTATCATGTAATATTGACTGTATAAATAGAAACGCATAAGGTGGTATGCATGTGTGTGGTTGCTTGAGTCAAAACATTGAGTTGGTTAAAATAAGTCGGGTTTGTGGGGAATAGAGGATCAAAATTGTGAATGTCGGGTGAATATTGAGAAAAGTATTAATTTTTTACGTAAAATGTGGTTTGTAAAAAGAAATGCTACTTTTGTTTTAAAAATTGTATTCGTATACGAAATTTTCTTGCCATGTATTCAGATTTAGATTTTTCGTATTTTGAAAAGGTCGTAAAATAGTGAGCTTGCTTTATTATTTTATTGATGTAAGAAAAGTCGTGTTTGAAAATTTTAACGTGAAACATAAATTTTTGAAAAGTATTTTAGCAAAGTACTTATACGTATGTGAGAGAAAGTTTTCGTTGGTTTCTTGTTGGAAATAAAATGTCTTTAGAATGGTAGTATAAAGTGAGCGTGTTTTGGACGAGTTATGAAAATCGATGGCAAGAGATTCGTTTGACCGACTAAGTTGATAGGTAGCATTTCATAAAGTTTTTGAAAAATTGGGAAAGAAACGTTTAAAGTGTCATTAGGGGTTTCGTTTATGTAATTTACATAAATATGTTGTAGGGTGAGACATCGTTTTGATAAAATAGTAAAGGTTCGCGGTTTATGCATAAATGAGAAAATTTGAAACAATGATAAAAGGTTTAGGTATAAGTTTTGATATAGTGATTGTTATGAAAATAGTCGAGTTGGAGTTGGACTTCGACTCATTTCTCCACCTTGAGTTTTGCAAAAAAAGACATCTAGGTGATCGACAATAAAAATCACGTTTGAGCATGTAAGTATTGTATAACATATATGAGTTCACATAGGTGACATAAGCATAACAAAAATTCAATAGTATAAACACGTATGATTGCGTAAGGAGTATGAATTTAGTTGGTTTGCAAGAATTATTATTGTTTTTGATTGCGAAAGATGCGAATTATGCATCGGGTTTGAAATGAACGAGGTGATAAGTATTAAAACACATAGAAATTGAGATAGCATAAAAGATAGGCTTAGTAAAATATTGGAGTGTTTTGGGTTGAGCAGCGTCGACTATTCCAACGTGAATCGAAGATCCTTTCAAATTAGAGGAACGTGCTTTGGCCTATAGGTAAGACGCTCTCGTCGAGAAGCGATTAACGGCTTTTTACCGTTCCAGTTACTACACGTCTCTAATTGATCGAAAAAATCGAAATTTTGGCGAGATTGAAAATCAAGGAATGGGACTTAATCGACAAGGTGCGGGTTTCACCCCTAACTTGATGATTTCGTACCCTAAGTGTGGTTGGTACTTACCAAATGAAGAGCAAATTCCAATTCGTTGGTTAGGGTCCACTAGAGTTTGAATTGGAAATTTTTCCATCAAGATGTGGATTTCACTCCTGACTTGATAGCGAAATTTCGTGCAAAAAGAATAAGAATAGCGGAATGAGAGTCGTTCACCAAATTGTGGGTTTCATGCCTATTTTAGTGAACTCGTCTCGTTTGTATTACGAGTGTCTTCAAGTCTTCAAAGTGCGTATTGTGTAAAAATGTCTTAGGAAAGATATCATGTATATGTATTAAGACCAAAAGAAAAAGAGGAGAAGCAAAGTAGGAAACATAAAGTTTTAAGCATAAACAAGAATGGTCAAAACGGGTACTTAGAACTATAGACTAGGTCGAACATGGCAATTCTACCTAATTCTCTATAGTTATGGCTCTGATACCAATCTGTCACACCCCAACCGATGGCGGAAACATCAGAGTGAGATGATAACGAGATTGCTCATTGCTCACAACGCTAATAATGACAATATTTAATAAAGTCAAATTTCATTTCATATTGATTGTCAAGTACAACATTGAAGCAAATACAATAAACATAATACAACAAAATTGATACAACAATATTAACCTAAACGTCTATATGTGTGTATCTAAATCCTTGCTACTTGGTTTCATAGCATCCTCTTTGTCAACCTGTAACATGTTTTAAAATACAATTCAATACAAAAGCAAAGGCGAGTACACAAGTTTATGCATAGCATACGTATACGATTAAAGTTTAAACAAATCCTCATGGCAACTATGATTTTACGAGAGCATATACAAGGCATGCAATACTACTAGCCAAACCCTTAACGCAAACACGCTGTTTTAACATGGCCTCAAGTTTATGCGATGGAGGGGGATTCGTTAATTCCTATAGCGCTATACATGTCAAACGAAGGCTTTAAACAAGTTAATGACTAAAGTATAACATAAAGAATATCCAAGATATAAGCATCACGTAAGCGTATCAAGTATTCATGTGTATAGGATTGTTTGTGCATTTCATAAAGTATAAGTGTTGTGGTTTTGATATAAGTTTACACCCAAAAGTGTTATAAACGAAAAGTGGGTCGAGTGTACTCACGATTTTGCAAAAGCTTCCCTTGTTACTTCTATGAAGGGCTTGGAGGAACACCGAGTTATCTTTTGAAACCTTGAATCTTTAGAAGAAGAGAGCTCTTAGAGCTTTTAGAGAGAAGAGAAATGATGATTGAGGTGTGAAATGAGTGTGGTAGGAGGCTTCTATTTATAATGGGAATTAGGGTTTAGGTAATTAATGAAGTTGGTGGTGGTTGGGGGGTTGAGTTAGGTGAGTATTAAATGCAAGAAGCACAATCCAACAAACACACTTTTGCCCAATCCTTGAGCTAGAAACAAGAATCTGCGGATTATGCTACTTTTAGTCCTTGAACTTAGTTTATCTTTCATTTCACGGTAAAACTTGATATTTTCGCATGTTTTCAAGTGTATAATGTATATGTAAGTATATTTTAGTATCAAGTATGAATGTATGAGTATTTACACGTATAACAAGTATGGTTTGTATGTAAACACGTATTTAACAATTAAATGCATGTAAGACAAGTATGTATTTGGTATGAATTTTATTACGATCAAAGTCTCGGATTATAAGATTGGGAAAATGAAATACGAATGCGATACGAATACAAGTTTCCATAAATAGAAATACGATTACACTTTCTGATTAAGGAAAGTACGAAAAAGCGAGGCGTTACAGTAACGTAACGCCGCTGTTGGCTGAAGTGCGTCAGGAACTTGTCTTTAGATCATTCCAAGATGCGAGCTTGCCTATGGACAGATTGTCAAACCATAGGCGTGCAGCGCCTGTGAGAGTTTGGACAAACAGGTGACACCACATAGGCAGCGTCCAGCCTCCGATCAGTACTGCGCCTGTGAAGAAACACAGGTGGTCATCTGGGTCTGTCAACCCGTTGTACTTCCCGACGTTGGAGGGAAGTTTTGAGCGCTCCAATGGTGTGAGCGCGATCTCCCTGATAAATTTGGAGTGTTTGGCTGCTTCAACCGGCCGGTAGATCAAGTTATAATTATGCTCCGCTTCCGGGTTGTAGCCACCCGTGGAGCAGATCTGTATGCAGCATGACCTTTTGGCAGCCGGTGAAACACACTGGTGCTGTCACCCTCGCCATAAGTTTCGTCCTCCTCACGCTGATTGTACCGCTCCCCGAGGAGACGCGGGCCCAACCGTGAGTGGACAGATGCTCGCCTAAGAGAGTGAGATTCAGGTTTAGGCGGCGGTTGCATGTACTCTGTCTCTTGGGAATGGAGCTCAGATGGTATGCTCGCCACAGCTGGCGAGTCATAGCTCAAAGTGACAAGCTGATATACCATACGTTATGTCCAAAGTGACAGGCTGATATACCATACATTATGTCCAAAGTGATAGGCTGATATGCCAAATGTTATGTCCAAAGTGACAGGCTGATATGCCAAATGTTATGTCCAAAGTGACAGGCTGATATACCAAACGTTATGTCCAAAGTGACAGGCTGATATGTCATATGTTATGACCAAAGTGACAGTCCAACGTGCCGTATTATTATGACCATTAGTAACAATCCTACGAGCTGTATATAATTGTCTAAATGATAATGACAGTTGTGACATTACGATCCACTGTCTAATAAAATATGGACTACGTCCAGATTGTAATTTGCCTTTGATGGTCCTATTAAGACCTAGGCCAAATATAGATATAATAAGCCTAAGAGTTGTGATGTTATTCACACTAGCTTAAATAGGCGATGGATTGTTATATCCAATGTTTAAAGCCAATATGGTTGTTATACCATGGCTAAGAGAAATTTTGTTTGAAATTTAGAGCCAAAGCTTCAAAATGGTAAACTCAGACGAGGCACAGAGTAGCCACCGAGAGATTAGCTCCAACAAGGCTGAAAACATGGCCATTAACTACAATGACTTACAAGCTCGCATAGATGCAGCTGTAGAAAAGGCCATGGAAAAGGCCATAGAAAAACTTAGGGAGTCGAGTGCTCCTCGCTCCAGACCATTATCAATCACACCATCCTCAGCTCATAAGGAGAGCTCAGTTCACTCTTCTAACGCGAAAAGTGAAGCAAAGAAATTAGAAATCGCTGATAGGTCCCGTTCTTTTAAAAACGGATGTACCTATAAATATTTTGTCTCCTACAAGCCCCGAGACTTTAATGGGGAGAAAGGAGCTGTAGAAGCCTTGAAATGGCTGGACGAAATGGAGACAATAATGGATATCAGCGGTTATGCTGATAAGGATGTGGTCAAATATGTATCACAATCCTTCAAGGGCGATGCCCTGATATAGTGGAAGGCAAATGTTTCAATCTACAGGAAAGATACACCTGTACAACATAGGATGGTCTAAGTTTGTCGATCTAGTCAAGGAGACTTATTGTCCACCGTATGAGGTGGAGAAATTAGAGTCAGACTTTCTGACTCTCACAATGAAGAACCTAGATTGTCGGAAGTATGTTTCCGATTTCAATTCCCTCTCTATGTTAGTTTCCTATCTGATTACCCCTGATCCCAAACGTATTGCGGGTTTCATCAATGGGCTAGCGCCCGAAATAAAGGGCATGGTAAAGGCTGCTCAGCCTAGTACATATAGGTCCACTGTTGACCTATCCCTTTCCCTCACCTTAGATTTGGTGAGGAAAAAGTCAGTCAAAAATGAGACTGACGGGAAAAGAAAGTGGGAGGAGGATAACTCCCAAAGAGTTAAAAAGAAAGGAAAATTTGGGTTCAAAAGGAACCAAGATAAGTCGGGTGTAACGCCGACATGCAGAAATTGCAACCGTAGGCATTGGGGACGATGCAATATTGACCCACAAGATAAACCCTGTGGTATCTGTAAGAAAAGGGGCATAAGACCCTAGAATGCAAGGATCTTTAGAATGTCGTCTGTAACGGCTGTAATGAAAAGGGGCATATGAAGTTTAACTTCCCTAAGAACCCAAGAAATGATGCAAAGCCTGGAAAGGCTAAGAAAGGGAATGATCGTGCCTTCCAGTTGAATGCCAGGGAGGCCGTTAATGATAACAATGTCATAACAGGTACATTCCTCATCAATACTGTATATACTAGAGTTCTTTTCGACTCGGGTGCAGATAGATCTTTTGTTAATCATAAGTTTAGTGAACTATTAAACTTGCCCATAAGAACTCTAGATATAACATATGAGGTAGAACTTGCTGATGGAACATTAGAGATAGCATCTTCCGTTCTTGATGGATGCTATATACCATTAAGAATCATTCTATCCCCATCACTCTTTTGCCAATGAAATTGGCAGGGTTCGATGTAGTTTTAGGCATGGATTTGTTATCTAAACCAAGCCCACATTGCCTGCGATAAGAAACTCATCGAAATTAAAACCCCATCTGGTGAAACGATCACCATCCATGGAGACTCGCACTATGGATTGCCAGACAAGGTATCGTTATTTAAGGCATCCAAGTGTTTGAGGAAAGGATGTGTCATTTATATGGCACAAGTAACCATCAATGAGCCTACGCCAAGTATTGAAGACCTTCCGGTTATCTCGGAGTATTCCGATGTTTTCTCCGAAGAATTACCTGGCCTACCTCCAGATAGGCAAGTGGAGTTTATAATTGATATCCTACCTGGATCAACACCGGTAGCCAGAGCTCCATATCGGTTAGCACCGACGGATATGAAGGAATTAAAATTACAGTTAGATGAACTCTTAGAGAAAGGCTTTATTCAGCAGAGTTCCTCGCCTTGGGGAGCTCCCATTTTATTCGTAAAGAAGAAAGATGGTACATGCGAATGTGCATTGACTACCGCGAATTGAACAAGATAACAATTAAGAACCGATATCCTCTGCCCAGGATCGATGATGTATTCGACCGACTTCAAGGGGCTAGTTACTTTTCTAAGATTGATTTTAGATCAGGATATCATCAGCTGAAGGTTAGGAACGAGGATGTTCCTAAGACCACCTTTAGGACCCGATATGGTCATTTTGAATTTCTAGTGATGCCTTTTGGGCTCCCAAATGCACCAGCAGCATTCATGGATCTCATGAATAGAGTCTGTAAACCGTATTTGGATAAGTTTTTCATTGTCTTCATAGACGACATACTTATCTATTCTCGTAATCAAGTTGATCACGAGAACACCTTCGGTGCATTCTGGAATTTCTAAGGCAGGAGAAGCATTATGCAAATTTTTCTGAATGTGAATTTTGACTTGGAGAAGTCCAATTTCTTGGACATGTTGTAAGTGAGCGTGGTATCCAAGTGGATCCCGCCAAAATAGAAGCCATAATGAATTGGGAAGTACCCAAGACCCCATCGGAAATTCGTAGCTTCCTAGGATTGGCTGGTTACTGTAGGGGGTTCATTGAGAACTTTTCAAGAACAGACACTCCTTTGACGACCTTAACCCATAAGAATGTCAAATTTGTTTAGGGTCCAAAACAACAAGAATCCTTTGAGATTCTAAAACACAAGTTGAGCAATGCTCCTATGTTATCTCTACCTGAGGGTATTGAGGATTTCGTAGTCTATTGTGATGCTTCGCACACTGGCATGGGCTGTGTGCTAATGCAAAAAAGGCAAGGTAATTGCTTATGCATCACGACAGTTAAAGGTGCACGAAAGGAATTACACCACCCATGATCTGGAATTGGGTGCCGTTGTATTTGCACTAAAGCTATGGAGACATTACTTGTATGGCACAAAGTGTATTACATACACTGACCATAAGAGTCTCCAGCATCTGTTCAATCAGAAAGAATTGAACATGCGACAGCGCCGTTGGATGGAAACACTTAATGATTATGATTGTGAAATTTGCTATCATCCCGGCAAGGCAAATGTCGTTGCTAACGCCTTAAATCGCAAGGAAAGAGTTAAGCCCATTAGGATTAACGTAAAGAGCATTGAGCTCAGAACTAGCTTGAATGAGAAGCTATTAGATGCGCAAAAGCAAGCCCTATTAGAGGCTAACATTCCTAATGAGGGATTAGGCGGAACTGTTTATCAATTAACGCCTGGAAAAGATGGAATTCTTAGATTTAATGGAAGGATCTGGGTTCCAGTCTTGGGGGGACTTAGAGATCTAATACTCCAGTAAGCACACAATACAAGATACTCAGTTCACCCTGGAGTAGACAAAATGTATTAGGATCTGAAAAAGAATTATTGGTGGATGGGTTTAAAGAAATCCATAGCCACTTATGTAGCTAAGTGTTTGACGTGTTCGCAAGTTAAGGCCGAACATAAGAAGTCGTCAGGACTTCTACAACAATTGGAAATTCCCGCATGGAAATGGGAAATGGTAACTATGGACTTGATTACCAAGTTACCTAAGACCAAACGTGGAAACGACACGATTTGGATCATTGTAGATAGGCTGACTAAGTCAGCGCATTTCTTGCCAATTAAGAAGACGTATAATTCAGACAAATTGGCTAAGCTGTATATGGATAAGGTTGTGTCCATACATGGTGTGCCCGATATCTATTATATTTGATAGAGATACTAGATATACCTCTCATTTTTGGAAAAGTTTCCAACAATATTCAGACACAAGATTAAATTTTAGTACGGCTTACCACTCACAGACTGATGGTCAAAGTGAGCGTACTATTCAGACGTCGGAAGACATGCTTAGGGAATGTGTGATTGATTTAGGTGGAAGTTGGGATGACCACTTACCCCTAATAGAATTCTCCTACAATAATAGTTCTCATACGAGCATCAAGGCTGCTCCTTATGAGGCCTTGTATGGGAGAAAGTGTCGAACGCCCATGTGTTGGGCAGAAGTTGGGGAAGCCCAACTATCAGGACCAGAGATAGTCCTGAAGACCACGAAAAAGATTGTGCAAATCTGTGATCGTCTCAGGGCTGCCCGTGATAGGCATAAGAGCTATGCTGACAAGACGTGTAAACCTCTCAAGTTCCAAGTAGGGGAAAAAGTCATGCTGAAAGTATCACCTTGGAAAGGTGTAATGAGATTCGGAAAGAAGGGCAAGCTAAGCCCAAGATATAGAGGACCATTCGAGATAGTTGAATGTATCGGCGCTGTAGCTTATAAGCTCAAGCTGCCAGAGGAGCTTAGTGAAATCCACGATGTATTCCACATATCTAACCTTAAGAAATGCCTAGCCGATGAGTCGCTAGAAATGTCGCACAAAGATGTGCAAATAGATGAAAACCTGAGGTTCATTGAGAAACCAATTTCGATCGAGGATCGACAGGTTAAGAAGCTTTGAAGGAAACTAATACCTATAGTAAAGGATAAGTGGGACGCCTTTAGAGGTCTCGAGTATACATGGGAGGTTGAGTCCACTATGCGACGAAATACCCCCATCTTTTTGAATAAAATCTCGAGGTCGAGATTTCTTTTAAGGGGGTGAGGATGTAACACCTCGTAAAATCGTGTCCAATAGTATAGTGACATGTGTTGTATTTTTATTTAAGTCTATTAAAGACTAATAAGGACTAAAGGTGTCAACATGCTCAAACTGAGCGCCTGAGTGACTGTCTGATGTCAACATGCGTAAATGTAAGCCTCTGAGTGACTGATATGTCAACATGCTTAATCATTAGCCTCTGAGTGACTAATATGTCAACATGCTTAAACTTGGCCTCTGAGTGACTGATGTGTCAACATGCCCAGCCTCTGAGTGACATCGGAGTCAACATGCTTATAGTAGGCCTCTGAGTGATCATTTACAAAGTCCTAACTCTCATGCGTGCCCGTTGTTGGACGAGAGGTTAATTCTGTAAAAATGTGAAAGTTGGATAATAGAGGGATTAAAAGTGTCAACATGTTAATTTATACTTCTGAGTGACCTTTTAACGAACCGAGAGCTCGACAATGTCCGGGCATAATCCCGAGTACGCCAAGTATTGGCTACGGAGGGCTAAAAATGCTAAAAAGGTTTTTAGAAAGGTTTAAGAGGGTTTAATAAGTTTAGGGGCTAAAAGTGTCAAGCTTTGAAACTAGCCATGGGGCCCTCACGGGGCGCGAGAGGCAAGGCCTATGTCTCTCGTGGGGCGCGAGAGGCCTGTGTCTGCAGAAAATTTGCTTGGCCTCCACACAAATTACCAAAAACCATTTGATTCGATACCATGGTCTTCCAAACTGCTATGCCACGTTTTTGGACACTTGTAAGCTTCCTCTTACACCCCTTAACACCTGGCATCACCTCCTTCAAGCTCTCCAACTATAAATAGGTATCAAGGTTCACCATTTGAACTTGCACCTTTCTCATTCAGAACTCTATCTCCCTCCTCTAGAAGTTTCTAATTGAAAGGAGCATCCAACTTAGTTCTATTGCATTCTAGGAACCTCTTGTAAGTGTTCCTTGCTCTTGCATTTTCGTTTATAGGCTTTTATAGCCAAAAGTCAAGCGTTTTAGGGAATACGCCTTAACTTTCGGTTAAGACCATTATGGTCCAGCCATTGTTTGTAATGAACATGGCTAAGTGATCATAATAAGGTAGGTGTTAGTCCCTATAAAGGCCACCTCCTGAAGATCACGTTAGCTAGACCAATTGACGGGTCAAAGTTATGATATTAAAAAGTCAAACATGCCAGTTTTCGAAAAAATCATAAATTGATCTTATATATGTTATGAAACCTGCTTTGACACTTAAACAAGTTGGTAATAACTATTAGAACATGTGATAACATGTTCGGCTCGTCAATTTCAGTTCTAGGGTCGGTTGGCAATCGAAAGTCGCGAAGTTTGACTTCTTCTTTGACTTTCGATTCTGACCTGATTTAGATTAGTTAGATACTGATCTAAAGTTGCATTATGATCGTAATATGATGTAGCATAACCCTCTGAGGTTATACTACATGATCATAATCAGAATCTGAGTTTATGCACAAGTTCCATAATTATGCCATTTTGACTAAAATGCCCTTTCTGCATAAAAAGAGGTTTTAATGATAATGAACTTGAAAATGAGTTTCCTACTGATGTAATATTATAAGTAGGATTATTTGGGATGTCAAATCAGATTATAAACTTAGTTTATGAGCAAGTCCTTGTATAATGTCGATATATGACGATAAGGCCCTTGTGGCTTATAAAATGGCTTTAATCACATCTTTTCAAAGTAAATCTTTCACCTACTGATATGTTATATTAAATAACATATCTAAGACTTGATAATCTAATCATAACATCAGTTTTCATTAAACAACACACAAATCGTCATTTTACGACATAAGCGTCGTTTCGGCGCATAGTATGGTTTTAAACCATATTTATCAACCAAGACTTATTACCTACTGATTCTAAAACTTGTTTTAAACATCTTTACAGTAGGTATATGATGCAAACTCATAATCCAAATTATTTATAAAACTATGTGTAAAATGACCAAAATGCCCTTTTGGTTCATAGTTTGGTCATAAAATATAAATTACACATATAACTAATATCCTACTGAATTTATATCATAATTAATTATTTTTCCAGAATACTTGTGGTTATAACATTAAATTATATTCAAGTTTCTTTCATACGGTATGAAATTACCGAAACGCCCTTATGAGGCATAGTTTCACTTTAAAACCATAACGGGCATATAAGTTGATATCCTACTGTACAACTTATTTAAAATATAATGGCATATAGAACTTTTCCATGACTTACTCGGTTACACAATATCGTTAATATGCGTACGGTTAAGCATATGTAACTAGTTTACGAAAATTAACCAAAACTGGTCTAACCTTGTCATTTAAGTCTCAATATCCAGAATGTTTATCCATATTATACAAGTCAAGGTACTTGTTGGGATTAAACTACATTCTATCCAATCATCGTTTAATCTAGCGTTATACGTTTTGATCAAGCACGCTAGTCGGTCTAAGTCAATGACTTAAATTAGACCGTTAGTATTTAATTGGTTAGCTTATGCCATAATCCAGACTAGAGACTCGCCGGTAAATGCTATTTGCACTTAGTACTTTTGTGTATGGCTGAGTTAATAAATCTTACGTTAAACGAAGAATTGCTCAGGTAAATACTCTCGACTTATTTCCCCTATACGGGCTTGGGTTACGGTAAATTATTACCGCTTGGTCGGAAATAGGATCAATCGAATGCCAGATTGTGGCTAGTAAATCCGCATATTCTGTTTTAATCAGTTTTCTTTGATAACTTAAACATCGGGGGTTAACTACCGTATCCTGGATATCCTCGGCTCATTACAATAGATAATGGCCACGACCTTACCGCGGGTATAGACATACACCCGATATGACGCTTAAAATGCATTGCCCACAAATTTGGGAAGAATTGAGTCCTTCGTGAGTCCAAAGTGGTGTGTACGTTAATCATGTCTAGGTTTTTGCACTGGGCCCTGTATGTATGGACAAACATGTAAATCTGTTAACAAGGTTGCAACGTCAACTTTTCCAAGTTTTAAAAGATTTTGTGCTGATACACACTTAAAACATATTTTAATTGTTTTCAAAATGAGTCAGTTGGGTGTATTTACCAGTGAAAGCTGACGTATTTTCAAAAGACTAAGCTTGCAGGTACAATACGAAATAAGCTGGAAGTGGTCGGTAGTGATAAGAGGATCTTGCAAATCCTAGATCTGCCTAAAGTCTGTTTTACGTTCTTTCTTTGTACAATTTATGATCCGCCCGTGGATCTTCGATTACGAGCCTGTATATTATCTCGTATTTCGAACATTTTGTTTGTAATAGTAATTTAAATCCAAGACTTCTGCTGTGCTGTGTTTTATTGTCTATGATGTTATCAACTTACGTCACGATATTCCCCACCCGGGCCCGCCAGTGTTTGATTGGCTGTGGAAAGCCAGGGTGTGACAATGCGCAAGGCTATGCTGAGTGTGCGCAACATGTCACTCATGCAATGGACATCGCTTGGGATACAAGCCGCGCTGCCACTCATGGTGTTGATACTGGAGCTGCTTTCTCCCGGGCTCAGCAGGAGTACAACCGTCTTGACATCCCGGCTATGGAATTGGTGAGCAAGGCTCTCACCCACGACGACTTCGTTGATCACTTGAAAGATCTATTTCCGGAAGAAGTCGAGGTTGCTGCTGATGAAGACTAGTGTATGATCCTTAATATGATATCTTTGTAGGACCTTTGACTATGTCGCGCATTGCGTGGGTTTGTAAATATTTTTATCTTTAATGAAATGTTTCTTCCTTGTTACAATATTTGCGTGAAAAAGGACCAACTTTGTGTAGGTATAGCTAATGAAACTGGTAATGAACTCGTGTATGAACATAAGCTCCTATGCGCGTGCCACAGGTAGTGACTTAGGGTTCAAGAGTCATTGTATACCAAGGTGTTTTCGCGTAGACCCAAAGTGTTTTTGCACATTTGTAACAAAACATTAAGATAATATATATCATGTAACTCTTGTCTTTATTACACAATGAGGCGTAAGAGCCATATACAGAGTAGACAAAAGATAATGAATTTGCTCATTTACATGTAGCACCGTCTTAGCTTATGCGCATTCCATGTCCTAAGGATGTTTGTACCGTCTAGGCGCTTAAGGGTATACGCGCCTTTACCTAGGACTTCATGGATAATGTAAGGACCTTCCCATTTGGGTGCGAGTTTTCCAGGACGTTCAGCGTTAGACGCTTCGTTGTCGCGTAGAACAAAGTCACCAGGTAGGAAGGTACATATGCGGACTCGCGCGTTGTAGTACTTTTCGAGCTTAGACTTATATTTTGCTTCGTTGATTGCGGCGTTTTCACGCCTTTCTTATAGTAAGTCCAAGTCAAGTCTGCGCTCGTCTTCAATGTTTTGGTTTTGCGCGGCTAGCATGCGTGGTGATGGGAGGCCTATCTCTGAGGGAATTACTGCCTCCGTCCCATACACAAGGCTGAAAGGGGTTTCGTCCGTGCTGGTTTTTGGCATGGTTCGATGAGCCCAAAGAATGCTTGGCAACTCATCTACCTAGCCTCTTCATGCTGTACCCAAACTTGTCTTAATCCCTTCGACGATACTTTTGTTAATGCTTTCCACTTGGCCATTTCCTTGGGGATGCACGACCGAAGTGAAAACGTGCTCGATATGCATTTCCTTCATCCATTGGTGTAGCTCTTCAGCTGCGAAGTTGGAGCCATTGTCACCGACTATGCGCAGGGGTAACCCGAAACGACACATGATGTGCTCCAAGATGAATTTTCGAACTACAGTTGTTGTGATGGATGCAAGGGGTTTGGCTTCAACCCATTTAGTGAAGTAATCCACTGCGACGATTATGAACTTCACCGCGCCCGGGGCATCTGGGAAGGGTCCACCATGTCAATTACCCATTGCTGGAAGGGCCAAGCTGTTACGACAGGGTCAAAGGATTCTTGGGGCGCAATGTCTTCGGAGCATGGCGCTGGCATGATGCGCACTTCCGCGGTGTTTCGACCGCATCTAGGTGCATGCCAGGCGAATAGTATCGGCGTACATGATCTTTGCTATGACCATGCGCGGACCAACATGAATTCCGCATAACCCTTCATGTATTTCGCCGATCAAGTACTGCGCATCTTGCGGATCGACGCTTCGGAGGAGCGGTCCCGGATATGACTTCCAGTATAGGATACCGTCTGCCATTTTGTAATTGAGTGCCTTGTGACCTTCCTTGCCTCCGCTTTGTTTTCGGGTAGGATCCATGTTGCAAGAACATTATTATGGGGGACATCCAGGACGGATTTCCCACTTCAATGATATTAACTAAGCGCAAAGGAACAAAAGGGTTTTTGAGTACCTCAATGTGCACCTCACGTGCAAGGTGCTTGAAACATGTAGCGGCTAGTTTGCTGAGCGCGTTGGCGTGTTTATTCTTGCTTCGGTTGACATGGGTTATCTTGAAGTGTTTGAATTTGGCTATTAAGGTTTGCGCCTGTTCTAGATACAATGCCATCGTCTCGCCCTTTGCGTCGTATGTAGTATAGGCCGTTGACCTGGCCTGCGACTAAAAGGGAGTCGACGTTTGCTTCCAAATTTTGTGCGCCCATTTTGATTGCTAACCGAAGGCCTGCAAGGAACGCCTCGTACTCAGCTTCATTATTAGTACTTTTAAAATCCAATCTGATGGTGTAAGTGAATTCTTGGTTATCGGGGCTTATTAGGCGAAGGGCTGCCCCTGCGCCGTCATTGTTGGATGCCTCGTCTGTGTGAAGTATTCATGTGCGGTTATCTGTAACCGGCGTTGGGTTCTGTACAGCTTCACACTAGTGCGCTTTATTCTGTGGTAGTTCCGTAATGAAATCGGCTAAAATCTGGCCATTTATTGGTGGGCGTGGTTTATACACTATGTTGTGTCCACCAAGCTCAATCGCCCATTTTTCTAGACGGCCAGAGATGTCCAGTTTCAACAAAATTTGGCGCAAATGATAGTTCGAGAGAACTGTTATCACGTGGCCAGAAAAATACCGACGCAGCCGTCGGGAAGCATGGACCAAAGCTAGAGCAAGTTTTTCCATCATGGGATATCGTGTCTCTGCGTCGGTAAGCATCCTGCTGACATAATAGATCGGAGTTTGAACTCCTGCGCGCTCTACTAGCAGGAGTGCTCCCAGATCAATATCTGATGCGGAAAGGTAAAGTATCAGTGGCTCATTTTTTTGCGATGTTGTGAGCGTTGGCAGCTGAATTAAGCACTCCTTCATTTGGGTGAAGGCTTTCTCCGCATCCGGAGTCCACTGAAACTTGTTTCGCTTCACACAGGTCCACAAAGTGCTAATGAATGGGAAGGACTTCATCGCGTGGTTGGCCAGGAACCTGTTCAGTGCAGCCAGTCGCCCCGCCAATTGTTACATTTCTTTGATAGTTGAGGGTGATGGCATATGCCGAATTGCTTCCACTTTATCAGGATTCTCTTTGAAGCCATCGCGCATGACGATGAATCCCAGGAATTTGCCTTCTTCCATTCTGAAAGAACCCTTGCTGGGGTTCAGCTTCAAGTTTGCCTTGTGCAAGGAAGTAAACGTCTTTTGGACGTTTGCCAGCATTTTCTCCTCATCTGAGCTCATGATGACGAGGTCATCGATGTAAACCTCCACGGTTTCGCCAATATCGTCCCCAAAGACATGGTCCATTTAAACGTTGGTAGGTGGCTCCGGCGTTGCGCAGTCCGAAAGGCATTTTTGTGTAACAAAAAATCCCTTTGTCGGTTCGGAAAGCGGTCTTGTCTTCATCCCCTTTCTTCATTTGTATTTGGTGGTAACCCTTGTAGCAATCAATGAAGCATTTCCACCTAAATAAAGCGAGTGAGTCCACCTTTTTGTCAATTTCAGGTAAGGCGTAGCAGTCCTTAGGACATGCCTTGTTGAGATCCTTGAAATCGATGCACATTCGGCAACTGTCGTTGGACTTTTTGACCATGACCGGGTTGGCTACCCATGTTTGATAGCTCTGACACTTGCTCGATCAGAGCGCGGGTCTTTTCAGGACCGAAATTGCGCTTCTTCTGAACTATGGGCTGAACTAAAGGGAATGTATGCAATGCATGCTCAGCGATTTCCCTTGGCACTCCAGTCATATCCGTCGATGACCATGAAAAAATGTCTACGTTGCGGAACAACAATTATTTCAACCGCACCTTGATTGCGGAAGTCATGGCGGGTCCTAATAGGACTGTTTGCTCCGGGTACTTGTTGTTCAATACCCACTTTTCTGGTTCACCGTTGGATGATGGCTTTGGTTGCTTCATCGATGGTTCCTCTTCAACGGACATGATTTCCTTCCTGGCGTACATAATGGCCAGCCCGGTTTCTATGAGGAAACCGCAGGCGGCGTGCGGAGTGGAAGTGATCATGCTGAACTCCCGTTGAGCGTGCCGGCCTAGTAATACATCATGGCGCAAGGTTGCGGGCATGACCATGAAATTTACCGAGACCGTGCGGGAGTGTCTTCTGTCGGAAAGAGTCACCGGAAAAAAATTTGGCCTAGAGGAAAAACGGCCTCGTTGGAGAAACCCGTGAGTGGGAAATCCACCGGCTCTAGGCGCGCCTTGTCCTCTGGGTCTAGCTACTGGAAACACTGTTCATAGATAATGTTCATAGAGCTCCCAGGGTCTATGAACATATAGTTGGTGCGGTAGTGGCCAAAGATGGCAGTTATCACTACCAGTCGGTCTTCTTGTGGGCCCCCGAGAACTACAGTGAAGATGACCTGTTGTTCATGCCAATGAGGCGTGCAGCTCTTCTAGTGGTTGCGCTTGCGCGACGGGCCACCCTGGATCATATGAACAGACTTCATTTTTTTATTACTCGGGCCCTCGTCGCCTCGAGTGATTTGGCGCACCTCCTTGCGCATGTTTTGCAATAAGTGGGTGAGCTTCCCACTCTTGAGTGCTTTCTCTATCTCCATGGCCAAAGAGATGCAGTTATCAGTTGTGTGCCCCGTATCCTTGTGATAATCGCAGAAAAGGTTAGGGTCTTGACCTTTCTTATTGCGCATCGGCGCCGACTGTTTGAACTGATGGTCTTTAGTGCTAAGAACCTCAGTCGGTGTCTTCGTCAGTGGGGTCCACTGGCGATCGCGATTATCTTGCTTTATTGCTTGCTGGGTAGCGAGTTTATTGATGGTCGCTCGTGCGTCGACCTGTGAATGGGGAGAGTTTTGGTTGTGGTCTCTCCACCCTTAATTCTTCTTCCCAAAACTTCTGCTCATGTCTTGGGGGCGGTGCTGAGGTAGAGGAGGTCTACTATTATTGAGGTTGCGCTCTGTCTGCGCATAGACCTTTGCCGCTGCCATAAGTTTCTCCCAGCTTTTGGGAAGGCATGTAGTTCCTGACAAGACTTTGATCATCTCGTCACAGCGTACGGCATATTTGAACCGTGCACGGATCAGGTCTTCATGCACATCCCCTATCTCCAGTACCTCTTTATTATAGCGGGTGATGAAGTCCTCCAAACTTCCGACATCACGCCGCAAGATGTTCATTACGTCAGAGGAGTCTCTAACTATCACACGCCAACCGATGGCGGAAACATCGAAGTGAGACAATAACGAGATTGCTCATTGCTCACAACGCTAATAATGACAATATTTAATAAAGTCAAATTTCATTTCATAATAATTGTCAAGTACAACATTGAAGCAAATACAATAAATATAATACAACAAAATTGATACAACAACATTAACCTAAACGTCTATATGTGTGTATCTAAATCTTTGCTACTTGGTTTCATAGCATCCTCTTTGTCAACCTGTAACATGTTTTAAAATACAATTCAACGCAAAAGCAAAGGCGAGTACATAAGTTTAAGCATAGCATACGTATACGATTAAAGTTTAAACAAATCCTCATGGCAACTATGATTTTACGAGAGCATATACAAGGCATGCAATACTACTAGCCAAACCCTTAACGCAAACACGTTGTTTTAACATGGCCTCAAGTTTATGCGATGGAGGGGGATGCATGAATTCCTATAGCGCTATACATGTCAAACGAAGGCTTTAAACAAGTTAATGACTAAAGTATCACATAAAGAATATCCAAGATATAAGCATCACGTAAGCATATCAAGTATTCATGTCTATAGGATTGTTTGTGCATTTCATAAAGTTTAAGTGTTGTGGTTTTGATATAAGTAAACATGTTACACCCAAAAGTGTTATAAACGAAAAGTGGGTCGAGTGTACTCACGATTTTGCAAAAGCTTCCCTTGTTACTTCCGTGAAGGGCTTGGAGGAACACCGAGTTATCTTTTGAAACCTTAAATCTTTAGAAGAAGAGAGCTCTTAGAGCTTTTAGAGAGAAGAGAAGAGATGATTGAGGTGTGAAATGAGTGTGGGAGGAGGCTTCTATTTATAATGGGAATTAGGGTTTAGGTAATTAATGAAGTTGGTGGTGGTTGGGGGGTTGAGTTAGGTGAGTATTAAATGCAAGAAGCACAATCCAACAAACACATTTTTGCCCAATCCATGAACTAGAAACAAGAATCTGCGGATTATGCTATTTTTAGTCCTTGAACTTAGTTTATCTTTCATTTCATGGTAAAACTTGATATTTTCGCATGTTTTCAAGTGTATAATGTATATGTAAGTATATTTTAGGTATCAAGTATGAATGTATGAGTATTTGCACGTATAACAAGTATCAGTTTGTATGTAAACACGTATTTAACAATTAAATGCATGTAAGACAAGTATGTATCTGGTATGAATTTTATTACGATCAAAGTCTCAGATTATAAGATTGGGAAAATGAAATACGAATGCGATATGAATACAAGTTTCCATAAATAGAAATACGATTACACTTTCTAATTAAGAAAAGTACGAAAAAGAGAGGCGTTACAGTCTCCCCTCCTTTAGGAAATTTCGTCCCGAAATTTATTCAAGAGGAAGACATTGGAAAAGATGTCATTTTGGTGAAAATGTTTGGCCAAAATCAAGATTTTGAAGTTTAAAGTTTTTGTGGAGTTCATGTATAAGTGTGTCAATATGTATCGAAATCTTAAAGGATAAAAATGGTAGGTTCGTGAAAGGAATTTGTTTGACTAAGGTGTTTTTGAGACACCAATCGTAAACGTGTATAGGATAAGTAAAAACGTGTATGTGTGTGTGTAAACAAGTGAGTTTGACTGGGTCTGGACAACTCATTGGAAGGAATATTTTAAAAGAGTGCGACCTAAGAGGAAGGTTTTAGTATGACTATGGATGTATTTTGATTAAAATGAGCAGTTCGCACCGAAAGCTGTAAGAAAAGTTTTGTCAGTTCAAAGACGTATTAGTAAAATCACTTGTTGTAGTAAAAAAAATGTTTATTGGAGAGAGTTAGATGGTAAATATTTATGGTTTCTAAAAGGTTTTGGTGGTAATAGACCGACTGGTTGAAGTTTGCGCGTAGATAAGAGTGAAAGATAGTTTTAAAAGAAAAGGAACATTTTGACCAAATTAAGCCGGTGGGGACATTTATAAAAATGGATTGAATGTTTTAGGCTGATTTGTTGTAAATAAAGTTTCGATGAAAGGTTAAGAATAATTGGGAATATAGTGGTATGGTAGTGAATGATTCGGTAGGTGTATGCGAGGGGTAAAAATGGTATGAATATCGGATAAAATGCGACATGGAATGTTGAGAGATGCTAGTGATGGTTGTGGCGGTTAAAGCTAACGATTTTGAGAATGAAGCTTTGTCATGGGTAATCGAGTACTAATCCATCGAAGTGGGGTCACCAAAGTTGGTTATGAATCAAATGTATTTAACAAGTTCCGGGAGAACACCGAATTTCTCATGGCACGTTTTGCGAAAATTTGGTAACATGGTAGGGAAATTTATATATAGGAAGTACCAGCGGAATATCCACCATGTTCACACCATGTTACATCGTTTCGCTATTCGGTGTCATGTTACATTCCGTGTTGCGATACACAGTAGAACCCACTATGGTTTTCATGCGCCTACCAATATAATCCTGTGTGCACCCGCGATTATTTTGGTTTGTGCATGATCCGCATAGTTTGTACTAGTAGTGTACAGGTCAGGTTACATCTAGTAAGCAAAGGGTATGTAAGATAGCGTATAAAAATTAAGTATGTAAGCATGATTGTATGTATGTATGAGTGTGTCGAACGCAGGCGAAACCACTCAGGTTATGCCTACTTATAGATTTCAAGTATGACTAATAAGTAGTGCGAATGCATAAATTTTGAGTATGATTGAAGACAAATACGTATAACATTTGCATGCAGTATCGAGCGTATAGGTAGAATAAAATGGGATTTGGCATATATAGTTACTATGAAGTTGCGAGTGTGTAAGATACGAAGTGTAATGGTGATATGTGTAATATTATCATGTAATATTGACTGTATAAATAGAAACGCATAAGGTGGTATGCATGTGTGTGGTTGCTTGAGTCAAAACATTGAGTTAGTTAAAATAAGTCGGGTTTGTCGGGAATGGAGGATCAAAATTGTGAATGTCGGGTGAATATTGAGAAAAGTATTAATTTTTTACGTAAAATGTGGTTTGTAAAAAGAAATGCTACTTTTATTTTAAAAATTGTATTCGTATATGAAATTTTCTTGCCATGTATTCAGATTTAGATTTTTCGTATTTTGAAAAGGTCGTAAAATAGTGAGCTTGCTTTATTATTTTATTGATGTAGGAAAAGTCGTGTTTGAAAATTTTAACGTGAAACATAAATTTTTGAAAAGTATTTTAGCAAAGTACTTATACGTATGTGAGAGAAAGTTTTCATTGGTTTCTTGTTGGAAATAAAATGTCTTTAGAATGGTAGTATAAAGTGAGCGTGTTTTGGACGAGTTATGAAAATCGAGGGCAAGAGGTTCGTTTGACCGACTAAGTTGATAGGTAGCATTTCATAAAGTTTTTGAAAAATTGGGAAAGAAACGTTTAAAGTGTCATTAGGGGTTTCGTTTATGTAATTTACATAAATATGTTGTAGGGTGAGACATCGTTTTGATAAAATAGTAAAGGTTCGCGGTTTATGCATAAATGAGAAAATTTGAAACAATGATAAAAGGTTTAGGTATAAGTTTTGATATAGTGATTGTTATGAAAATAGTCGAGTTGGAGTTGGACTTCGACTCATTTCTCCAACTTGAGTTTTGCAAAAAAAGACATCTAGGTGATCGACAATAAAAATCACGTTTGAGCATGTAAGTATTGTATAACATATATGAGTTCACATAGGTGACATAAGCATAACAAGTATTCAATAGTATAAACACGTATGATTGCGTAAGGAGTATGAATTTAGTTGGTTTGCAAGAATTATTATTGTTTTTGATTGCGAAAGATGTGCGAATTATGCATCGGGTTTGAAATGAACGAGGTGATAAGTATTAAAACACATAGAAATTGAGATAGCATAAAAGATAGGCTTAGTAAAATATTGGAGTGTTTTGGGTTGAGAAGCATCGACTATTCCAACGTGAATCGAAGATCCTTTCAAATTAGAGGAACGTGCTTTGGCATATAGGTAAAACGCTCTCGTCGAGAAGCGATTAACGGCTTTTTACCCTTCCAGTTACTACACGTCTCTAATTGATCGAAAAAATCGAAATTTTGGCGAGATTGAAAATCAAGGAATGAGACTTAATCAACAAGGTGCGGGTTTCACCCCTAACTTGACGATTCGTACCCTAAGTGTGGTTGGTACTTACCAAATAAAGAGCAAATTGCAATTCGTTGGTTAGGGTCCACTAGAGTTTGAATTGGAAATTTTTCCATCAAGATGTGGATTTCACTCCTAACTTGATAGCGAAATTTCGTGCAAAAAGAATAAGAAAAGCGGAATGAGAGTCGTTCACCAAATTGTGGGTTTCATGCCTATTTTAGTGAACTCGTCTCGTTTGTATTACGAGTGTCTTCAAGTCTTCAAAGTGCGTATTGTGTAAAAAATGTCTTAGGAAAGACATCATGTATATGTATTAAGACCAAAAGAAAAAGAGGAGAAGCAAAGTAGGAAACATAAAGTTTTAAGCATAAACAAGAATGGTCAAAACGGGTACTTAGAACTATAGACTAGGTCGAACATGGCAATTCTGCCTAATTCCCTATAGTTATGGCTCTGATACCAATCTGTCACACCCCAACCGATGGCGGAAACATCAGAGTGAGATGATAATGAGATTGCTCATTGCTCACAACGCTAATAATGACAATATTTAATAAAGTCAAATTTCATTTCATAATGATTGTCAAGTACAACATTGAAGCAAATACAATAAACATAATACAACAAAATTGATACAACAATATTAACCTAAACGTCTATATGTGTGTATCTAAATCCTTGCTACTTGGTTTCATAGCATCCTCTTTGTCAACCTGTAACATGTTTAAAATACAATTCAATGCAAAAGCAAAGGCGAGTACACAAGTTTATGCATAGCATACGTATACGATTAAAGTTTAAACAAATCCTCATGACAACTATGATTTTACGAGAGCATATACAAGGCATGCAATACTACTAGCCAAACCCTTAATGCAAACACGTTGTTTTAACATGGCCTCAAGTTTATGCGATGGAGGGGGATGCATGAATTCCTATAGCGCTATACATGTCAAACGAAGGCTTTAAACAAGTTAATGACTAAAGTATCACATAAAGAATATCCAAGATATAAGCATCACGTAAGCATATCAAGTATTCATGTGTATAGGATTGTTTGTGCATTTCATAAAGTTTAAGTGTTGTGGTTTTGATATAAGTAAACATGTTACACCCAAAAGTGTTATAAACGAAAAGTGGGTCGAGTGTACTCACGATTTTGCAAAAGCTTCCCTTGTTACTTCCGTGAAGGGCTTGGAGGAACACCGAGTTATCTTTTGAAACCTTGAATCTTTAGAAGAAGAGAGCTCTTAGAGCTTTTAGAGAGAAGAGAAGAGATGATTGAGGTGTGAAATGAGTGTGGGAGGAGGCTTCTATTTATAATGGGAATTAGGGTTTAGGTAATTAATGAAGTTGGTGGTGGTTGGGGGGTTGAGTTAGGTGAGTATTAAATGCAAGAAGCACAATCCAACAAACACACTTTTGCCCAATCCATGAGCTAGAAACAAGAATCTGCGGATTATGCTATTTTTAGTCCTTGAACTTAGTTTATCTTTCATTTCACGGTAAAACTTGATATTTTCGCATGTTTTCAAGTGTATAATTTATATGTAAGTATATTTAGGTATCAAGTATGAATGTATGAGTATTTACACGTATAACAAGTATCGGTTTGTATGTAAACACGTAATTAACAATTAAATGCATGTAAGACAAGTATGTATCTGGTATGAATTTTATTATGATCAAAGTCTCGGATTATAAGATTGGGAAAATGAAATACGAATGCGATACGAATACAAGTTTCCATAAATAGAAATACGATTACACTTTCTAATTAAGGAAAGTACGAAAAGCGAGGCGTTACAGTAACGTAACGCCGCTGTTGGCTGAAGTGCGTCAGGAACTTGTCTTTAAATCATTCCAAGATGCTAGCTTGCCTATGGACAGATTGTCAAACCATAGGCGTGTAGCGCCTGTGAGAGTTTGGACAAACAGGTGACACCACATTGGCAGCGTCCAGCCTCCGATCAGTCCTGCGCCTGTGAAGAAACACAGGTGGTCATCTGGGTCTGTCAACCCGTTGTACTTCCCCACGTTGGAGGGAAGTTTTGGGCGCTCCAATGGTGTGAGCGCGATCTCCCTGATAAGTTTGGAGTGTTTGGCTTCTTCAACCGGCCGGTAGATCAAGTTATAATTATGCTCCGCTTCCGGGTTGTAGCCACCCGTGGAGCAGATCTGTATACAGCATGACCTTTTGGCAGCCGGTGAAACACACTGGTGCTGTCACCCTCGCCATAAGTTTCGTCCTCCTCACGCTGATTGTACCGCTCCCCGAGGAGACGCGGGCCCAACCG
This sequence comes from Scalesia atractyloides, assembly GCA_947069175.1. Taxonomy (NCBI): domain Eukaryota; kingdom Viridiplantae; phylum Streptophyta; class Magnoliopsida; order Asterales; family Asteraceae; genus Scalesia; species Scalesia atractyloides. The sequence goes on from CAMTDV010000011.1 coordinate 45,547,929, forward strand.
CGAGTGGACAGATGCTCGCCTAAGAGAGTGAGATTCCGGTTTAGGCGGCGGTTGCATGTACTCTGTCTCTTGGGAATGGAGCTCAGATGGTATGCTCGCCACAGCTGGCGAGTCATAGCTCAATATTCTCGGAGCAGGTGAAGCATGCACCTGAGCAGCGGGCTGCACTGGGGCAGCTGGAGTGTTTGTTTGTGCGCAGAGCTGCGCGTAGACGGCGTTTAGGGCCGTCTGAGACCTAATGTACCAAGACATCGGGGTCTCACCCAGGGGTAAGACCGATGTGATCGGTACAAAAGGAGTCTCCAGTTGAGCTCCAGGGGTAATCAGAACGTTTACTCGGCCGGAGTCGTGGCGAGCTCCGACATTCTCAGAAGAATCTTCTTCCACTAGTCCGTCGATTCGAGAGGCATGAAGCGGGTTCTTGCCTTCGGCTCGAGGACCTCGTGGAGTGTTGGATGGGAAAATCAGCCATTTGGACGTGAGGTTTATGAAAAAACGAAAACGAGAGAGCTGATGAGAAAGAGAAAGGAAATAGCGGATGGCGCCAATGAAGAAGCACCAGTTGAACCTAGGGATATCCGGTGATATATAAGTTATAACCAAGGGGTTTCTACATAAAGGGGTTGCCTCTTCGCTCGTTCTTCGGGGTGATCTCACTCGGGCTGATCTGCAAAACTAGCAGCACCGTTAGTCTCATCACGGGGAAAAGGGTGGTTTTCTCCGTGATCACACTCCGGCGTGAGAATAAGTATTGGGTGATTGCAAGTAATAAGCGTAAATGCTTGTGAATGTGATTGCAAGTGATTATAGATGTAGATAATAAATTATTACCTCTTGGTCTGATACTTATTTTATAGCCGAAAGTAAGTGGGCTCAAGAGATGGGCTGATGGGCCTTGGGCCTAGCCCAAGCGACCAGAGACATCCCTTTTGTCCCTCTGCGTCAGACATTATGCAGGGAAATTAATGTCTTCTGTCAGGAGTTGTGGTTTGTCGGGCGCTGAATGGTGCCACGTATAAAGACAGTAAGGGCGGACATCTCTGGCGTCAGACCTGCTATCAGCTGAAAGTGGAGAAGGTGGAACAGTCACTGGCGTAGATATGGCTGGTGTACAGTCTGGTGTCTGCGTTACTGTTCATTTAACCCTATCAGACGCAACCTACCGAGCAACCATTTGTCACAGTTATGCCACTCTGTACCCTTGAGTATGGACAACGCCTCTTAGTGCTTACCCCTTCTGCAAGGCTGTCGGTATTTTCCCGCCAGAGCAGAGTAGCAGGGATAAATCCTTTTGTCTACAAAAGTATGAGGTGCTCACATGTTTGTCTTGTACTTGCAAGGTTTTAGGATTTATGACTAGAGGGTTGTATGCTCCGCGCAGGGTCTAGTAGCGTGCGCGTGTAAGTCTAACTTGCCGTTGCACCAAGTACACAAGGCTCGTTGTGTGACTTATTGGTGTTGGTCTAATTTACTGTTGCGCAGAGTGCGCAAGGTTCATTGTGTGACCTATTGGTGTTGGTCTAATTTACTGTTATGCTGAGTGCGTAAGGTTCATTGTATGACCTATTGGTGTTGGTCTAATTTACCGTTACGCTGAGTCCGCAAGGTTCATTGTATGACCTATTGGTGTTGGTCTAATTTTCCGTTATGCTGAGTGCGAAAGGTTCATTGTATGACCTATTGGTTCCAAGGAAGGCGCACCATTGCTCATTGCGTGCAAGGTTATCCTTGTGTTGTGTTGTGCTGTTGAGGGTATGGTCCCTTGCGTAGGCGCAGGGTTTTTGGGAGCATACCCCTCCACTTAGGTAAAGGTCCCGATAAACTTCCGGAAAGTAGCATAACCAACAAAAGGGTCGTAACAACTTAATTATGTCGCACGAATACGAATAATGTTTTCGGACTTGTATGGGTTATATGTGTGTGTGTGTGTGATTAAAACTTGGATATACGAACGTGTTATACGTGCGAAGGGACGAAACTCGTTTATAAGTAAGACTATTATCGAATGATCATAGGCATAAATAGGGATGGTGTGTTAAATATGTTTTAGTGGACGAGATTGTATGTAGGTATGTATAATTGGAATCATAGTAGGTATAGATAGTACGAACTAGTATGTGTGACACGTGAAGGAGTTATGTATGTATGTATGTACATGATTATGCGGAAAGGGGCACATTCGTGTTGTAGTTAAATGGATGCATACAAATGGTAGGCGTTTTTTTTACATTACTGGTTTGCTAACCATATTATTATTGAGTACGTTTGGAAGTGCAGGTTTTTAAACGTCGGTCTTTCGAAGAGTCGATACCGTATTGAAATGATTAAAAGTTGGAAGGATAATCGATTGAACTAACTTACATAACTAAAACGTACTACGGACATTTTAGCTCATATGATGTTTTTATATTTGATTGTCGCCACTTACTAACGGGTTGGTTGTATGTGGCGATCGCGGGTTTTCACCGATTTTACCTATCATCACTAAGGACAGGCGGTTGCAGATCGAGAGCTAAAGAGCAAGGATTGTATGGAAAAGATGACCTCATAGCTGTCATTATTATTAATGCGATAAATAAAGATAAAAAGTTGTATTTTTTAGAGGAAACATGCGTCGCTTTATAAATGGCCTTTCAAGTACATTAAATCATTTATGAAGTATAAAAATTTTATGGTTCGTATTTCTGCTGCACCTTTTTAGTTAATGTGTTTGAGTCTTACAATTGACCAACATTTAGGGTTCATACCACATGATGGACATCATAATTTTCGTGGTCGTAACACAAACATGGATGATTTACATGAAGGAGCATGTTGCTTTAATGTTGAACACATGTTGTCAATGATTAATTACGAACATAATATCTTTTCATAGGGAAGAGCAAAAAAACTAAGTAAATGAACCCTAACCGAATTAGTTGATAAAACTTGGATTGAAATAAACAAACCAAACATATAACCGATGGTACGGTTAACCTATTTCTAAAATCCAATTTGTATGGCCGGAATGTTTGATTTTAATGTTATTGTTGATCTTAGAAAATTAGAAAATATGTAGGTAATAGTGTGTGTGCGCGTGTGTATGTGTATATATATACAATTTTTTTTAAATATTTTGTTTTAGCCAAAATATTTAAACAAGGTTCTCACAGAAAAGCCCAACCATAATAAGACAATTTTATATATTTTAACGATAACCAAACACCATAATTAACTAAACCAATTGATTATACAATTTTAATAGCCGAAAAAATTTCGGTTATAGTTCCCTTATGAGCTAAAACAAGAGTGAATCAAATCAAACACGTCCTTAATTTTTATATGACTTTCATCTTTCTTTAATAGGGGAGGGTTATCTTGAGAACACCTAATTTTGTGAGAACATTAGGAACAATTTTCATCCATAGATCATCCTAGATTAAGGGCTAAGATTAGATGGGTTTTAATGAGAAGAAAAGTTAAATTAAAACATAGGAAGGGTATTATTGTCCAAACATTAAAATACAAAACCCCCCAAATATCCCATAACAAATACACAGAGCACACTCACGCATTTCCCACCTCGATCCAAAACCCTTCAATTCAAAACCCTCACCTCGATCTATCAACTCTGCCGCTACCTATAACGCATTTTTTGGTGCGTTCTTTGTCGATATATCAACTCCGTTGCTACAATTCACCGGTAACTTTCTCTCACATTGTCATTTGATTTTGTAATTTTGATTTCATATGAATATTTTAGCTTCGTTGTTTTGTCTAGGGTTCGATTAGTACGTTAGACTTCATTATCGGCTATATAGTTCAAAAATAGCAATTTGTATTAAACATAACTTCAGTTGCAATTTTGGATGTTTTAGATAATATTTGGGCTCAGTTGTTTTTATTTAGGGTTTGAGGAAAGATGATTTAGTATTTCTAACCTGTGGATTCGTTTGAGAGAGAGTTTAAGGGTGATTTAGGAGGAAGAGGGTAAATGACCAGTTAAACAGAAATGTCATTCCACTTTCTACTTCACTACATGAAATTGTTACAAGCAAATATAGGAAAACTGTACTTGTATTGCTCACTAAGCTTAAAACATAAATGCTGCGTGAACATGACTATATACACAATCTGCGAACCTTTTTGTATAATAAGTTAATCTTTCATCCTTGCTGAGTTATATTATTGTTTAATGTGACCGTGTTACTCTCTTGCTGAGTTTAGTCTTTATATTCACTGATAACTTCAGTGAAACAGGGTGCTTAAGTAAAATATAGTCCAAAGGAAAAATGAAAAATAAGCATCCTGAAAACTATTATGAGATTTATAAAGATTTATTGTAAACTTAATTAATGATATATTAATAAACTATATTTCCAGAACGTGAAAGTCCAAGAATTCTAAGGATTAAAGCCAAAAGTTTTTCGAACACAATATCAAATCCTGATATACTTGATACTGACAGTTCTGAGAACAATGATGAAACAGGCAAGTAACAAAATTATTTTAAATCAAATAATTACTTGAATAACAAATTGAAAGCAAATAATAAATTCTGTTGATATTTGATCTGAAGTGGCACTGAATGTTCATAAACATAATACACTTTCAGAAATGGATGCTGAAGTTGAACAACTATGACAAATGCATTTTCATAGATCATTAAACAAATAACATAAAGTTGTAGTTAAATTCTTTGATATCAACAGAAAGATCAAAGAATTTAAAGATGGTTTTAAGAAGACAGAGGGATGAGATGATGAAAGAACTAAGTGAAGGTTTCTAATAATAGTTAATATTGAATTTGTTTACACATGTGTAAATAAGCTATTTACACATGTGTAAGTAAGTTTTTTACACATGTGTAAGTAAGCTGTTTACACATGTGTAAGTAAGTTGTTTATACGGACTTTAACTGCTTTCAATTGTTTAACATAAGCAAAAAAGGAAAAAAAATGAAGAAAATGGTTCCTGAAAAAAAAGCCAAGTAAACTCTAAGTTGCCGAAGGTATGTAATATAAAAATAATATGTTACACATGTGTAAGTAATACGTTTACACATGTGTAATTCATCTTTGTTAGCATTGAATTTGAGTGATTAATAAATTTACACATGTGTAAACAAGATGTTTACACATGTGTAAGTAATCTGTTTACGAATATGTAAATCATCTTGGTTAGCATTGAATTTGAGTGATCAAATCAATTTACACATCTATAAATAAGATGTTTACACATCTGTAAGTAAGCAGTTTTACACATGTGTAAATCATCTTTGTTAGTAATGAATTTGAATGATCAATCAATTTATGTAAATCATCTTCGTTAACATTGAATTTGAGTGATTAATAAATTTATACAAGTGTAAATAAGTTGTTTACACATGTGTAAGTAATCTGTTTACGAATATGTAAAACATCTTGGCTAGCATTGAATTTGGGTGGTCAAATCAATTTACACATATGTAAATAAGATGTTTACACATGTGTAAGTAAGCTGTTTTACAAATGAGTAAATCATCTTAGTTATTAAGGAATTTGAATGATTAATCAATATACACATGTGAAAATGTTATGTTTACACATGTGTAAGTAATAAGTTTACATATGTGTAAATCATCTTGGTTAGCATTGAATTTGAGTGATTAATCATATTACACATGTGTAAAATACGTTTGCATATAATTTGAAACAGGAGGCAAAAAGAGAAAAATAAAAGTAGCTCAAACCAAAAAGGCAACAAATCAAAAAAATCAAAACAAGGATGAAGCAGCTGGTATGAAGAAACGTAAGACAAAAAAATGCTAAATCAACCAAAAGAAAAACGAAAAAAAATGTCAGGGACCCTTTGTTTTTCAGCATAAGAACAAGATCCTCTCCAAGAAAGATGTACGAATGTATACAAGCTTTGACTGACAAACAAAGAAAGGTAGTCCAGAAAATGGGATTTGGCAAAATTCTGTCATTAAAGATTGATACACTCCCAAGAAAGTTAGCATATTTTGTGGTTGACCATTTTGATCCCAGCAAAATGGAAATAAGGTTTGGAAGGATTGCTATCAAGGTAGATGAAGAAGCGACACACCAATTGCTAGGTATTCCAAATAGTGGTTTTGATTTGTCACCCCTTAAGCCACCCAAAGAGTACACAACACTTGGAAAAGCTTACAAGAAAAGGCATAATGACAAGTTAACAATTAAAGCAAAAGATATTGTAGAAAAGATAGCTTTTGGAGATGATAATGAGGGTTTGATGTTTAAGCTTGATTTCATTGTCTTGTTTGTTAACACAATGGTAGAATGTCATTATAATGGATTATGCAAAGCTGGAATCATTGACTTACTGAATAAAGAAATGGACTTCTAAAAGATAGATTGGTGCAAATATGTTGTTCACCTTATTAAAAGATGTAAAGAAGGGTGGGTACAAAGGGACATTTCTTGTTACTTTCGTGGTGCACTAACTATTTTAGTGGTATAACTTCCTTCTTATACATTTTATGTTTAACATTGTACTCTGATAAAAGCAATAATGAGTACTTGAAAACTTTTTTTGCAGCTCTTATATGTAGATAGTGTGACATGTAAAGGACTTAATGAAGAGCGAACAATTTCACCGCTAGAATATTGGACGACACAAACTACAACTGAGAGAAGACATGGAGATTGAACAAGGTGGATTCGGAAGGGGAGATTTCAGAGGCTTATTTGTTGAAGAAGGAAGTTCTGATACTAAGACAAGTCAAGAAACTAACTCAGAGAAAACACAAACAGAATAAAGTGAAGAAGGTGGACCAGGCATGACAGATCTAACCAGCTTGGAGGTAAATAACACAACTAAATGATAAATGAAATGTACATGTTAGAAGCTTGTAAGCTAGCTGGTTTACATATGTGTAAGTCTTTAAAAAAGAAACTAACACGAGTGTAAAACAGAAACACATTTGTAAAACAGACTTTCAACTGAGAATTTACACATGTGTAAATCATAGTTATTTTCTTTTTTTTGTTTATAATTTATACACTTTCAACTGAGAATTTACACATGTGTAAAAACAGAAACTTACACATATGTAAAATAGAAACTTACGCATGTGTAGAACAAATGACTTGAATATTTTTTGCATTTATCACTTTGACCAAGCACATTTAAGAGAATTTACACATATGTTATGACAGGGATGATGTGTTCGAGAGTGTTTCTGGAAATATTACAAAAAAGGTTTTGCTAAAATCTTTAGAACCAGGTCAGAGATTGCTAAGCAATGTTATAGACTGCTGGGCTACAGTTTTGAATCACGATGAAGAATTTAGAAGCCCAGGTTCAGATAAGAGACTTTTTTGTGATACAAATGTGATGGTAAGTTAAAAAATTTTACACGTTTTGTATAACATTAGCTTAAACCAAGAAAATAATTTAAAATAATAATACTTTTGTGGACACAGTATGTAGGTATTCTGGAACATGAAAAATGGATGAAGCTAGACGATTGGATGTGATTGAATCAAGCATTAAGAACTTGTTAAAAGGATCCGAAGATGGACCTGATTTAAAAAAATTAGAGTGATGTTGATTCGATCGCTGAGAATAACCACTACTACCTTGTGTGTTTCGATTTAAGAAATTCAGCGATTGAAGTAATTGACAACATTGCCGCAAGCAAAAGCTTTATTGGTCTACAAGATAATGATGAATACGATAAAAAAGTCTTATTTAGATATTCTAATAGTATGTTGACTGAGAATTTACACATGTGTAAAACAGAATTTACACATGTGTAAAACAGAATTTTTGAATTTACACATGTGTATGAATAGCTAAAAATCGCAATTTTAACATGTTCACCTGAAATGGGTTGATGGTTCTTATTGGATTATATTTCATCTTTGACGGGTCAAATGAGAAATGGATATCAAAAGTAGAAACTATATTCAAATGGTTACAACCCATTCAAATCGATTTAAATTGTATAAATAAAAAAACTTACAAATTATTGTTGTTGAAACAGAAACACATGTTTGTAGCATATTTGAAAGCAGTGGGTCATCCAAAATGGAAAGAAATGAAATCTGTGAAACCTCGAAAACTGAACCTAACTTACGCAACAAAGAAAAATGAAACTGATTGTGGAGTATTTGTCATGAGACATATGGAAGCTTACAAGGAAAGCGGCGTAAAGAAATGGGCATGTGGTTTCAAAACAGAGAAAAGCAACACACGAGATGCTCAAATCAGCCTGCTTAGACAAAAATACGCTGCAAAGATTTTGCTTTCGAAAGCAAATCTTCACAGAGAATTTGTGATCCAGAAAACTAGTTGATAATTTGAAACGTTTATTTTTAGGTTATCAGTCATACCAAACAAGTTTCTTTAGATATGTTGGTTTGGAATTTGAAACTTTTGCTATCTTGTTTGGAATTTTTGAAACTTATTCTGATAAAAAAAGATGTTAGACAGTTCGTAAGCTTATCTTTATTGTTATTTGTTTTAATTTGTAGGTGCGTTTGTTTAATATGTTGTTACTTTGATTGACATTAGCTGTTATTAGTGACGGTCTGATACGTTTTGATCCTAAAAGACGATGCACAATGCCCACCTTTTGATCAAGGCGGTCTGATATGTTTTGATCCTAAAAGACGATGCGTAATGCCCACGTTTTGATCAGTGGCGGTCTGATACATCACAAAATGCATGGCGTTTGCTATTAAATAATACTAATACTTATTTTGTGTTGTAGGCACTTTACACTTTATATTGTTGTTAATTGCAACTTGTGCACACTATTGGAATCAGTAAACAACGATCACATCCATTTAAAAAATTTTTATCGCAATAATAACCATTCAAGACTGTCATTAACAACTTCACAAGTATCGTGTAAAACAAAAACTATGTAAAACATAAGTAAACCTGTTAACGTATGTAAATCATAAAAAAAAAAGACAAACTGAACACTTACACATGTGTAAAACAGAAACTTACACATGTGTATATTAAAACACTGAAATAATAAAACTATAAAATCCAGCATCAAAACTGAAAGAAAATAAAAACTCATTTACCATCACTATCTTCATCACTATCTTCATTGCTATCTTCATTGCTATCTAAATCGATATTTTCATCGATGTCTTCATCATTTCCTTCATCATTATCTTCGTCAACGCGACTTTGTTTATGGTTTTGTTTTTTCTTCTTTTTTGTAGGACAGTTAAGAGAATCATGGTAGACACGTTTTCCACACAATTTGCAATTCCTTTTTTTCTTCTTTCTCTTAACCTTGGCTTTCTCTCCCGGGCCAATCAAACGACAAGATGTACCACATCCTTTATTCCTAATACCCTAAGGAGCCACAAAAGAAACACTAGCAGGTTGTGATTCGCCAACCAATTCTTCAAAGACACCACCCCTATTATTAGAACTTGGATCACTTGGAACATCTTCAAAAATTTTGTTCTTAATAACCTTGATTTGTTCCATAAACCAAGCAAGCATTACTGAATCACCCTGTAACCGGTCACCACATTGCTGAGCTAAATTTAGCGCCTCTGACCTAAGTTTAAAGTTTTCTGAGTTGTCAACACCATAACGGAATTCAATGTTGAACACTTTCTTAGGCCATGCATCTTTTATCCATCTTGGAGCTATATACTTGTCAGGAATTTTATTTATGCCTCGAAATCGGTATGCAGAAAAAACATGACGACATAAATATCCAATGCGTGTAAATAACATACATGAGCATGTAACTGAATTATCACTCAAATTGATTTTAACCTGCAAATATAATAACTTTCTATATTATAACACACCAATAATGGTATATATCTAAACACATGAAAGATAAAGCAGAAGTAAAATTACGGAAAAAAAAAGCAGAATTACCGTGTAATCGCCAATAACAACACCTTTTTTAAAGTGAGAAACTGTATAATGTTCATAACCATCAACGACATCAGGTCTACCACTCATACATGCTAATAAAGCTTTAGATATCTCTTTTTGGACCTCATTAAAAATGCTTCTGTTGTATACAAATGTTGCATGTGCTTCTATAGGTAACGGAGTGGATAAAACAGGAGATGTTGAATCGGTTTTATGCTCAAAAACTCGTTGTCGATGGCGTTGACCATCAATTGCCATATCGAAACACAACATAAACTGAACCAAAGTATTAGATGCGCTAGAGTATACCTTAAAAAGTGCGTTCGAGCTTTCACATCGAGACGTCGTTTTCATTAAACAACACATCGGTAAGTCCCTAAAATAACCTGGGACCCACTGATCTCTAATAGAGAACATATCAGACAACCACTTGTGATGCTGCAAATTGCAATCATTCATCAATAACTCCCATCGCTTCTCAAACGTGGCGGGAGTGATAAAAACATTCCAGACCAACTTATGTATACGTTTCCTCAAGTTGCTATTCTGTAACACATCACCATCAATCTGTAGAGAAAATTTTTTAATTTTAAATACCATTATTACACACGTTTAATAAAAACGCAGAAACTATAAAACATAAATACACATGTGTAAAACTGACAAGAATAATTATCTTCAAATTACATGTACCTTTTGAGGAAGTTTATCCATAATATGCCACATACACAAACGATGGACAGATTCATTGAAACTTTAGCTATGGCTTGTTTCATTGCTGGGTCTTGGTCAGTTAACACTAGCCTCGATTGTTTACCTTCAAATTTATAAAACAACGTTACGCTATTCTTGTGGTGTAAAATAGAAACAAAGTTACACATGCGTAAAACAGAAACACTTACCATGTGCTTCAAGAAATTGTTCCAACAACCACGTGAACGATTCAATATTTCATCATAAAGAAGAGCAGCCGCAAATGTTACGCAATTCTTATGGTGATCAACCCCCGTAAAAGGAACAAAAATCATATTATACCTACCAGATAATGATAAATAAAATATTAGAAAACAAGACAATTGAAAATAAAAAAATCAAACAAATTCTTACTGGTTAGTACTGTATGTGGCATCAAATGCTAACACTTCGCCAAAAACTCTATAATTGCACTTCATAACCTCATTTGCCCAAAATAAGGACCTAAGCTCTCCACAACGAATTACGTATTCACAATAGTAATTTTCTAAATTAACTTTACGCCTATCCATCATATTTACAACCATTTGAGCATCTCTTGGACCAATGAAAGCTCTTAAATCTTTGCTGAAACTTTTATATTCTATCCTGGTACCACGTACATTGTGTTGTCCCCCTTTCAAAACAGTTTGCATCTTATAGGCAGTCGACGGACCAACTTTAGCTAAACTTAGTCTATGAATAAAATCTTGGTCCCTAAATTCTAGTTTCCGCTTCTTGCGTGTCAAATCCATGTTCTCAATTGAAACTAACGGGTGATTATGAGTCTCAACAAATTCATATAACCGTAATCCACGATAACCCTTAAAAACCTTAACATTTATTTTAGCTTTACAATCTGATACCTTGTAATTAGTGCTACGAGGCAACTTGGAAGATGACTTCACAAGCATTGAATCAACATTTTGGCAATTGGGCTTACCCGATCTACTACAAACAATATACCTAAGTGTAACAGTGCCATCTTTGATTTCTTAGTTGTCGACAACCTAATATCAAACCCAGCCTTCTCAGCATATGACTGATACATGGAAGCTGCATCTTCCTCTTTAGCAAATACCGTACCCAAAACAGGTCTATACACTTCCATTACATTGGGTATCCAATATCTAGTACCATTCGGTGAATCATAAAAAGTACTGCAAACCGATTCCTGAAAGTCCTGTATATGTGGCTCTACAAATAACATAAAATAGAATATATGGAACATCAGATTATGATACAATAAAGGCTTAGCATTAATAAGACACAAAATAGAAACAAAACAATTACATGTGTGTAAAACTGAATAAGATAGAATCAAAGCCATTAGCAACCACACAAGCCTCATGATAACCCCAAGTATGCAATTACAAATATGTAACGCAGAACAGTAACTCACGAAACTAATTTAAGTCGAAAAAATATAAGATAAATGGTAACACATCAAGGCACATACAATTCAGAAAAATAAACAGTCATACTCATATTGCATTAATATAAGTAACAACTACACAAATAAGTACAATACAAACAAATACATTTACACATGTGTAAAAGTTACTTCTAAAACACGTTGAACCCTAGATTCTTATTTTTTTTGGACAATTTCTAGCATCATGATAACCCCAAGAACCACAAATGGTACAATAACGTTTATCCATCATCTTGTGAACATCTGGAGTAGTAGTACCTTCTTCATCAACAGCATTGCTATTAATCGAATTGTTTATCGCATCATCAAAGCTGGACAAATTCTCCACATTCGACATCAAGTTGTTTTGCTCCCGAACTGTTGATTTACTGGATTGAAGTAAATTACTCATATTCGCTATACCACCCACTTCAGTCAACTCTTCTAATTGTTCCTCATGATTAACAACATTTATGCAATTCGAATCACTGTTGCTCTCAAAAGTTATAGGAGAAACCTTGACTGTAGTTCACCAAACAAAAACAAACTAGGGATAATTAAGAGCAAACATGTAACAACCACATACCCAAATTGAGATTGTGAAACATATACACAAAATCAACAATTGTTGAAAATCAAAATACAATTAACTTGTAACAAGAACAACGATAATTGAAAACCTAAGTTAATATCTGCAAATTACTGAGAAATTGATGAAACAACAATTCAGAACTAATTGAAGATTTAACAGCCCTAAAATCGTTGAATAAATCAAACGATTGAAGAAAAACCTAAGTTAATACCTACAAATCACTAAGAAATTGATGAAACAACGATTCAGAACTAATTGAAGATTTAAAAGCCCTAAAATCGTTGAATAATTCAAACGATTGAAGAAGTCATCGAACGATTCAGATTTACGACCTAATCATGATATCATCGACTCTGTGATTTCCTTGTATGTAAGAGCAGTTGTGTTTGTTAAGAGAAGATGATTATAAAAGAAAAAAGAGTTGTACAATTCCTATTTTACCCTTTTCATAAAAACATAAGGGATGAAGATGAGTGGTTGAGATTTGTTCTCATGGTTCTCACAAAAATTGGGTGTTCTCATTTAAACTCTCCCCTATATATATATATATATATATATATATATATATATATATAGGGGAGGGTTATGTTGAGAACATGGATTTTTATGAGAACCCTATGAACAATTTTCATCCATAGATCATCTTAAATCAAGGGTTAAGATTAGTGGGGGTTTAAATGGGAAGGAGACAGATTTAAAAAGGGCAAGATTGTAAAATCACATCCAATTACCCTTCACCCCCAAATTCACTTTCTCCCTCACAAAATCAAATCAACATCTTCAGATCCCCCATCTTCCTCACATAATCAACCTGCAAATCTGAAGTTATTAAAGATTTTTTAGGAAGGTTTTGCGAAATTTATCAACCTGCAAAACAGAATTTATCAACCTACAAATTCCAAATTCACTGTCTTCCTCACGAATTCAACCTGCAAAAGCAAAACAGAATTTATCGAAGGTCTTGTGGAGGTATTAACAATGATCGAACCGACGGTGAACATTAAGAGGCCCCTGGGAGTACTTTCAATGCTTTTAAGGTGACTCTGGTTTGGTTTTTCTAATTGTATTATTGTTCTGCTTCATCAAAAACAAGTTAGAACTCTTGATGTGATCGAAAAAATCGTTTTATTTTATGTGTTTGGTGTTGTGGTGGTTATTTAGGAAATTGAGTTTTTGATTTGTCGATAATCTCTACTCTGTTTTCATAATTAATGTTTTGAGATCATGAAATTAGGGCTGGAATGTTGTTTATTGTCTGTATCATGATATATATGTATGCAATTTTACTTAAGGGAGCATCCATTTGAGATCTTATATATATATATATATATATATATATTGCTTGCACATTGACAAATTTACATTGCCATCAGTTCTGATTTGATCTAATATGTGATTTTGAACTCTAGTTCATGATTAAACAAAAACAAAAAGTTACACACGTGTAAGTGTTTCAAAATGAAACTTACATATGTGTAAAACAGAAACACTTACACATGTGTAAAACAAACAATTACACATGTCTAAATAGAAACTTACACATGAAGGTTTATACATGTGTTAATTATACTAGTATGATAAAAATAAGCATAGATATGAAGGTTTACATATGTGTAAATCATAACAGGTTAAAAAAAGAATAGATATGAAGGTTTACACATGTATAAATTATTATAGTTAAAAAAATCAACATGTTAACACATGTATAAATCATGATAGTTAAAAAATTAAGTATAGATTTGAAGGTTTACACATGTGTTAATTATACTAGTTAAAGAAAATAACCATTCCACTTTTGTACCTCTGAATATAGCTTAGATCTGTTCGTCTCCAACCACCAGTTTTAGGTTTGAAATATAAATCTGTTTGTTGGAGTTTGTAGACAACTGTATTTAGGGCAACAAATTTGAACAGAATCCTCAAAGAGAATTCACATTATATTAAAACTAATTTCCAGATTTCATATTCCTTCGAATCTGTTGCTCTCTCCTTGATCTTTAATCTCCTTTTATGCAGATTTTTTCAAGGTCGATGTGATGGAATGCACAACCAATGCTTTCAGGAGTCGTGGTGACAAACTCTAAAGTTTTGTGGTTGAACTCGGGTGTAGGTCTAAATAAAATGTTTACACGTGTGCAAGTAAGATGTTTACACATGTGTAAATCATCTTAGTTAATATTGTATTTGTGTAATTAAGCAACTTACACATGTATAAATAAGTTGTTTACACATGTACGAATCATATAAGTTAATATTTTATTCATGTAATTAAGCAACTTACACATGTATAAATCATCTTATTTAATATTGCATTTATGTGATTAAGCAATTTACACATGTGTAAATAAGATGTTTACATATGTAGTGTGTAAATATATTTACACATGTGCACATTGAAATAATGGTATTACAACAAATGACTATGATTATTATGCAATTTACACATATGTAAGTAGGTTGTTTACACATGTGTAAGTGAGCAGTTCTGCTCATTTACACATGTGTAAGTCAGCCAGATTATTTGTTTAGAATAGGAGTAAAAGCAAATGGCTTAATGGTATTGAACTTTTGTCACTTTGACCAGGCATATTTCAGAAAAAATGGTACATTATACTGTTGGTTTGAAAATGGCAAAGAGAACTTTGAGAGTTCAACTGTAGAAGCCCAGAAAGTGATACGAAGATTGTACTTTGGAAAGAGAATATCCACCGAGAAGATGTGATCAATAAAACATTGGAGTTTGAGAGAGACAAATGTTAAAAAAAAGACTAGATGATATTATGGATTATGACTTGACTCTATATTACCGTCGTTAGCGTATATCAAGGATTATAACTTATGTTTTCATGTTATCATGGTTACCGTATGTCAATGATTACGAGTTGTTGGACAATTTAATGTTTCTGATTTTTTAATACTATTTTGGTTTGAATCCTATTTGTTGGTCAATATAATACTTTTAGTTTTTTGCTTAATACTATCTTGGATTAATTAACAGTTTATACATATATAATTCAGATGCGAATGTGTAAAATAGAAACAAATAAGTAAGAATTAACAAATTTACACATGTGTAAGACATATTTACATAGGATTACATGAGTATTACACATGTGGAAAACAAACATTTACACAAATAGAATTTTATAACAAATAAAGAAAATAAACCCAAAGACATAATAATATTAGAACTTTGATACAAAAATATATAACACCACCATCACCTCCACCAATGTCCTGGCATCCGCTACCACTTGTTACTTCACCTCCATCAATGGACCCGAATCAATCACATGTTATGTCCTTGCCTCCGCTACCACTTGTTACTTCACCTCCATCAATGGACCCGAATCAATCACATGTTGAATTATCACCACCACCAGACTACATCCATCCTCATATAGTGATTGATGATCCTTTTTCAGGCCCACTAGTACCGACATGGTATATGCCATCGGTTAGTGGTAGTGAACAAATTTACACAAGTGTATACACAGACACTTACACATGTGTAAAACATACAGTTAGACAAATAAATCAAAGAACGAATAAGAAAACAAACCCAAACTTAATCGACAAGAATTAATGAAAATGAAGGTCTGATTTGGAATTTTTAATGTACAAACAATCTATGAAATGATGATTTACATTATACATGACAAACAAAAATGTTAATATAATATACTGGACATTTGCCATTTAATGATCATAATTTAGAGATCTAAGTTGGGAATTTTAAATTTAAAATACATATAATGTTGTTTCTTATACATATACATATGAATACATGACACTTACACATATGTATAATCAACTATTGCACGTTCATAAGTATTGATAACACATAAGAATCATTGCTGCACCATCGACATTCTTATTCATCTGATGCACCTTGCAAACCAGCTAAACATCTTATGGACTTGAGTAAACCTTTCACTTAAATATCACAGAAATACGCATACATGTTCGCATATCTTCCAACATTGAAATGGCCTTATAAAATAGTAGCATGAAGGTTGCCTGTTGTGTCCATTAACCAGTCATAATCTCGTGTCGATTAACCAGTCATAATCTCGCTCGCTACTTCCTTCCTACCAAGTCTACAAGAATTTGAAATGTATTTTTATCTTGAAATTTTGAATCAATGATGTACTCTTTTACGGCTGAGGATTTTCTGCTCTTTAAGTCGAATGAAGGTTGCCTGCTTTTTAACTTCTAAGCAACGTTCCTGGTTTAAAAATATAGTATCACTAATTACAAAGTTTCACATAGTTCAAATGATAAAATCTATCAGTTTTAGTTAGAATAAAAGTGGTTTGATGCAAACTATTACTTACATAGACATAAATAAGTTTAATCGTTGCTTTAGCTAATAGAATATTGATTTTTATAATACTTTTGACCAAGAGAACTTTATTTAAACTATGTAAATTAGAAGCAAAGCACAAAACTCACTTTGGCCTTTTAACAAACAGGTTTTGTGCACTGAGAAGTAATACAATAATTCTTTTCCATGCGTATTTTTATCCCTAAATTCTTAAAATGAAGATAATTACATGGAAAGGAAGAAAGAATTAACCAAGTAATCGAACAAAAATTGAAACCTGCACATTATAAAGGAAATCGTCTCAAATCAAGAAATCCAAAAACGATCCAGCAATGAATGATTGAAGAACAAGAACTGCAGATTTAGGAATGAATCGACGAAGATATGTGAATCCAAACTCAAGTGAACAATAATCGATTGAAGAATGTTACCAGAGATGGCGTGTGAACAATTGGTCAACAAAAATTAGAGATCGATAGCTCCTTTGACGAACCTGCGCATTCAATGGTGGTTGACGTTCTGAGGCACGTAGTTGGAGATGAAGAAATCAGGGGGTTAATCCCGGATGATTCTTATACAAATTTACCAATTTAACCTTTTAGTTAAAACATAAGGGAGTATAAATGTGTGGCTGAGATTTATTCTCATGGTTCTCACAAAAGATAGGTGTTCTCATTTAAACATCCCATATATATATATATATATATATATGAGAAGAGTATTATAATCTACTATATGTATCCCTGTTTGATTTCTTTTATTTAAACCCTTTTATGACTATAGTCGTAACTCATAACCATTAATTAATTTCAACTCAGTACGGCTTTTTATGACTATAAGTCATAACCATTAGCTGTTAAAAGAAAGTCATAACCATTAACTTATTTCAATTTAATACGTATACAAAATAAAAACTCTAATTGTCATTCTAGTTTTAGTCGAGTGGTAGACTTAACTTATCAGTTAAAAGATTATGATTCAATTCGTGACATATAATAATTTTATTGTAGTGTAATTTAAGAATTGGAGTAAGGTGATTTTATTGTAGTGTAATCTAAGAATTGGAGTAAGGTGAGTCAGGTAAAAAATATAATTAAAATAAAAACAAAAATTCCAATTTCATATAACAAAAAGAAGAGCATTTTGTCTGCTTCTTGAACAATATGCCGATATTCCGTCTTCCTTTGTAACCCCCCATTAAATCACTTCCTCCCAAAACACCCTCATAAACCCATCAAATTTACCCAATTGCCATCCACATCCCCCAACCGCCACCGTCTGGTTACAACCGCCGCGTCGCCACCGTCAGCCATGGAAGCTCCCCGCCTGGGTACAGAAGAAACGTCGGCATCTGCCTCACGAATTCCTCCAAGAAGGTATTTTTATCACTCTTTGTTCAAAATCTTGAATGCCCAAATTGAGTTTGTTCAAATTGGTTACTATCATTGGAGTTTGAATCCTTGCAGATCTTTTCAGCGTCAAGGCTTGATATTCCGGACGCCTGGCAGATGCCTCAGGTGATTTGGATAAATTGGTATTTTGGGTTTTGTTAGTTTGGAATGATAGGCACATTTTAATGATTTGTGATATGGGTGGTAGTGTTTTGATCCAAGTTCATGGGTAGAATCAATTTTTAGATAAGTTTTGACCAGGCTTTTGGATTGAAAGTGATTATTACTGGATGGCAATGGGACGGGTAAGAGACGGATTTTGGTAATTCCAATCTCATACCCGGTTATAAAATATTGCCCCATACTCGGTTCCATACCTGTCGCGTGACCCACTACTCGTTGCCAGCGTCGTCAATAGCGATGATCGCGCTCACTAAAGCCTTCAACGTGGCGATGCGTCAATAGGACGCATTCTGATTTTGGTGCCGCCATAGCTTGAAAATAGCGGGATTATAGATTTTTTGTTTTAATATAAATAGCAATAAGATATGCCTATAAAATTTCAGGATTTTCGTTTATTTTTAAATATACATACGAAAACAGCGTAATTTGATAAAATACACATATAAAATTAGTCTCTAGTGTATCGCTAAACATAAAATAGCGCCCGCTATTTCATTGCTATCGCTACGTCACGTATAGGTAGGTTGTCGCTATAGTCCGCGATTCCCTATTAACAACTATGCTCATTGCCCATCGGGTTCATGAGTATTGGGTATATCTGTTTATGGTCTTATCCGGTTAACAAGTTACTCGTTGGGTCAGGATGCCTATTGGATATGCCTGATCTTAAACTCACCTTAAAAACCGACCTGAAATATCAAATACTCAACTACACTTTTAACAGTACTGTAACTCAAGGTTGGAGAACTCGCTAGTCGCTAGTCGGCCGGTGAGGTGGGGACTAGCGACTACTCAGGATTACTCGGGATTAATCGGATCGGGTTTTTTATATGTAATTTTCAGTTTTATGTATACATATACATATTTTTATAGGTAAATTATTTTAAGTAGCTAGGTTTTACTCTTACTCAACTCATTTTTTTAAGTATACAAGATTAATTGTTGGAATTCACATGATTTGGTTGGAAACTGGCCAGAATTTAGAAGTTTTGACCGGAATATACAGGTTTTTTGACGGAATCTGGCCGGAATCGCCGATTTTTGGCTGGCCGACTAGGCCCGATTAGCGATTAATGGACTGATTAACGAAAAATTACTCAGTCCTGGCCGACTAGCGATTAATCGCTGCCTAGTCGTGATAATAACAACACTGCTGTAACTTCAACTTTATATTTTTAAAATGATATGATATATTAACATATAATAGGTAAAGGGGGGTAGGTATCACCTAATACCATACCCGTCTCAAACCCTTTAAAACTAATCTCATACCATGTCCCATACAGAAGACCCGTCCCAAGTTTTTTTGGGTATCGGGTTTTTCTGTCAGATTTGGGTTCTTTTCCGTCCCTATTCTCACCTAATTCTCCAAACCTGTTTTAATTGACCTTAAAAATCAGAAAATGAGAATTATAATCACAATGTATGAGATTGAAAGTATACTTTAAATTATTTGTGAAACAGGGTGGTGTTGATGAAGGTGAAGATCCAAGAGCTGCAGCTATTAGGGAATTGAAAGAAGAAACAGGTGTTACATCAGCAGAAATTCTTATGGAGGTTAGTATCTTAAATATCTTAATTTAGTTCCATTACAACATTACCATTTAGATCATTTTGCTAGTTTCCTGAACTGAAATAATTCCCGAAAGAAAAAACAGTCAAAGGTCAGTCTCAGTTGACTCATGATTTTAGTAAAATGTGTGATGAATTATCAAATATCTAATCTAAAACATATTTAGTAAAGATCAACGAAGGAATTATGTGGAGTCATATTGATTTATCAATATCATGTTTTTGTTTGTATCCATGATACAAGATATGGAGGTAATTATAACTTAAAGTTTAAAATACAATACCACCTTATCGTGCGATGCGTACGCGAGCATCTCAATCGCACATTTGATCTAATCTAGGCTTTCAATTGAATGCGGTGGCACAATAGTAATTAACTTTGGATACTTACACATGTTATAATACATAATTACGCACATTGTTTGTATAATTACACATGGGTTGGGTTAAACCCTAATTACGCTCGTTATTTGCGTAATTACGCATGGGTTGGGTTAACCCTAATTACACACGTTATATGCATAATTACGCACGTTATATTGGTGGTCGCGTACGCAACGCACGATAAGGAGGTCTTGTATGTTAACCAGCCTCAGAACTTGGAATCTCTACAATTTTCAGTAGATATGAAAAAAAATGAATTGTTTGGTGGCCTTCTTATACATTATCCCTAAATGATTAAAGAGGTTATGTGCATTTAAAATGCAATTTGAGCAACTTTCGAACCCTTTTATTATTAGCTAACATATTTATTTTATTATTGTATGACTCATTACCAAAAAAAAACCAAATCAACTAATTCGTAAGTAAAGGAGTCAAACTGCCACCTTTATTTTTTCGAACATTTTCCAATTGCGATTCTTACATTTGTCATGTTGTAGGCCCCACACTGGTTGACCTATGATTTCCCGCCACATGTCAGGGAAAAGCTTAATCGTCAATGGGGTTCTGACTGGAAAGGTCAAGCACAAAAGTGGTGAGTCAATCATATTTGCACACTTCCTCTTTCGAGTAACCAAAAAAACGTTTTCTTGGCTTTTTAGTTTCTTATACAAAATCTTGTCAACACACAACAGGTTCTTGTTTAAGTTCACCGGAAAAGATGAAGAAATTAATCTCTTGGGTGATGGCACTGAGAAACCCGAATTTGAAGAGTGGTCTTGGATGTAACCGGAACAAGTGGTTGATCGCGTGAGTGCACTTTTCTCTTCTTTTCATTTTCATTTTATAGAGGTGGCATAATGGGCCGGTCAAATGGGTCGGATCAGGCCGGCCGGCCAACACTTTTGTCTTTAATTTTCATACTATCTTCTCTTTCCCTAAACCCTAAACCGTCTAGAGGTGGACAAATCGGTTTTTTTTTACAATCTGGTTTTTAACCAAACCGGTTTTTTGCGCAAAAAAAGTGGTTTGGTTTTTAAACCAGTTTTATATGATGAGAACCCGAACTGGTACGAACCGGTTCAAACCGGGTTAAAAACCGGTTTGGGCCAAAAAACCGGTTCGGTTTTTAAACTGGTTACAAAGATCGCGGATATGAACCGGTCTACAAACCGCCGGATTGGGTTGAGTTCGAACCGGTTTTTAAAAGACCAATTCTGGTTTTTTTATCAGTTTCAAAACTAAAACCGGTTTTTTTGTCCATGTGGAGTCATAAACATTGACTCGTTTAATAATTAAACGGGCTTGCACGTTGAGTGGTTGACCTGTTTAGTTAAACGGGTTAAACAGGTCACCCTTTATAAAACTGGTTAGATACTATAACCCAAAACTTGATTAATTTCATGTGGTGTACTTGACCATCACTTTTATGTGTAGGCGGTGGATTTCAAGAAACCTGTTTACAAAGAAGTCATCGATGTTTTCTCTCCTCATCTTCAGTAAAAACTTGTTGACCTTCCATGTCGGCCCGATAAGGCACCAAGCTCCGCCTTTTTGTTAAAAGCAGCAGAAATAAATTCAGTTTGTGCATTTTGGATACAGGGATTGTTTTAACCAGTTCCATGTGTGTTCCGATAACATATACAGCCACTGCTTTTATGAGGCAAATATAAGGGGTTGTTTGGTTCAATGGACTCTTTATCTCTTACGAAATTCTAGTTTCTGTTTGATTACATTTCAAGCCGTGTTTGG
Organism: Scalesia atractyloides; assembly: GCA_947069175.1. Taxonomy (NCBI): domain Eukaryota; kingdom Viridiplantae; phylum Streptophyta; class Magnoliopsida; order Asterales; family Asteraceae; genus Scalesia; species Scalesia atractyloides. The sequence continues at coordinate 45,570,140 of CAMTDV010000011.1, forward strand.
TTGCGTATTCACAAGCTGACAGGAATATCAAATGATATGATGAGTGAATTTGTAGATAATAAATAGTATAAAACAGGAAACACCAAGTGAAACAAGTGCCATAAAACGTATGCAATATGACTACGTGTTCACAATCACGATTGGTGCATGACCGACCCATTGGAAGGAAGATTAACACTCAAACTAGCTGATATTTTGGTCTTTGGATGGACAGAAGGGAAACGAGCTTGTTAATTAACATGGGTTTCCCTCTTATGGGCATGGGAATCATTGTTTTTACGGTGGTTAGGCTACTCTAAAAGTTGTTTCATGCAAGGTAACCAAATACAAGGATGCATGCCTTGACAATCAACACGTATTCATACCATTTGCATTTGATACCTTTGGTTTTTTCGTGCCTGAGGCTGTGGAGCTACTTAGCTGAGTCCAACAGGTCATATGCATAGTAATGTTATGACTCCAAGATCTATAAATATTGTTTTTAAAAGACTTAGTTCTGTGTTCTAAAAAGGTCTCACAGGGCAACTTGTTATTCGTTTGCATTTTGTTTTGATGTATCAAATAAATTTAACATATTAAACGGAAATGTTATCAATATTTATTTGTTCATGAATACGCCCGGCTTGCGGTATGCATATATATATATATATATATATGTGGGCTTTGGGGGGCAAAAGTGAAAATGCATTAATTTTAACGTTATTTTACTAATTTCGTGAAAATAAAGGAGGGAACGGTTAATCATGCATCATGTAGTGACGTTGATAGCCGAAAGACAAGGGGGTACATGCACTAATCAGCCTTTGTCCCAATTCCTGAGTGTTTATATCCAAGGCTTAATATAAAACTACTATAGAGCCCAGAGTCTTATTGAAAACAGCTTCTCTATTTATAAATGATAGAAGTAAAATTGTTAAAATCTTACCTCTTTTAGACGCTTACTTAACTTTTCTTTATATTGATAAGATTTGTGAGTTGGATGATGATATATAGTGGGAAAATAATAATACATTTCTTAAAATTTAATTTAATTATTCTTTGAAGTGAAAAAATAAAAATACATTTTATAAATGGCCAATGACGTTATGAGTATGCGTTTCTTGAATCCAGGTGGACTACTTACTTTTTGGGCGATCACAGATCTATCTAGGGTTTACAATTGGCAATTCGTCGTCTATTTATCAATCCACTGGCGTGACGTGTGTAGAGAGAGTAATGGCGGAGAAGAAGAAGAAGAAGAAGAGAGTGGTGGTAGTTGGGGGCGGCATAGCCGGTTCTCTTCTTTGCAAAACCCTTCATAAACATCACCACGTTGATTTTACCCTTGTTGATTCGTATGTTTTTTTAATTTTTCATCTCTTTTATGTTTTCTTATTGCAATCAATTGCAAATTTGCATTACTGATCTACAAATTTAATATGTTTGATCTCTCAAACTTTATGCTTGTTCACGAGCCAAGCCAAGCTAACGTTTCAGCCACCATTGGCTCGGGTTCGGCTTGGCTTGGTTTCAAACCCCACGACTAATATGTAGGGATGTTTACGAGCCAAACAAGGCGGGTTAAATGATCCGAAAATTCGAGCGAGAGCCAAACCGAGCCGAGTTAACGAGCTACCCACCCTTGACTCACGCTCGACTCGTTTACAAACCGAGCCATAGCTTGGCTCGGTTTCAAACCTGATGACATGTGTACTGTTGTTCACTAGCTAAGCCATGGCTGCCTCAGGTTTAGCTCAAATTGTAAACCTGGTTGGCTCGGCTTGGCTTTGAAACTAAGCTGAATATTCGACCTCAATCCAAATCGAGACAAGCTAACGTGCAACTCACTTTGTCTCGGGCTTGGCTTGTTTACAAACATAGTCATCTCAGCTTGGCGCGGTTTCAAATCTGACGACTTCTGTGTAGGGTTGTTCACGAGCCGAGTCAAGGTGGGCCCAGGCTTGGCTCGAATTGTAAACAAAGTTTGCTCTGGCTTGGCTCGTTTACAAACTGAGCCATCTCAGCTTGGCTCGGTTGCAAAGCTGACGACTTATGTGTAGATTTGTTCACGAGCCAAGCCAGGACGGGCTTAGGATTTGCTGGAGTTGTTAATCGAGTTGAGTTGGCTCGGCTCAGCTCAGGTTTGAAACTGAGCTAAATATTCGAGCTTGAGCTAACGAGTGAGCCACCCTTGGCTTGGGTTTGGCTCGTTTACAAACCGAGCCATCACGGCTTGGCTTGGTTTCAAAATGAGGCAATAAATTTGAGCGAGCTTCGAGCCACGAGCTTTTTGTTTATTTGGACAGTCTACCTATGTGATATGTATAATATTTGAGATCAATGTTCATATATATATTCAACTTGTTTGTTTAGGAAAGAGTATTTTGAGATCACATGGGCAAACTTGAGGTCAATGGTGGAACCATCATTTGCAAAAAGAACACTAATTAACCACCATGAATATCTTCCTGGTGCAAGTATAATTACATCTGATGCCATTGAGATTGATGAACAACATCAAGTTTCAACCACATCAGGACGCCAGATTGCATTTGATTACCTTGTGATTGCCACTGGTCACATGGGTAACCATCATGTGACTATAAGTGACAGGCTCAGACAGTTTGAGGCAGGTAAATTTACCAAATGAAAAGTCCTTATAGAAGAGGTACAAGTAAAATATATGTGTTTATTTTTGCAGATTATGAAAAGATTCAATCTTCTAATACGATATTGATAGTCGGAGGAGGGCCCACTGGTGTGGAACTCGCGGGTGAAATTGTAGTCGATTTTCCAGCTAAGAAGGTAAAACTGGTTCACCGTGGTTCAAGATTGCTGGAGTTTATTAGTGAAACGGCTGGTAAAAAGGTTCTTGATTGGCTAACCACTAGAAACGTTGAGGTCATTCTAGGTCAGTCCGTTGACTTAGACTCCAGCTCAGATGGTGTTTATTCAACGTCTGGTGGTGAAACTATTGCGGCTGATTGTCACTTTAAGTGCACAAGCGAACCGATTGGTTCATCGTGGATCAAAGAGACTATTCTCAAGGATTGTTTGGATGATCATGGACGGTTAATGGTTGATGAACATTTATGGGTCAAGGGTTTTGCTAATATTTTTGCGATTGGAGATGTTACCGATGTTCCTGTAAGTTGGCTAAAAAACTTATATTTATCAACTTTTTTATGAAATGATGCAATGTTTAATTCTGTAGGAACTCAAACAAGGATACTTAGCACAGAAGCATGCTTTAGTGGTTGCCAACAATTTGAAACTACTGATAGAAGGAGGTGACGAGGGTAAAATGGTAAAATACTCTCCCGCCACCCAGCAATGGCGGTCGTGTCATTGGGGAGGCGAGAGGCTTTGGCATATATACGGTGTGTGACAACGATCGGGCGGATTCCTGGTCTGATTAAATCTAAAGACTTATTTGTTGGGAAAACAAGAAAGCAACTAGGGCTAAAAGCCTAAAAGGGTAATTATGTTTACAATTTACAAGCCATTTATACCAAACGAGTCGATTCGAGTTGAAAGGAAAACATAAACCAGTTAACCATAGTTATTTGTATTGTATTGTATTGTGGGGAACAAGGTGTAGTGTTGACAGACCAACACCCCATTCGTTATTTGTACATGCGCGTCTGCATTCCCTTGCATGCCGTATGACAAACAATTTGTATTGAACTCGTCTTGTATAGATGAGTAATATTGAACTTGGGTTTTCGTACCCCACTGTTGTGTTGTTTCAAACCCTTTTTCTGTTTTGCTTCTTCTTCCATTTGTAATAGCATATAAGCCTCATACTGATGCTTTTGGTTCACAAATGACCATCTCAACACGTTTACAGGTTTTGTGTGGATTCTTGACACGAATCTAACAAAGAATTCACTGGTTTAAGTTTTGTCTAAATGGGTCTGGGTTAGTTTCGGGTGAAGCTCAAAACTTTAGCTAAATGAGTCATCTTCATGTTAGACCTGATGGGTTTATACGTTGACCTGTCAATCTTATGCTCATTTTTTAAATGTGATTTATGTCATAGTTGAAAAACATAGGGTATTTTACACCAAAGTTTGAAAGATTAAAGAGAATGAGTATCAAACATAACTACTTAATATGCATTTGTATTTTTGGTTGTAAAATTGTAATCTTGTGTACTAATATGCATATCAAGATTCGGTTAAACTGGTCGTGTTTATGTCAACCCTCTCTGCAATTGTATGGTTAACGTCTGGAAAAGATTAAATATGTTCCAAATGGAATAGATCTCATGTAGAAATAACAAGATGACTAAACATGTCCCATAGCTAGTAATCACCTCTGATACAATATCACAATAAGCCAATCCTCTCATATCAATTTGGACCACCAATAACAAAATTACCAACTTGGCAATGACAGGATAACAATACAGATAATACACGTATTTTTCAAGTCTACTATTAGACTGGACTTTTGAAGATATAATGATACAATTCCATGTTAAAAGAATGGCCCAAACCAAATCGTTTTGGTGTAACGCCCAACTAACCCATTTAAGCCTAAACCCTAATACCACACTATAAATACATGTCCTCCATACTTTCCCAACCCTTTACACCGGTCACCATAGCATTTGGGTGATCATCGATTGTCTGACCAAATCCGCACACTATCTCCCCATTCGGGAAGATTATCGAGTCGAGAAATTGGCTCATATCTATACCGAAGAAATCATTTGCCGGCACGGAATTCCAATCGACATCATTTCGAACCGCGATGATCGTTTCAATTCTCGCCTTTGGCAAACTTTCCAAACCGCAATGGGTACTCAACTTAATCTCAGTACAACTTTCCATCCTCAATCGGATGGTCAAACCGAACATACTATCTAAACTCTCAAAGATATGCTTCGATCTTGCGTAATCGATTGGTGGCAATTGGGATACACTTTTGCCTTTGGTAGAATTCTTGTATAATAACAGTTATCACGCTAGCATTCAAATGGCTCTATTCGAAGCATTGTATGGTCGGAAATGTCATTCGCCTATTTGTTGGCACGAGGGCGACGTACAAATCACTGGTCCCGAGCTCATACAAGAGACAACGGATAAGATCTCTCAAATCCACGACACCTTCTCAAAGGGAGGAGTCGACAAAAGAGCTACACCGACAAACGACGCAAACCTTTGGAATTCAACGTGAGCGATCTCGTACTCCTCAAGGTATCCCCTCGAAAGGAAGTTGTCTGCTTTGGTAAGAAAGAAAAACTTGCTCCACGTTTTGTAGGTCCTTTCAAGATCCTTGAGAGGATTGGCAAAGTAGTTTATAAACTCGACTTACCTCAAGAGCTTTGCAACGTTCATCTGACATTCCACGTCTCAAATCTCAAGAAATGCTTAGTAGATGAAGGGACCTCACGTTCCACTCAATGACGTATATATCAACGAGTCCTTACACTTCGTCGAGAAACCGATCGAGATCATGGACCGAGGAACCAAACAACTTAGGCGCAGTCGCATTCCCATTGTCAAGGTTCATTGGGAAGGAAAACGTGGCGCCGAATTTACTTGGGAACTCGAGAGTGACATGAAGACCAAACATCCACATCTTTTCATCGAGTCTTACTCTTGAATAAATTTCGGGACGAAATTTCCTAAAGTATGGGAGACTATAACGCCCAACTAACCCATTTAATCCTAAACCCAAATACCACACTATAAATACATGTCCTCCACACTCTCCCAACCCTTTACACTCTCTCAAATCATTCTCAAGTTCCCACAAATAATCCAACCTTCCAAGTGTTGGAAGATTGCTCCTTTGCTCAAAACAGTAAGTTTTGAGCACCTTCTTCTCCATTTTCTTCATGTTTTCTTCCATCAAACTCCTTGGACAACCTCTAAGGATGTTACCAAGGTTCACCAAGGTGTAACCAAGTGGTACATCACCTATATGAGGCTCCAAAATGAGTTCAAGATTCTGTTTTATAAAACTTTTTACAACTTACTCTTAAACATGTTTATCTTATGAAAATCATGCACCATCCTTGCCTCCAACCAAATTCATGGTTGTGGGGCTTGTGTAATGGTTAATTTCCATAAGATTCAAGGATCATAACCTCTCTTAAGGGCTTCCCTAAAGTGACCTACAAAGTGATGGAACCATCCAAGCTTTCACCCTTCAATGTTGTAAAACTTATGTTTTAGTTAGGTGTAAATAATGGAAGCCTTGGCTTTCCAACTATGATTCCACTACATCACTTAGTTAGTTAATCTATTTTCTTTAACCTAAGTATCAAGTAAATTTTATAGTAACAAAGTGTCCAAACTACGCCAAGTCTTCAAACATTTTCCATGATTGGAATGCACTAGCCTAGTTTGAGTTTCACTTGGTTACTTGATGATTTAGATGATACACTTTCACTTTTCCTATTCATTACCAACCGGAATCATCAATTAAGTTGATGATTTTGTGCTTTGGTGAATCCATACAATGAGGTTAAATGGATGGAATTCATCCTACATCCATATATATATATATATATACCAGAATCATCAATTAAGTTGATGATTTTGTGCTTTGGTGAATCCATACAATGAGGTTAAATGGTTTGAATTCATCCTACCTCCAAATATATATATATATATATCTATGAGTTGGACTAAATAATTATAAATATCTATATGTATATATACCTTAGAACCGAATCATAACATCTGTCACTCCCCAATCGATGACAGAAACATCGGAGTGAGACGAAAATAGATTGTTCGAGACATCATAACACTATATATGACAATATTAAATTCAAAACTCATTCATTTCATAAATCAAGTACAACATAATTCAAATACAACAATTTCAACAATTACAACATATAAAAAAGCCTAACATTCTAGGTGTGTTTTTATGTCGTCCATACTAGATTCGTCATATTCAACATCTTTAACCTGCAACATGTTAAACGTATAATTCAATACAAAAAGTATTGGCGAGTACACAAGTTTAAGTACATAGCATAAGTATAAAAGAGTTTACTCAAATCCACATGGCAATTGTATACAAGGTAAGCTAGCATGCAATACTAATTGTCAAACCCAAGTGTCCACAAGAATGAATGTGTCCCTCGTCACACGAAGTAACGAGACTAAAGTATGAATTAAGAATGAATCAGCTTAAAGCTTAATATTACCCCGACGGGCGGTGTGCTACTTCTATAGCGCTATGTATGTTAAGTTGGGGCTAGCTAAGTTAATGACAAGAAGCATGTATGAATTTAGCATGTACCTAAGTATAACAATAAGCATGTATGATGGATTGAGTGTATAAAGCATGAAGTGTATGTATTCGTGTATTTTGTTAGTTAACATGTTACCACCCAAATTGTGTAAAAAGGGAAAATGAGTCAAGTGTACTCACGGTTTTGCAAACTTCCACTTGGTAATTTTCGTGAAGAGTTTGGAGAGTTGGAGGAACACTGAGTTATCCTACATGAGGAAGACGTAGGTTGGTAAGTATTCGGATGATAACGGAGGATTATGAATTTAATTACACCAAAATATGTATACGAGAGAATAACCTCCTAGACTTAATACTCGTTTTGACACTATGATACCCATTCAGGTTGATGTGTTTTTATGGGTTAAGATACCCATTAGAATCGTAACGAGAAATTAAGTGTTTAGGTGATGTAACCTAGTATCATGACGGATAATCATTTGATTACCATCAAGAGTTCAGTTAGTATGTGTATATATATTATAGTATACATAATAAGTAGATCATAAACATCATGGAAGTTCACAGAAGTCATGCATGGAGGTAGGAGGATAACCTTCCTTTTAACCTCTTTCGTATAGTTCACCAATACACAAGTCGTCATAAGGACGAAAAGAATCGTCATGAATAAGTTAAACATAAAAGTAAAAGACAAAAAGTAATCAAAATCATCAAGTGAGGTGGTGGACTGAAGGTAGGATAGCCAAGGCTTCCAAGTAATCACACACTACCAACTCAAGTCTTGTTTCAAGAACAAGCTTGGAAGGATACAACACCTGTGGGTTGAAACCCTATTAAAATAAAAGGTTCTTACACTTGGGACCTCAGACGTGGTGATGTTCCAAGTTGGTTTTCCATGGAAAAACTTATGAAAACATTCCAAAAGGTGATTCAAGTGTTAAGAAGGAAAAGATCAAAGGAGAGAGGTAAGGGTGAGTTTAGAACTCACTTTTGAAAGCCTTGAACCTTTAGATAGAGAGAGCTTTAGAGCCTTAGAGAGATGATAAGAAGTGTTTGAGGTGTGAAATGAGAATGGGAGGAGGTGGGTATTTATAGATGGGGTTAGGGGGTTGTTAGTTCGGTGCATTTAATGCAACAAACACAAAATGGACCAATCCATGGACTAGAAACCAACATCTCCGCTAAAACTTGATATTTTTTTATGTTTTTAAGTATATAACGTATTTGTAAGTATGTTTTAGGTAACGTGAATGTATGAATGAATAATTGCACGTATAACAAGTATTGGCTTGCATGTATTTAGATGTACTTCTAATGTGTGAATCGGTACCCATGAAAACATGACCAACATAGTGTCCATACTACACGATTCTAATGGGTGAATCGGTACCATGAAAACATGACCAACATAGTGTCCATATGAGTGCTTTTAGACAAGATGTACTTTCTTGCAATATACATACTTTCATACTACTTTAAACCCCTAATCTAACTCAATACCGAACTCCATAACTCACACGCCTTCGTTTCCCCTTGTAGGTTGACCTCGGCATTCCCAAATTCTCAAGACTCTTCACTCACGTTTTTGGAAGCTTTTGCAAACTGTGAGTATACATGACGCCTTTTATTTTAAACACACTTTGGGTGTAACATATGTAAACTATTAAAATATACACTTATACATGCAATCACACTATTCAATCAACCAATCCAATTAAACATGCTATAATGATATGCTTAGGATACATATATGCTAGAAGCCATTCTTGCACTATACTTGTCATTAACTTCGCGAGCCACCTTAACATGTATAGCGCTATAGGAGTAGCACACCACCCATTTGATGGCTCATTGTTAAGTATTCAATCGTTTAACGGTCTTGTTCATTGCGATGGCAAGATTACGCTAGTGGACACTTTGGGTTGACTTGTATTTGTTGCATGCTACCCTTGTCTTTTATGCCTTGTTTGGATTGAAACAATCTTTTATTATGTATGCTAGTACCGGACTTGTATGCAACGCTCTATGTGTTGATCGTTACTTTAACATATGTTGTAGGAAATTGATGATGAGACGTTGCAAGAAATCAACTAGGATGGACTTAGAAATGCACCATTTTAATTTGTTGTATTTCCTTTTTTGTCATTGTGATCAAACTTGCTAGATGTTGTATTTTTATCTTTCAAAACAATGTAATTCGCTCGGAATGAAATGAAATTCGAATTATTTAAATATTTTCACATTTAGTCAAGTTATAAAGTCTCGAGTAATCTCGTTTTCGTCTCACTCCGATGTTTCCGCTATCGATTGGAGCGTGACATTTGGCTTGTCCTGCTACGCAACATCCTAACAGGTTTGATTTCTCCAAAACCTTATTCATTAGTTCCCTCCATAAAATATTAGAATCCTAATATGAAATATCATAGATAGTAAGAGTGATCTATCTTGTTTTCTTGTATTGCAAAGAGTAGAAATACTAAGTATATATACAATAAAGTTAACGGAACCCTAATGGAACGTTAGCAGTTATAATTAAAGTTGGGTAGTACAACTAACATATTCTAAATAAGTAAAAAATGTATAATACTAATAACTAGCTTAATCAATATGGATCTCATGTTTAGTACCAAAGTCGTCAAAGACGGCCAAACTAAACTGTGAACATCTCGTCATCAGTTACTTAGGTATCATATTATACACTCAAAGCTTATTCTCATGACACAACCCACAGAATTAGGTTGGAGAATTAATCCTGGTGTGCAAGGCTAACGATGTTCTCAACTGCAGTTCAAACTCAAGGAACCAACCCATTCACCATCGGTTTGTAATTTGTGATAGCAACACATATAAAAGTCAGAAGTCCATTAAAACATATAAATTTGAAACGGACTATAAGTAAGCAAACCGAAAACAACAGGGGCTGAAAAACAAAAAAACAATATAAAGGGTGCAGATTGCAATTAACCCAAATTTATCATCGCAACGTTCGAGAAGAAGTTTCAAATTCATTTCCATATAAAACCAATTCCAATTTCAGAAATTCAATGGAAATTAGGGTTTCAAAATTTGAATTACTCCTGCAAACAGTAGATTTACACGAACCGGATCTAGCTTCATATCATCGTTCTCAGTCATTCTGCATTCTCCGTGTGTGAATTTGGAAACGAAACCCTAAAAAACAGCTAGAAATTTGAAGTAAAAGAGATGAAGAAAGTGTTTGGTGTTAAGAAGGACAAAACACCTCCTCCTTCACTCAATGAAGCTTCCGATCGAGTATTGTTTCTCTTTCATTGATTACTTTTTGTTCTGATTCGTTTAATTTGATTGTAAATGTGTTTTACATGCTGTTTATTGTGGTTAATTGTATGCGTTTATGCTGTATTATGTATAATACATTCTAGTTTGCTTTTGGCTTTGATCGTTAGGGATGGGATCGGTACAGTACCGGTATCGAAAGTATAGAAACCAAAAACGAGTAAAAATACAACCTGAATACTTAGATCTATTATGCTGCAAATGTACTGAAACCGAAAACCGTACCAGAAGGTATCTAAGGAGTAACTTTGTAGCACTGATGGTGCAAATGTACTGAGACCGAAAATCATAAAGATAAATACTGGTACCAGCATTGATGTTGTTCAGTAGGTATTGGTGCGGCACTGGTACTCGGTAAAAATGCTCATCTTAAATATCTAATGAGTATCTTTGTAGTATCACAATCCAATGTGATATGGAGGAAATTTGCTATTCATGTTATAGGATGGAAAGAGATATTTAGTCGATTAGAATTACCTTCCGAGGTATGATTGATGGTTGAAATAACAGCACGACAATTGGTTCTCAGTTCTCACTAGCTGTGATGGTATATCTTAAGGATGTTATATATATATATAGAGAGAGAGAGAGAGAGAGAGAAAGTGTAACATACAATTTGCCTTAACGTACATCGCGTACGCGATTGGTAAATCGCACGTTATGTTTCTAAAAACATATATATGGGAAATCGCATGTTGTACAAAAACAACAAAGTCGTACGTTGATATTTGATACCAAAATCGCATGTTTGATATTTGAAATCACCCAAATCGCATGTTGATAAAGCCCAGCGTACGCAATGTACGTTAAGCCCAATTGTACGTTAACCTCTCCCTATATGTGTGTGTATGTGTATATATATATATATATATTGCCTGTGTTTGATTATTATGTGCATTTTTTTGTAAGGATTTTTCTGTTTAGACTTAGGATACCATGGGAAACAGTTTCACTTTTTTTTCTAAACTTCCTCATCTAGCAAAACCAAGGTTATAATAGTGGATAACCCTTTCTTTAAAGATGATATATTGTTCGTAAATTCTGCTTTGATAAAATACGTATGCCAAAGTTATTTTTTGGCTTAATTACTCAATAGTCCTACCATTTTTTCAGCTGATTTAAGTTGGCTGTATATTTTTTTCTCATTTTTATTAATCTATAATTATCTTTTTCCCCCTAGCTGATTACTTTTTTATTGCTTATTTAGATCAATAAAAGAGGTGAGTCAGTAGATGAGAAAATCAAACGACTTGATGGGGAACTTGCTAAATATAAAGAGCAGATCAAACGAACCCGCCCTGGTCCAGCTCAAGAAGCTGTGAAAGCTCGGGCAATGAGAATTCTCAAGCAGAAAAGAATGTAAGTTACTAAATGCACGCATGTGTGTGTATTATCATCATTGGTAATAAGTAATAACAAATAATGATAATGCGTTTGTAACATGATGACATTGGACAATTGGCTTAAAAGAATACTTGCCGAATTAGAGAGTGATGATTTTCATTATGAATATAAAATGTTCATAGAACATATATGAATAATTTCTTACAACCTTTAATCACTCTTGTCAGGTATGAAGGACAACGAGACATGCTGTACAACCAAACTTTCAATCTAGATCAAGTTGCATTTGCTTCAGAGGGCATAAAAGATGCTCAACAAACAGTATGTTTCATTAATGTTAAGTGAATTGTTATAATCATCATTGGAATTCATCTTCTAATCTTCCTGTTCAGAACTAGGGGTGTTTGGGTGTGCGTTATTATTATCATACGATAAGATGGTCGCAATAATCAGTTTTGATGTTTGACAAAGTGATTTTGGTACTTGTGAGTTCTAGCTCTTGTAATCGCATCAAGTCATATCTTAATGTTATAATATACATAGGATTAGCTTAATCAAGTTCGTTGTTCTAGGGTTCGGTTTTTCACCTTACTGGTTTTGTTGGTAGCGCCATGTAGGAAATAGTTCAAAGCATGCAGGGTGGAGCTTTTTTTGTCCTCTGGTTGGAAGTTGCTGCCTACCTCCGTGAGGTAGTGGACCCCACCATCTAATATTAGGGTCCCGTTTTTCTTGAATATGCGTGTGAACCATAGCTTTGCATTTTTGTTCTTTTAAAAACACATGTCCGTTATTTTAGTTATATGCAAACTTCAAACTCTTGTCACTGATCGGTTTTGTATCTTTCAGATGTCGGCTTTGAAATCAGCAAACAAAGAATTGAAAGGAATGATGAAGACTGTAAAGATTCAAGAAATAGATGTCCGTATATGTTGTTACTTTTATAGTTTGTATCACTCTCATAGTTATTAAAGGCGCGAGGCGCTTTGTTGGGCCCGGGGCTTTATTTGCGCCTAGGCGTGCCTGGGTGCTTTAACTATGACCTGAAGCATAGTTTTTAAAGGTGTGAGGCGCACTGGCGATTTGTTGGGCCCAGGGCTTTATTTGAACCTAGGCGTGCCGGGGCTCTCGCTTTAATAACTATGATCACTCTACTGTTTGATATTCGCTAAATCTGAACCGTTTGGTTTGTTCATGTGAAGAATTTGCAAGGTGACATGATGGACTTGATGGAAGTTAGCAATGAAATACAAGAGTCTCTTGGTAGAAGCTACAATGTGCCTGACGACATTGACGAAGAAGATCTCATGGGTGGTACGTGTAAATAATTTGTCATCGTATTTTCAGTTTTCACTACAGTATTAGCAATTACATTTTCTTTTTCTTTGTCAAGTTTCAACCACATTGGATATTAAGTGTGCATACTCTGATACTTGTATATTATACGCCTTTCTTCAAGGAAAAACCGAACAAAATATTAGCGTGTATATTATTTTAGGATAATATATTAGAAGATTAGTATCATGTATTATTTGTGTTTATCTGTTTCCTATTTTAGCTCCTAAGAAGTCGGTCCTAGTCCTGTATATATATTTTAGATATTACTGAATAAGAGATCAAGGAATTACGATTACCTTTATGGTATCAGAGCTTTCAAGCTCTAAACCCTAGTTCTTCACAGATCCCAGACTACGAGTCTGCTGCCCCAGCCTTCTTTTATTCGTTTTTTTTTCAACACCCGTATTATCTTCACAGATCAGCCATGGTCGATACCAAGCAAACTGATGCTGGTTCATCATCCAACCCTAAAACACCTACTCTCCATCCTGTTTACACTGTTACAAACATCCAGAACAAAGTGCGGGTTCTGGATGGTACCAAGGTCACCTATTCGTCTTGGGTGAAACTGTTTCAGTTGACTGCTCGTGGTTACAAGGTAACAAACCACATCGATGGCACCCTTCCACCAGAGAAAACTGATCCTGACTACGAGTCATGGATGGAGATCGATGCCATTGTTCTGCAGTGGATTTACAGTACCCTCTCCGACGATCTCCTGGTTCGTGTTCTTGAAACTGACTCTACTGCTTTAGAGGCCTGGTTACGCATAAAGGCCTGTTCACCAACAACAAAGGATCTAGGGCAGCCACCCTAGAACATCAGTTTGTTAATCTGACTCTGAAATCCATGCCATCTCTCGACGCCTTTTGCCAAAGATTAAAGGATATTGCTAATCAACTGGCTGATGTTGACCAACCGGTCTCCAATCAGCGCCTCATCCTTCAATTAGTTAGGGGCCTACCATCTGAATTTGACACAACTGCAAGCATCATCAACAAGGAAATTCCTACATGGGAAGAGGCTGTTAGTTTGCTTCAGTCTGATTAGCAGCGACAAGAGGCACGGGAATCCCTTAATGCTTCAGCCGCCTCGTCAAACATCATGACTATCTCTGAAGATCAACAACCACCACACCGCAGGCAGCAGCAACAGCCTACACGCGGAGGTGGTGGCTCATACAGGGGCGGCGGCAGGAGTAACCGTCGCGGCGGTGGTTCGGGTTAACAACAGCAGCGTAACAGCAACATGCAATATGGACAGCAAAATTCTGGATCTTCAGGTTCTTTAGGTTCTTCGGGTTCTTCGGGTCAGCCCAATTGCAATGGGTCCTGGCCCAATAACAACAGTAATCGGCGATCAAATGGGCCCATGGGTCCTTGGCCAAACTGGTGGATGGCCCAATCCCCAGCCCCATGGTATCCACCACCACCCTGCCCATACCCGACGATGCCAGGGTGGGCTTCCCCTTGGCCTCAAGGTTTTGGCTCACAGCACAACCAGTCCCAATCACCAGCAGCCTAAACACCTCAGGCGCATTTAACAGAAGTGAACCCAATGGATCCTCAGGCCCTTGCTAATGCTTTTCAGGTCCTAAATGTTCAAGAAACTGATGATGGTGAAGACCCATGGGATGTGGACACTGGTGCTACTAATCACGTCACTGGGGACCAAGGTAAAATCTCTTTTTTCCATGATTTTTGTCTATTAAATTTGTTAAAGTTGGTAAAGGTAATCGAGTACCAATTCACGGATCCGGTAACACCACCATTACCTCACCTACCAAAAACTTTGTCCTTAACAATGTTCTTTATTCACCACACATCGTAAAAAACCTTATATCTGTCAAACAATTCACTAAAGATAACAATGTTTCTATGGACTTTGATCCGTATGGTTTTTCTGTGAAGGACTACAAAAGTGGGAAGATCCTAACCAGGCATGATAGCTCCAGCCCACTTTATCCTCTCACCAAGAACACTGCTTCAGCTTCCGCTTTTGTTGCTTCATCTTCGTCAACCGATTTTTGGCATGATCGTCTTGGACATCCAGGACATAATATTATGGATTTCTTTCATTCTAGTCATTTAATTTCGTGTAATAAGCGATCACGATAGCTCGTTTGTCATTCATGCCAATTGTCGAAACATAAACGATTACCATTTGCTAATTCAACTTCGTCTACTTTATTACCATTTGATATTGTTCATTGTGATTTGTGGACGTCGCCCGTACTTAGTAAATCTTGTTACAAATATTATATGGTGTTGATTGATGATTACACTAATTTTACTTGGGTTTTTCCATTGAAATACAAATCTGAAACTTTTTTCAAATTTGCCCAATTCCATAAATATGTTAAAACCCAATTTCACATTGATATTAAGTCGTTCCAATGCGACTTAGGGGTGAATTTGACAACACAAATTTTCGAAATTTTGCTACGGCAAATGGTCTTCACTTTAGGTTTTCATGCCCACACACTTCCCAACAAAATTGGAAGTCCGAACGCATGATTCGTCGTCTAAACGAAATCATGTTCTGTCTCTTAACTCATGCTTCGCTTCCATCCAATTTCTGGGTCGAAGCGCTTCATACAGCTTCCTATCTTCATAACATCCTACCGTCCGCCAAACTACGGTTTATAACCCCAATGGCTTCTCTCTATGGTCGTCAACCTGATTACGACCACCTCCGGGTCTTCGGATGCGCATGTTATCCGAACACGTCCTCAACCCGACCCCATAAATTAACCCATCAGTCCTCCCTTTGCGTTTTCCTTGGATACCCCGCTCATTTTCGGGGTTATCGGTGTCTCAACCTTTCTACCGGAAAGGTAATCCTCTCCCGGCACGTCACTTTTGCGGAGACCGTGTTCCCGTTTTCTAAACCCTCCTCACCTGTAGACCATACCTTTCTAGAAAGTGACATCTCACCACTTCTTTCACCACCTACATCTTTTCCGCATGCCCCACACACCCCTACGGATCCACCATCTCCTAACCAGCCTGAACCCAACTCTTCTCCGCCAACCTCGCCCTCTCCTACATCGCATCAGCCGCCTCCCTCACCTATTACCTACTAGCGACGAAGCAAAAACCTTCCCCCACCAAAACCTGTCTACACCAGCCCTTTTACTCAGCTCGCTAACTCGGGTTCACCGTCTCCCACGTCTCCCGCAGCCCCTATACCTCCTCCGCCCCCTCCCCCACCCAGACACCCGATGGTCACACGCACTCGTGATGGAACCATCAAAACCAACACACCCTACACATTACATACTTCCGCAAACCAACCTATCTCACCGGTACCTAAATCCCATATTGATGCCCAATCGGATCCTAATTGGCTTGATGCTATGAAAACTGAATATAAAGCTTTACAGGATAATAATACATGGGAATTAGTGATTAGACCTCCGGATGCACATGTCATCCGTTGTATGTGGCTGTTTCGCCATAAGTTCCATGCTGATGGCACGTTGGAAAGTTATAAGGCCCGCTTAGTTGTGAATGGGAAATCCCAGCAGGTTGGTATTGACTGTGATGACACTTTTAGCCCCGTCGTAAAACCATCCACTATACGCACTGTCCTTAGTCTTGCGGTTTCGCGGGGATGGCAAATAAATCAGTTAGATGTTAAAAATGCGTTTTTGCATGGTGATTTGAACGAAACTGTTCATATGCATCAACCACCAGGTTTTAAGGACCCTTCTAAACCACATCATGTGTGTAAGCTACAAAAGTCTCTCTATGGCCTCAAGCAGGCCCCTCGGCATGGTACCAACGGTTTGCAAAATTTATTACTTGTGGTTTTATCAGCACGGTTAGTGACACGTCCTTATTTGTCTACAAACACGGTAATCAAATGGCGTATCTTCTCTTATATGTAGACGATATTATACTCACAGCTTCCACTGATACATTACTTCGTCAAATTATTGGCTCACTATCCAATGAATTTGCTATGACGGACTTGGGCTCTTTGCATCAATTTCTGGGTATCACGGTCACCCCTAGACAAGGTGGTCTATTTTTATCGCAAGAGCATTACACACATGACATTATTGCTCGGGCTAACATGACAAACCGTAAGCCATGTGCCACACCTGTGGACAGCTTCTAAATTAAGTGCTTCATCTGGTCCCCCGCTTTCAGCTGGTTCATTATACCGTAGCCTTGCTGGTGCACTGCAATATCTTACGTTTACACGTCCTGACATTGCCTATGCAATCCAACAAGTTTGTTTGTTTATGCATGATCCTCGTGAACACCATTTTCAATTTTTGAAGCGTATTCTATGTTATTTAAAAGGCACGAGTGATCAAGGTATTCTTATTCGTCCCTCCAAGTCTAATGCTCTAATTGCATATTCAGATGCTGACTGGGGGGCATGTCCGGATTCCCGGCGTTCTACGTCAGGCTATTGTGTTTTTCTTGGCGATAATATTGTGTCATGGTCATCAAAACGGCAAGCTACCATTTCTCGTTCAAGTGCCGAGGCCGAATACCGTGGGGTAGCTAATGCCGTTGCTGAAACGAGTTGGTTGCGCAACTTATTGACAGAACTACATGTTCCGATTCGTACAGCCACTGTTGTCTACTGTGACAACATATCAGCCGTTTACTTATCTGAGAACCCCGTTCAGCACCAACGTACTAAACATGTTGAGTTGGATATTCATTTCGTACGCGAAAAGGTCAGAATTGGCGCAGTTCGGGTCCTCCATGTTCCTGCTGATTACCAATACGCTGATATTTTTACAAAATGGCTGCCTCGTCAACTTTTCTGTCGTTTCAAGTCCAGCCTGTGCATTCAGCCTTCTTCCGCTCAGACTGAGGGGTGTATTAGCGTGTATATTATTTTAGGATAATATATTGGAAGATAAGTATGATGTATTATTTGTGTTTATCTGTTTCCTATTTTAGCTCCTAAGAAGTCGGTCCTAGTCCTGTATATATATTTTAGATATTACTGATTAAGAGATCAAGGAATTACGATTACCTTTACAAAATTCGTCAACCAAATTCAAAGTTTGTTATATTTTAAGTAATTATTAAGAAAAAATATAAATTCTGAAAAGTTACAAAAATATTGTCCCAAAGTTAGCTATGAATATTTTGCCTTGTTGTAATTATTTTTAAGTATGTTTTTCTTCCTTCCTTATTTTCAAACTTTTTTTCAAGTTCTGATACTCTAGCTGTTAAAATTAAAGTCAGTGTTTTTTTTTGTTATTTTAGTTTTTAAATGAAGTTTTTGTGATGACTTGATTTAAAACAAATGCAATATGCATACTTTGTCTCTAAAATCTAATATGATGAAACTATGCTAATTGTTTGGAAAGTTGGTTCTAAGTTTAAAATATAATGCTTTTACGCACTATTACGTATAATAAAAGAAAACAAATCTGAAGATTATTTCTACCAATTATGAAATGAAAAATGTGGAATTTTTAGAAGACTGGAAATTATGAGAAAAAAATAAGAATATTAGATTAATTAAAACAAGGGCAAAATAGGTAGAACTAAATACCAAATAATCATTAATTTTAACTATCATGTATATATAAATAGAAAACTTATATACATCTCTTTGCATGAGTCTCTACTTTGTAGAACAACCCCTGTGTTATCAAAGGTTTGTACTAATGTAGCAGCTTAGATGTTTGTTTTTTAGATTACTAATAAAAAGAATATGTGACAATATGCAGAACTTGATGCTCTTGAGGCAGATATGAGCCTAGAAACAGAAGGTGAAGGGTACCTTCATATCTTCAGCCAGATAATGAGCCCGATTACAGTGATGAACTCAACCTGCCTTGTGCTCCCATTGGGCATGCAATACCAGCCCGAAAAGTTAACAATCAAGTGAGTTTTACATAAACAATGGGTCGTTTATATGCATAAACGGGTCAATTTGAGTTACATTGTGTCTCCAATTGTCATATAGGCTTTTGAAATCAAATTTAACCTCAATTCCTTTACGAAGTTCAAGAGAAGAAAAAAGGGTTTGTGGGTCGATGACCACCCGCCCGTTTTAACTTGTTATCTAGCCCGGGCTGATGCTGATGATCTTTTACAGGTTGATGATGAATTTGGTTTACCCCAAGTTCCCTGTGCGTCCCTACGCGGTTAGGTGGAAGATTGTAAGTTTGTAACTGCCAGCTGATGTAACATGGTTTGTTAATTTCTTAAGAACGTTGTAAAACTAGTGTGCAGAACCTGCACACGCAAAATACTATCTGCATCCATTCAATTAACCGTTTATGAACCACCTTTAATCCCCCCCCCCCCCCCCCCCCCCCCCCCCCAAATTGTTGTTACTGTAGTTAGGTTGCTAGGTACAAAGCTCATGATCAAGGGACTTTGCTCTAGGGGGTGAGCGAAAAACCACCAGTAATAGAACCATAGCGAAATACATGTATTAATCGAACCAATTACAAAACTGATGGTTTCATTACTATTTTCTATAACTGATAATGTGGTTCGATTGGTTATATATGTATATGAAACTAGAGAAGTAAACCGAGCTACATTTTTTTGAAAGTGACAACCAATAGTTATAAACTTTGGTAATTATATTTGGGATGATGATTATTTAATAACATGTGATAAAAGTCCACAGCCAGGATCACAAAAGTTAATATATATTTTTATTTCTGGATGTCTAGTGTTTAAAATTGATTATATATCTCATTTAAGTTCATTTATTAAATTGTTTGTATGATACACCTAACTATAGTGATAATGTGCTTAGAATAATAATTTGGAAAATGGTTAACTGTGACTTAGTTTGATCCAAATAGTCAAATTTAAGAAACTGTTCACCTAATTGTTCAATGAATGTTTTGAAAGTCATTTCCAGCCAAAAGACTGATAAATGAGTAGCATTAAGAACTAGTATGTAGTGTTAATCTAATATAGTCGGAAAGATAAAGGGATGCATTGTATCACATTTAAAGTAATAGACACAAGTTGTATCACATTTAAAGCAATAGACACAAGTGATTGCCCTTGGTATGTTCTATATGCATGTTAAATTTATCTCAAGAGTTATAGATGATGAATTGTGTGACAAGCTTTATACTCTTTTTGGTAAAAGAACTCGCCTAACAACAAAACAAGGGTTAAAAGGTTTAGTGGTTTTCATAAATTTCGCTAATATTACAAATGTTAACAAGCTTCACCACCAAAGCGCACAAACCATTCTGCGATGTCACTAGTCCCCTAAAAATCACCATTTGGATAACGTAACAAATACCAACCTAAACATGATTCTTAACATACAAAAACATTAAAACTCTTACGATTTGATTTGAATAAAATAGCCCTACACTTTATCATTTTCTATTGGTGGTACCGCCGCCATTAAGTTGCCTTCTTCCGCTTGTTTGCTCTCGTCAACCACTCCTGTCCCCTTGGCAGAGCCGCCCTCCTCGGCCGCTTGTTTCTCATCCTTGTTACCCAATAAGCTGTAGTGCACCCAATAAGCTTCCAAACCCATTGCAACCTTGAATTTGAATTCGAATCGGTTAATAAAATAGAAAAGTATGAGGGTGTATGTTGTAACGAGGTGAAAGATGAAGGACTTACATAGAGAAAAGGGTCATTTCCAAGGAGGCCAAATATAAACCAGGAAGTACCACACGAGAAAACCATTAGTGATAGAAAAAATGGCATGAATTCCACACTCTTCGTCCTTATCACTGTCCTCTACAAATTGCAAAGTCAATTAAAGTCAAAACCACATAAAATATAATAAAATATTTCTTTTTTGTATAATTTTGCACTTTTGCAAACATAAAAACACTTGAAGTTACTTCATTTTATTACTTTACTTTTCATGTTATTATGTAAATGCTACGGAATGTATAGATTAGAACATTTTTTTTACTTTATTTCCATCTTTCTATTCACGTATCTACTTTATTTTCTTAATAGGTTGTAAAATTCAAGACATTATGATGATACATAGAAATAAAGTCGATACATAACATGTGTCATGACCACATAGATATAATTTGATATAACATGCTTAGTAAAATATAAGTATTTTTTTATATTTTCCTCTCTCAAAACACAAACTATATTGTGATTTTCTTCTCTCAATACACAAATTATATTGTGGTACACAATATATAGTAGTAAAAAATGCTAATCAACATCCAAGTCTAGTTATTCAATGTATTCACTTTATTTCACATGTTACCATAAGTATTTAAGAACTACTTTTACCATTTGAATTTGAACATGAAATTGTTGTAAGTGTATCTACTTATTCAACTATCTATCTTATTTTCTTAAAATGTATGTCATGTACTTAAATTACAAGATGTTTACGATGATACATGAAGATAAAGTAGATACGCGAAGCCTATTGTGGTATTTCATGCCTATCTATAGGCATATATAATCTGTTGCAACATTTTTACTAAAACTCTTACAAAAATGTTCTTTCTCATGGCTTTCTAATCTAAAACCATGAAGCAACAGAAGCAACACATTATGCAAACTTACCACGATCGAGAGCGGCGACGCATACATAATAACTGAAAACACGGCAGCCGCAAACCCACAGAAGCACCTTCGCATATCACCCGCAAGAACCAAAACCGAAACCAAAGCAACCGTAGCAAACGCCACAAAAACAAATACAACCAACCAACAAACCGCTTCTCCTTCTTGGGAGCATACATAACAAACACCATCACATACAGCCCCTCGATCACCGCTCAAACCCCGTTAATAACCGTCACCAGTGCATTATTCTCCGACACAAACGGCAGCCCGTACCATCCGGATAATAGACAGTTGAGAAGTGTCATTGGGTATGGAACACCAGAGAATTGTTCTGTTGAACTGTTGTTGATGATCCTCTGGAATGTGATCCTGTAAGTAAAGACAAAAACATTTGTTAGTTTTGTTATGTTGTTGGTTACATTTTGAATTAATAATCGTTGGTTATTTGTTCACGTTGGTGCGAGGAAGAGGAAGAGTCCGGCTGCATTGCCTGTGCAAAAGAAAAAGATAAATAATTGGTGAAAAATCGGATTGAAGATGAAGAAGAAGATGAAGATGAAGAAGAAGGGGTTGGTACCGAAGATGCCGAAAAGGGTGTGGAGGATGGAGACTGATGCCATTGTTGATTTGGAATGGAGAAGGTGAAGATGATGTATGGATTGAAGTTGAAGGATTGTTTGTTGGTTTGAATGAAATATGCAAAAACAGATGGTAACTTCTTTTCAACTGCTGTAAAGAGGGAATGAATAATAATATTTAAAAAAACTCGACTTAATTAGGTGCTTGTGGTTTGATTTGTATTGTGGGTTTGGTGCATAAGTTTGAAATGTTGTATGTTTGATCCCTATGGTTTATTCAACAGTGATATAATAGATGGTTTTTGAATTGGATGGGCGTTAACCTTTTCTAGACTAATTATATACATATATATATATATATATTTTAATTTTTAAATATTGTTTCAAGGACAGTTTTGTATATATGATACTAGTGGGATAGAGTGTGTGTCAAGTGTGTTTAATGTAAGGTTATACAACTCGTATAGGTAACAAAAAATCACATTTTATCAGAAAGATAAGATTTTGTGATAAAACTTTTTTTTTATAAAAATATAAATTTGATATAATTTTATAAATAAAACTAACCGACTGTATGATGTTTGTTTGTGAAATAGTATTTCTTTTTATTTAATAAAAGTAAACCATTGTAACACTTTGTAATAAAACTGGGTGCCAGAGGAAAATAAGTTAAAAGTTGGAAGTAGTGCGGTACAATCCGTAAGTTAAAAGTGTTATCGGTCAAATGATGAAAGTTATGGTTATTTAAATCTAATATTCCTAATTTTAAATACTAGAAATTGTTGATGGAAAAGATTATTATATGATAATTGCAAATGAAAAGGTACAAGATATAATTTAGGTGCAAGAAACCGGGTTTTAAAGCAATGGATACAATGTTCTAAAAAGAGTAAATTGCCAAAGTAGTCCATGAGGTTTAGACATATTTGTCAGTTTCATCCAAACAACTTATGTACTATATTGCCCTTCATTTTTTGAATTTTTTTGTCATTTTCATCAGAACGTCTAACTTTTTTTTTACTAAAATCGTCCATAAGATTTGTGATTTTTTTTGTCATTTTCATTCAAATGTCTGACATAAAATAAAGCAAATTAGACGTTTGGATGAAAATGGCAAATCATCCCAAAAGTGAAGGGCAATATAGTACAAAAAAGTTGTTTTGGATGAAACTATCAAACATGTCCAAACCTTAGAGACGATTTTGGCAATTCACTCTTTTAAAAAGGTTAAAAAACATAACAGTCAAAAAAATATTTTCAAGCTTCCCTTGCTTTTTAAACAATAATAACTCAAGAGAGTTATAATTAGTGGAGGGATTAGAGAGTGGATCATTATAGTTATCAAGAATAAAAGACTCATCTATACTCATATTTGTAGATGTATTTATTTGATAGTGTTTAGGATAAAAATGATTTTCCCTAAAAATAGGAGTAAATTTCGTGTGCTCAAGTGAGATCAGAAATGTCTTTTGATGTAAAAACATTACCCACCTTTAATAAAGTGAAATTCTGAGTCATGTTTTAAATTCCAGCATACTTCCAATGATACACGAATATAAATTAGATTCACGAAATAATTTCACATGTTTCATGTTTATTTTTGTAAATTTCTTAATCAGTTTTTTTATAAAAATATGTCATCTTTTAAAAATAAAATAATCAAGGTTTTGTTCCAATCAACAAAGGTAACAATTTATTCCATTTTGTTAAATAATCTTGTTTATTGTAAAGTGTAAACGACTAACTAATTCTT
The DNA here is from genome assembly GCA_947069175.1 of Scalesia atractyloides. NCBI lineage: Eukaryota > Viridiplantae > Streptophyta > Magnoliopsida > Asterales > Asteraceae > Scalesia > Scalesia atractyloides. The sequence continues at coordinate 45,594,184 of CAMTDV010000011.1, forward strand.
GGATAATCATATTTCAGCAATTCTGATATTATATACAAGATTATATTTTTCATATTATATCACATCACAAAATGAAACAGTCATAAAATTATAGAAAATTGGGAAGATTATCAAAATTCACCTGCTTTTAATTTTTCCAATATAACTCACATAACTGAAGATTCATTGATACAAAACATCATAAAAACACAACTACAAAACAAAGATTGTTGAATGGAACACAAGTTTAATCAATCAACTTCCAAATACGCGATGAAAACAGCAATATTCACTTGAGGCTTTTCGCCTTGCGGTTTTTTTTTTCCTCAATACCTGATTGAGTAAATCTGCATCTAAGAACCTCCAGAACATCTTCAAACTTTAATCCTCTGCGGATCAATAAAACCATTTCATGATACAACACGTCTGCCATTTCTGATAAAGTTCTTGACTCATCTTCACTCTCTTCAAGTGTTCTGCAAAACTCATCTGCTTCTTCACTGAAAGGGAAAAAATTGCATGACATCACCCAGTTATAGATAATAACATAAGGGAAAATCACGAAAAATGGACATTGACCAGTCAAAATTACGAAAACGAACATGCTTTGCGACTGTCAATCCCTGACTATTGCGTCTATGGTAGAGTCTGCGTCTAAGATTGTACCATGGGTTTTCCGCGCCTATTTTTTTCTTTTCCACCACGATTTTATACGAGCATAACTTTTTCATACGATAGTATTTTCTTATTAAAAATAGGAGGATGACACATGTCAACTTCCTATTCGCTAGGATTCATAATACTACCACAGACGCGAACCATGTTCATCAATGTCCATTTTCTTGATTATCCCATAACATAACCCAAATCAACGTATTCAAATATCGCATGACATCAGCATACCGGATCTTTGAGCACAATAGCTTGTCATCGAGCAATAAACGTTTTGTCCATGATGGTTTGCCTTGTTCAGGTGCTGACAATTCTTCTTTTCTTTTGGCAAGTGTGGATTCCAGCGAGTACAATGTGGTCAACGCAAGATTATTTTCTTCAACCTTAAAATAAAAGAAAATATCAAATGGATGCAAGATCAAACGCATACAAAATTACAAAAAAAAAATGAAAAAAAGGCTAAAAAATAAGTAATGCGCACCTCTGGCTTATTTAGAGAATCAAATATGGAAGTGTAATAGCATGTCTCGGATCCAGTGTGACAAGTAGGACCATCAGGTTTTCCGAGGTATATAATCTGAAGAAATGTTAAATATTTCAGTCATCTTTTTTCAAAAAAAAAAAGAGTAAAGTACACGAATGGTCCTTGTGGTTGATCAAAATTTTGGATTTAGACCCTAGCTTTCTAAAAGTACATGGATGGTCCATGTGGTTTGCATTTTGCAACGCATTTAGTACCCAATGTTTGTCAAAAGTACATGGATGGTCCCTGTGGTTTGCACTTTGTAAAGCATTTAGTCCCTAATTTGGACCTGCTGAAACCTTTAGATTTGTTAGCTGGGGACTAAATGCGTTACAAACCGCATACCAAACAGACCATCCGTGTACTTTTGAAAAGCTAGGGACCAAATCCAAAATTTGGATTAACCACAGGGACCATCTGTGTACAACACGATGGCTGCTAAACAATGTCACAGAAGTACAACAATGTCTCGTGAATGTTTCAATATTTTGCTTGTCCTGCTTGCCAATATCTATAATACACTTTAACAGAGACTAAAGAGAGAATATTGTAGATCAAAATCGATACAAGAAATGAAAATCTTGACCCTCTTACCTACAAATGGGTCGGTTTGGGGGGTTGTACTTCATCTCTAACAGGTGAAGGGTTGCAGTAAAAAATGCAAATAAAAAAGAAAGTGTCACATGGGCTAAATGTTATTCGAGCTATGCAGTTAATATTGGTGATATATCACCGATATATCAGTTATCGGTCCCTATGTAAAATATCGGTACCGATATTGTCGACGATATTGACCGATATTATATCACCGATTTTCCCGACATCAGTACCTTTCTTCTTAGTTCTATTCTACCATTCGTCTTTCTTCTTATTGCTGCTACGAGTAAGTCTTAATTATTAATTGTTAAATGTTAGTGTTTTAAGTCTTAATCAATTCCTACTAACTACAGTTGTTAATGTTTTGCAAGTTGCAAAAGGTTGATTTGTTAATGGTAGGAGAGTATACTGAATTGTTAGTGTTAAATTGCTATATATATATATATATATATATAAATTCTACATGATATTAAAATTATCGATATCCCACTGCGATAACCTATATCTCAAATATCGGTCCTTGACCGATATCCGATTTTTTACTGCATTAATTGCATAGAAGGGTTGCGATAAAAAAGAAATTGCCACACGGGGTGAATGTCATCCAAGATGTATTCAAATGCATACAAACTAATACTTATATTTCATACGAAAACTTCATTAATAAAAGGACATATGTTGCATTTTTCATGGGCTGGACTGGATAATTTACTGGTTTAAGCGTGAAAGGACTTACAGAATCACGATCACAATCGAGGAAAATATCATGAACATTGATGAAGTTAAGAGAGGTTTCGCCTTTAGTCCACAACGTTGATCGTGATCGACTATAAAAAGTTGCTTTTTTGGAAGTGATTGTGGTTGCAAGTGCATCCCTATTGGCAAATCCTTGCATTAGTATTGCTCCTGAGTCAATGTTTTGAGCTATAGCCACAGCCAAACCCTTTTCGTCCCATTTCACACTCTCCAATACTAAGTTTATCTGAAATAGTTTTTTAAAATTTCAATAAATACCAAGTAATTGACAATGTCAAGATGTTACCGCTAGTTAGTCGTCATGCATCATATAAGAAGAAAAACATAAGTTAAATATCTTTAGCTTGGTCCCATTTGTTTTTTAAGAGTTAATTGTCATTTTTGTCCCTGTGGTTTGTCCAATTATGCCAGTCCAGACCAAATTTGTACCATTTCTCACCCTGACACTTCAAACATGCCAGTTCCGTCCAAAAAACTAACGTCTTTTAAACATGTTGCTTAATGAAGGGTAAAAATGTCATTTTCCTTTTTCTCAAAGGGGTGGGATTTTAATATGGTTTAAAAAATAGGACAATAAAAGAAAATTGGAAAATGACATTTTTATCCTTCATTAAACAACAGGTTTTAACATATGTTAGTTCTTTGGGATGAATTGGCATGTTTCAAGAATCTTAGGGACACAAATGGTACAAATTGAAATCTGACCTAACATAATTGGACAAACCACAGGGAAGAAAAAAAGGGAAAATAAAAGAAAATTGGAACTTTTTTACCCGTTCATTAATTTTCTTACCTTGCATTTTTATGTTATAGTTACAAAAGTACTCTGCTTGAAAAGTTGTAGTTTCCAAAACGGCTAGAAAGGTTAAGATTCGTAGTCTGCTTGAAAAGTTGTAGTTACCAAAACGGATAAAAAGGTTAAGATTACGGAAATGGGTCACCCCCTAAAGTATATTTGTTTTACGACATTGTCCACTTTTAATATTGTCCTGTTAACAGTTGTTTGAGCTAGAGGCGTGAATCTAGAATTATTTACTTATAGTCACTTGAATCGTAATCAAATACGAGGTGGTAAATCTGCCGTCTGAATGCATGATCGTTCACAAAGTGGTTTTGTTTTTATTTAAATTTTGGAAGAAACTAATGAAAACATGAAGCACAAGATTTACAATATGTTACCTTAGATTGAAGGTGAATATCGTGATCTGGTTTCTTAATGCAAGCTTTGATAGAAGAACATCTATTGTTGGATGTATTGCTTCGAGTGGACCCACTGACGGGGTTGAAGATGCATTCCCGTGAAGAAATTCGCAGAGATTGAAGTCCATGAAAGTTTGCAAACGCCATATGGAATCAAGAAAATTATCCTATAAAAGAAAAGGTTGATTTGAAGATACCATGAGTAAAACACTGCAAAATATGGTTCAACACTTTAACTATATCAGTAGCGGTGAACATTAATCAAATGCATGAATGTTATAGAATCCAATTAAAGGTCTTAATAACAAGCGACTTACCCCTGCGTTTGATTCAAAGTACAAACTTTATAGCACCAAGACACATAGAAATGATATCATCTAAATTGAAGTATTAAACTTTACACAGTTCATCCTGAAAAAGCCCATGTTTTGACTTTTGAGAGCCTTCCAAATGCAAAAATGAAATGATTATTTGTAGTTTAAAAAAAGATTAATGCATGATTAAACTATAAATGAAACCATGTTAACACAAACTCTTCTTTAAACAAAACCAGCAAATTTTTTTCCATGCTCAACTTTTAAAAGAGAATTTTGGCACAAGTGTAGTAACATGCAAATCCGGCAAACTAGCGAAGCGGGTTCGACTGCGTTGGGTATTTGGGTCGAACCGACCCGTTTCTATTTGCTCTCCTTTTGTTCATTTGTTTTTGATAATTTCATAATAAATGAGCATGAGCAAAAATCTACAATATAACAAGAGTTTGTCAACAAACAGCTATAGTTGTATCTTTAAGATAAGCAATTGACAAGGTAAATGTAGCACTCTGAAAGCAGAACTTTAACAGTATGCAAAATGTTTAAATTTCATAATCACTGCTTCTGATAACACATGCAAAATCGCAAATGAATACATCATCAGCAAACTAGTTCAATCGATTTTCTTAATCTGAATTTGACCAGTCAAATACATCATAATCCTCAATTAAATTTAAGGAATTATCGCAAAATGGAGCCCTAATCTAAGAAATTGTCGCAAATGAAATGTTTAAAAATAAAGTTATGATGATACCTTCGCCGGAAAAAGGATGAGTAATCGAAGATGCCGTCGCGATGGAGCTACTTACCACTGTTCACTGTTTTGGGGTTTCCGGCTGAATGATTTTATAACCTTTTAATATTCCTCTCATTATAGATATAGAGACATTTTAATTATGATACTCCATTGGTTTAAAAATATAATCAACTTTATATAATAAATAAATAAATTCTCATATAATATAATAAATGTAGGGTCCTAATATGAGTACACAACACCCGGTTGGGTGGGTACGTGTCACTACACCGGGAAATACAAAAGAAATTGATACGGGTAATACGAGTTGGGGATCGAAAGTCATAGGATCTAAAATTATATCTCACCGGGGTGGAAACATATATACCTAAAAAATTCTATACGAAAACCACATACTGAGCACTGCTGAGCGAAAAGTTCGGGAGGGGGGGAGGCGGCCCCCCAAGCCCTCCACTAAGCTGTGCCCTTGATACGAGTCATATCACTTGTCACGTTAGTCATTTTATGTTGTTGTACTATCATATGGCCCTAGAATGTGAGCGAAACACTCTCGTACTGATTGTATAGTCAACTTAACCCTCTCAAAAAGCCCATACGACACATGACCTTTTTATACGGCCTATAGATCGTATCAATGGTGTATGGATATCGGCTGCTTTAAACATAACATGTGTATCTTGCATGTGTAACTTATTTTTTCATTTTTTACTCTTTATTTTAAAAGTTTTTACCATGAATATAATCTTTCATTCGTGGTTTACATATGAGAATTTGCATCTAGTTTTGCTATGTTTTGTGTGTGACTGATCACATTTTGATGTTTATGTTGAGATTTATACATTCAAGTTCAGCCAGTTTTTATAGGAATTTTGAGCCGGTAACTGCATTTTTTTAGAAACTAAACTAAATTGGTCAGGTTAGCTATGTCTTTTAACAACCAAAATGGTTCGGTTTGGGTTGGGTATTTTTCTAAAGACGGGATCTTACCATTAGATCTTTGAAGGTATGTTTAGAAAGAACGGGACATTTTACCTCTTATTTTTCAAAAGTGTTACGAATAAAAGAAACACTATATTTATTTTAACTTTGTACCAAAATTATATAGATTCATAAAACATTATTTAAACCTTTTGTGAATATACCAGGCCAATTTCAAACCACAAACCAACTGTAAAAGTTAAAATAAATATAGTTTTTCTTTTCACGCTTTTCTTCGTAACACCTTTGAAACATAAAGGTTTGAGTAGTTCAGACGGTTTTAAAGGTTTTTAAACATCCCATAGTTTATATATTGTTTAAGTAAAAAAACACCAAATCAAAGGCTTACTGAACTATGAGAACGAGTTATTGGTGGTGATGCATGGTTGTTGATTATGGTGATGGTTAAGACGAAGATGACGGTGGTGTGGTGTACTTTTGAAGAAAGGATGTGTGTGTGTATATATAGGATTCCATTCATTTCGAGAAAGAATCAACCCAAGTAGCATAATACATAAACCATATTACTCCAACACTTTCTGTTAGGATTCAGGATCCTGCTGTCTTGAGCATACTCTGGTATCTTGACATGGCTAAAGATTCTGAGTCTTGGTTTTACTAATGTTTGTTTTGTCCTTTTCAGGGAATATTCTTATGGATATCACATGGCAACGGCTAGAAGGTAGAGAATTCCTGAAATTGCGCAATGTAAGTTGGAGAAAATGTGTGGAAAAGAGTTGGAGAGCTTGTAAAGGTCACTTGCCGTCCTATGAGGATCCGGGAAAATCGGACTTCTTGTTTACTATAAATAACTTGATTCGATCGTTTTAGGAGTAACTTTTTACGCACTAAACACTCATTGCACTTGCAACAAAGCTCTGTAACACATAGAATTCGATCGATCAAGCTCACCATTGTAAACTCTTTCTAAGTGTTTAATAGATTGGAGCTAGGTAGTTTCCAGCTCCCGGAGTTTTTGTGCCGTCGATAATCTCTTATAGATATCAAGGGCTTTTCCTCGTAACAAATTGCTTGTGTTCGTATTTATCTACTACATTCAACCTTAATTCGTCATACTTCAACTATTTTATTAAGCCTACTAAACATAAAACCGGTTTTCTAAACCAGGGATCCTGACATTCATTCCAGGATCCTCGATGGCTGACTTATTATCTTTTAAAGCACCCTAGCTCACTTTCTCAATTTGGTTGTTAAATTGATCTTTACCCGTTTTGATCAAAACACTGTAGCGTAATACATATAGAGTTTAATACAATTTGCAGAACAAGTTCAAACTCAAAACTTGAAACACAAATTCAATAAAAAGTATAGTTCTATAACATGAAAAGAAAAGAAAATATAAAAAAGATAAAAACTTGATATATTCAATGTTGAGTAAACTGCACAAAACTTCCTTTATATTTTCTCAAACTTGCAGGTTTCAGCCTTTATGTTTAAAACTTGCTGAAAACAACCTTTACATTTATTTTTGTTGCGGGTTCAATCCTTTACGACTAACCAAGTTAATTATCTCAGTTTAAGTTCCTCACATGCCTAACATGTGAGGGTATATTTGTAATTTTAGTTCCTCTTCCTGTAAAACCTACAAAAAAGCCACTGTACCATTTACCTTCAATTAAAAATCCTACCCATGATTCTTAATTGCTTTTGTTGGACAATCCAACATCATAATTGAAGTACGGCAGACGAATTACAAAGCAATATTGGCTGAAAATTTTTGTTTCTATATCCATTATTTGAGCATGTCAATTTTTAAAGCAGGTTTCAATGTAAGGTTTCTGGTTATAATTGCTTGTGTATTGTTGTTTAAATGCTCAATTTCATTAACATGGGCAATGAGATAAACACAATTTATCAGCTGAGAAATAAATATATGCACGACATTCAAGTGCATTTAGATTAGATATGCATCTTATGCTTGTTCCAGTCTCTTAATTATTTTAAACGGGTATGAGCTTTCAAGTTTGATTAACTCAAAAATCCGAGCAATCGGGTATCTGATGTTTGATTAGGAGTACGGGCATATGTGTGTTAAATAAAATGAAATTAAATCAAAGAAACACATAAAAGTTTAATAATTTGATTGATATGGCAGAATTATTCAATACTTCATTTCTAGACTACAAAATCTTCATGATCTAATTTTATTGCATGCTGCCTTGATCGGAAGTTTAACCATGGTATATGCATAGGTAATGTAAATGCTTTTAATATTTTTAAAACCAAGGGATATAAGATTCCCAATATTTGCAGGGGGTGGGGGTCTTCCTCTTAACAGCTTTTGCCTTTGGTGTGACTGGTGGTAACGTGAGTGTTGACACCGTGGCTTTTGTGGTGATTGCAGGAGGTGGGAATGCTTTTTTGATTATCAGGGTTGTGCCACCTCTTTGTTTGGATCAACAGGGCTGAAGCCTGAAGGTGGAATAGCATGTCGTTTCCTTTCATTGATCGCAATGGTGAATAAGAACATGTGGATCTGTGAATCCTTCGCAATGGTGAATAAGAACATGTGGATCTGTGAATCCTTTCACAATAACCATTTCATTACAATTGATTCTAGGGTTCTCAGTTGAAGGTGAAGAAGAATAATAGGATATGGTTTTTAGTTGAAGGTGATGAAGATGAATGAAAATGGTACGATGGGTTTTTTGGGGTTTGATAGGAAGAAGAATTAAAAAGACAAATATACCCTCACATGTTAGGCATGTGAGGAGCTTAAACTGAGATAATTAACTTGGTTAGTTGTAAAGGATTGAACCCGCAACAAAAATAAACGTAAAGGTTGTTTTCAGCAAGTTCTAAACATAAAGGCCGAAACCTGCAAGTTTAAGGAAACATAAAGGACGTTTTGTGCATTTTACTCTTCAAAGTTTGAATGCTTCTCTTAACTTGATACTGAAACTATTGTCTAGGCTCTTTTTTGGTGCTGAACCAGAATTTCCTTGCATCATGGCCACAAACTCATTGTAATCTATGCGTCCATCCTGAAAATTATTAACAAAATAAAATAAAAAAAAACATGAATATGAACATGGTTACTATCAAGAAGATGACAACTGTGAAGTCAACAGAGGCCTGAAGTAATCCCTTTGTAGGTTGGGTTGGGTCTAGGGGTGTAAACTAGTCGACACCCTCGTGAGCTGCTCGAGATAGGCTTTCAAAAAGCTCGAAACAGGACAAGCTTGAGCGCGGACTCAAACTTAAATTGAAGCTTGTTTAATAAACGAGCCCAAGCTGCATACACCGAGCTTGACTGGTTATTCATATAATAAATTAATAATAGTAACTTTTACTTAGTATGTAAATATATATTACATAACAAATATTAATATTATTATAATAAAAATAACCAAGTATGTTATATATATAAAAATTATATTATATTTACAATTAATACAAAAATAATTATGCATATAAATCAATTAATAAATAATAAATGCCCAGGCAGAGCCGAGCTCAAGCTTGAAAATTTTTCTTACGAGCTGAGCTCGAGCTTAGGCAGTTCAGCTTGGCTTGTTTACTCCCCTAGTCGGGTCAAACACGTTTGTTGACTCACGAACTCTTCTTTTGTCAATCTTTTTAATTTATAGATGATTAAGGTGTTCAATATGATTATAAAAACTATATTACTATGATAAATAGTGTGAATAAAACAGCTTGAGATAATGGATGCATCAAAAAATATTTGTATTGCTTAGGACCATTACTTTTTGGATCTATTAAAGAAAACAAAACCCAACTCAAACCATTCGTAAGTATACGGGTCGGAATTACCACCTCTACTTACCTCCATGCAAAACCGTACATGGTTTTAAAAAATGGTTGAGGTGGGCGCCTCAAGGCGAAACACCCAAAAAACGATTCTGAGGCGCGTCTCAGAGGGTTTCTATTGTATGTGTGCCTCAGAGGGCTGAGGCGCTAAAAAGGCTGCGCCTCAGGGGTTTTTGATGTTTTTGACCTTTTGTGTCAATCTCAAGCAATTTATGTCTTTTTAATGTGTGTTTTTGATGATTTTGATGATGAATTTAGTTAGTATTATTATTTTTCTAAGATATATAATCTTATATTTATTTTTTAATTCCGCCTCGGTTCGCCTCAAGGCTTACGCCTCGTGAGGCGAAGGGAAAACGCCTCGAAACTCGTTTCCGTTTTTTTTAGACCTTGAACCTGTAAAAATCTCCATAGCAAAAAATATGGAATTAACGTAGATAACTTACATTATCTTGGTCAACGTCATGAATTAATTCTTCAAAGCGAGCATCTATGCCAAATTCATCACATGCTTGTTGAAGTTCATCAGCAGTTATATAACCGCTTCCATCTTTATCGAAGTATGAAAATGCAGCAAATAAATGATCTTGTTTCTCAATTTTATTCAGATGCAATGTTGCAGCAACAAATTCACCATAATCAATTGTTCCACTGTTATCAACATCTGCCTGAATTTAGATATTAAGCATTGGATTAGACAACATGATACATATTAAATATTTGACTTTAAAAGTCAAACTAAACTACTTTCCAACTTAAATTAATTCGATTTACTTAAAATTTCTACACATGATTGGTAAAAAATATAAAAAGTACAGGAATTACCACAGACCTCACAGTTTAAGTATAAAAGGTCAAAAAAAGAGTTAAATGTTTGGTTGGTCCCTGTGGTTTGCGAAAATTGCAGACTTGGTCCTCATAGTTGTAATTTTTGAACTCGGGTGGTCCTTATCACTAACCAATGTTAAGTTTTTTAGTTAAATATATACAAAAATTACTAGATTGCCCCTAAACAAAAAGAGGAAATGAACCCACTCCTTTATCTTTTTCATCCTCCCCTCTCTTTCTCTCTAAAACCCACAACCACCTGCACCTTCAAGTCTTCAACCCACCTCCACCTCCACGTCAGCCCACCACCACCACCACCTCCACCGCCACTTTCAACCCATCACCACCACCTCCACCGTCAATCGACCACCACTACCTCCACCTACACCATCACCTTCAACCCATCACCACCACCTCCACCGTCAATCGACCACCACAACCTCCACCATCACAGATTGGACTTCAACGACCACTATCTTCGCAACCAGCTTCAACAACCGTCGCAATCTCCACCGTCACACTACCTCCACCGCCGCCCTCTCCGATCCCAGCTTCGGTAACCACTGTCGTCACTCCATTGTGTGTCTCTGACCACCAAAATGTTCTCCGCCGTCACAGCACTTCGTGCTTCAACAACCACCTTGATCTTGTTGACCTCCATTTTAAGGCAGGTTATGTGCGTATGTATATGTATATTGCATCTAGACTAACCTAAATCGGGTTTATAAATGTGAAAATTGTTTTAATAAGTTAAAAGGGTTAATAGAAGAGATTGCAACTAAGATATGTGATGGTAGAGGTAGAGATGGAATCAGGGAAGCAAGAAGAAACGGGGTAAAAGAAGAAGTGGTTGTGAGGTGGGACCCACAACAACATATTATTTTTTTCTTTTTTTTTCCTTAATGTATAAGGGTATTTTAGTCAATTAATAAGATTTAACTGAACAATTTAACATTGGTTAGTGATAAGGACCACCCGAGTGCAAAAATTACAACTATTAGGACCAAGTGTGTAATTAGTGAACCATTAGGACTAAGTCTGCAATTTTCGCAAACCACAGGGACCAACCAAGCATTTAACTCTTAAAAAAACGTACAAAATCAAGTCAGAAAAATACTTATGGTTAAATTAAAGAAATTAATTTAAATGTATTATATGGTTCTTCTAAACAAAATACACACAATTTCAAAAAGATATTATTCAGATTATAAAACATCCCGTCATTTTAAACTCGTATGATTAATGAAACCCGAAACCAGGTGTTTGATTTAATGCTTACTGCTTGCATGAGGTCATAAATTTCTGATTCCTTAAGGTTAGCACCAACTCTTTTTAATCCGGTCTTAAGTTCTTCAAAAGTAATCTGACCGCTGTTGTCTGTATCAATCATTTGAAACATTTGCTTTAGCCCAGCTATTTCTTCTTCAGATAAGCTCTCTGCTATAACCTGCAAAAAAATAATTTCCCATGTGATACCCTATGACAGACGTTTCCATATTTATAATCGGTATGGTTTTTTTGTTACATATTTAACACCAACATTGTCATTAATTATAGTTACAAAGCACGACATGATAAAAAGAAGAGTAAAGTACAAGGATGGTCTCTGTGGTTAACCGAAATTTTGGATTTAGTCCCTAGCTTTCCAAAAGTATATGAATGGTCCCAGTGGTTTGGACTTTGTAACACATTTATTTTAGTCCATGTGGTTTGCACTTTGTGACGCATTTAGTCCCTAACTTGGACCTCCTGAAACCTTTAGATTTGTTGGCTGGGGACTAAATGTGTTACAAAGTGCAAACCACAGGACCATCTGTGTACTTTTAGAAAGCTAGGGAGCAAATCCAAAATTTTAGAAAACCACGGGTACCATTCATGTATTTTACTAAAAAAATAACACCCATGAAAATATTTGTCAATTTTAAAAGTTAAACTTAGCCGGGTTGACCTCAAAAGTCAAACTTACCCTAAGAGCCATTTTCTTTAGCTTGTTCATGGCTGAAAATTGCTTCATTCGACTTAAAACCGCAGAATCAAGAGGCTTGTCAGGGGCCACACCATCAACTTGAACCCATGGATGGCCTGTAGAAAGGTTGATACCGCGTTATATTATTTTTAATAATAAAGAGTTGTTTGTAGTGAAAAAAATAGAAAGAATACATATATGTATGTAAGCAATATAAAATCTTATCACACTATACAGAGCCATTGGTGGTTTTTCTTACACCAACGATGTACGAATTTTATCTTTATTTTATATTCTAAACTGAAACTCACATAAAACTTCATAAGCGGTTAATCTTTTCTTCGGGTCCCGCACAAGCATTCTTCTCACAAGATCTTTTGCTCCTTCGGAAATACTTGGCCATGGATCGGATGAGAAATCAAGATCACCTTGCAGGACTTGCTCAAATATTCCTTGCTCCGTTTCTATATATACGTAACCAAATATTTATTAGTAACTCTTCAGGAAATGAATATTGAGAATAGGTACAATTAATAACAACAAGTTTTATCGTCCACAAATAAAAAAGAGTAAAGTACACCAATATATCAACAAGTTTTATCGTCCACCTATAAAGATAGCCCGTTGGTCCATTACATATTACCTTCGTCCCAATTATCGGCCACAAATATAAAAGAGTAAAGTACACGGATGGTCCCTGTGGTTTATCAACATTTTGGGTTTGGTCCCTAGCTTTCCAAAAGAACACGGATGGTCCCTGTGGTTTGCACTTTGTAACGCATTTGGTCCCCAACCAACAAATCTAAAGGTTTTAGCATGTCCACGTTTAAGGACTAAATGTGTTACAAAGTGCAAACCACAGGACCCATCCAAGGACTTTTGGAGAAAAGACAGGGACTAAATGCATTACAAAGTGCAAACCACAGGGACCATCTGTGTGCTTTTGAAAAGCTAGGGTTCAAATCTAAATTTTTGGTAAACCACAGGGACTAGCCGTGTACTTTACTCAATTCAAAATATGTGCATTTGATGCAATATTTCGTTAGAAGAATGTGTATACTCTTGCAGTTAATACACATTCGGCAAGAAAAACTTCTATTTACGATAAGGTATTTTGGGGTAAAATGAGAAAAGTAGTAAATTTCGATTACCCATTTTTATAAGTGGATTTTTTCTTCTTTTTTTGGGAAAACTATAATAGTAACAGGGACAATGATTTTGGGACGGAGTGAGTACAAAAGTTTCATTTTCGCAAAATATACAAAGTTAAAATTACCTATCTGTGCAATGTCACGATCAAAGTTTACCAACAATGTTCTCATTAATGGTCATTATTTAAGGGTATTTTAGACATGTAATCAACATACCAGCGTTGCAGTCTCTAGACTCTAACTAGAATCAAAAGTTTTAGTTTTGACTGGACCGAGGTACAGGTGACAATTTCAACCCATTTGCTTATGAAAGGGTTGACTTGGCATGAGTTTTATTTCAAACTAGTCAAATGAGAAAAAAAAATTAACCTAAAAGAAGAGCGGGTCAAACAGGTAGAAAGTCACCTAAGACCTAGTTTTACTGAATACAACTTTAACCAAAGTAGATTAAATAAATTGTTGCAATTATTTATAAGCCAAGAGGTGAAAGGGTATATATGTAATCTCACAAAACTGAATACTGACCAGCCCAAAACGGAGGTACTCCACTTAATAGAATGTAAACAATAACCCCAGCACTCCAAACATCTGCTTCAGGACCGTAACGTTTTTTCAAGACTTCTGGTGCAACGTAATACGGGCTGCCAACCACATCAGTAAATATTTCACCTATAAAAACAAAATTATTAATTGAAAGCTAAAAGTTACGCAGAAAATTTAGAACTAAACAATTAGGGGGCAATGTTAAATAAAATAACAATTAGACTTAATCAATTATGGAACATCTAGCCATGTATATATGGAACATTTTAACAAAAAAACAATTAAATTTAATCAAATTATTAATTATGAAGCATAGTTCATTACGGCGAAAAAAGGTACGGCTAGAAGCCAATAAAATATGCACTGAAAATTCTTAAATGCCAATATAATAAATTAATAATTAAGTGTTTAGATGTGCGTTTAAACCAGTTAGCAAGTGTTTGGGTCAACTAAGAGGTGGTGTCCGTTTACTTAAAAAAGGGTCGATTTGGGTTATGTTTTGTCTAACTGGTTGAATGGGTGAAAAAACTAACTAAATAATCACATCACCAAATATATTCCAACAAAAATAACTCGAAAATATACCTGGCTTAAAGAAAACCGATAATCCAAAATCAATAGTTTTCAAAAGCGCATCTTCTTTCTTATCCACAAGCAAGAAATTCTCGGGCTTTAAATCCCGATGCATAACTCCTAAGGAATGACAAGTTTCCACAACACCAACAATTGTTCGTGTAAGCTCAGATGCCTTTTTTTCGGTATAATGTCCAACTTGTATAATCCTATCGAAAAGCTCGCCACCTGCGCATAATTCCATAACAACATGAACCGCAACTGCATCTTCGTAAGCCCCTTTTATCGATATAACATTCGGGTGGCCCGCCAAATGATGCATTATTTGAATTTCACGTCTCACGTCTTCTACATCTTCGTCTGTCAACAATTTCCGTTTCGCAATCGATTTGCAAGCATAATGTTGACCCGTTGACTTTTCTATACAAAGAAAAGTTGTACCGAATTGTCCTTGGCCTAACTTTTTTCCCAAAGTGAAAAACTCCTTCAAACTACCGGTATTTCTTTGTAAAACGGATTCAACCCGAAGCCCAGCACTTGATACCCGTTTCATATGCGGGCCCTTTTTGGGTTTCGCAGGTTGTTCTTGTTTCTTTTCGGGTTTCACGGGTTGTTCTTCTTGTTTCTTTTCGGGTTTAGGCATGGTTATTTGTTCAGGTGGTTTGTTTTGAACGGGTAATGGTGATTCGGGTTGCCTGCTATGAGTCGAAGATTGTTCTCCGTTTGGGGTAGGTGGCGTTTCTCCGGTTGGTGTTCGCCACATTGCAGCAGAAACCGATTGAATAAATCCATTTTTCGTAATATTTGGTCCGACACAAGTATTCCCCATTGAGCTTTCAATTACTTCTCAATGAAACAAGATCTAAACTTTACCAACAAGAATAAAGTCAAACCCACTTCAGTTGACTCCAAGATTGGCAAAACAAGATCATATATTTACCTTTCAAGAAACCCTTTTCTGCTTTTAGCATAAAGATCCAATCTTTCACTTGAATTTCTGCTCAATGAATCAAGATCTAAACTTTATCAACAACCAACAAGAATAAAGTCAAACCCACTTCAATTCACTACAAATAGTCAAAATTAGATCGTAATCTTAATCAAAAACAAGATTCAACTGAACTACAATTTGCAAGATCAATTAGCAAATAATCACATCAAGAAGTAAAGAACTACAAGCATTTTATGAACATAAATGGAAGATAAAAGACCTAAAATTGTGAGATGAAAGAATAATGAAAAGTCAAACAAGCGAATGCTAGAATCATGGGAAATGGTCAAAGCGTGCAAAATGGTACAGACGAAAAAGGGTTGAGAGATTTTGATAAGAACAAGACAAACGAATACTAACCAGATAGACAGCCGGAAGAAGTGGGCCAAAGGTGCTCAATTTAGTTAAGGTTTCCAACCCTATGCTATGATGATAATAATTGATGTTTGATACACCCTCTAGTCTTTTAAATATCTTTTCCTGTTTGTTTTTATTTTGTTAAGAGTTAACATCACTATTAGGATTAGTATAAGTATTAATCAAATTAATCAAACATATGTTATAAGTTAAAGAGAAATTAAATTTAAGTTTTAAAATAAGTATATATATAATAATAACAACAACAACAATGGTAATAACATCACCAGTGGCAAACACCAATAACAACAATTAATGGTAATAGATTAAGAGCTATTTTTTTTATTGATTCTATATTACTCTAAGGTGTATTTTGAAGATCACTGATCATGATAAAATTGATGATGTATATTTTGATGATCAACATAATCCATGTTTGTTTAAAAAGTATTTGCAAGTAAGTAAAAGAGGTTGTTCTTGTAACTTGATTGTCAGAAAATGATTACCTTGGAAGAGTGTTATTGTATGTTTATGTGTAGATAAAGAATGTTGGACTACCCCATATGGTTAAAAGATAATAATCACATCCTACTTTAAAAGGAAAACTTAGCGGTTGCATAAAGATAAATATTCCTATCGAAATATAAAGTCTAGCCTCATTTGCATGTTTTCACTTATGGTAACTCAAGATTTGAAGTCTAGCCTGTGTTTGCGGGATTGTATACTTGATTTAAAACTTCCTTTTTAAAACGTCTTCTGTCACACCTCAACTGATTGCGGAATCATCGGAGCGGACGAAGTAGATTGCTCGAGACATCATAACGCAAGTTTGTGACAAGAATTTAAACAACAAATTTTCATTTCATTTCTAAAATTTCAAGTACATAGTTTGAAAGCAAATTACAACATCAAAATGGAAAGTACAAGTAAATCAAAGTACAAGTACAACCTGAATCTAAATTAAAAGTGGGTCTCTAATTCATCCTACTAGATTCCATGCATCCTCTTAATCATCATCATCATCAACCTGCAATATATATTAAAGTATAGTTCAACACACAAGGCAATGGCGAGAATACAAGTTTGGATACTAAGTAATAAAAGTTTAAACAATCCACATTGCATCACCGTTTACTAAGCTAACATACATTACTAGCAATGCGACTACACATGTCAACCCAAAGTTTAGCGCTAGCGTAATCTAATCATAGCAATGGCTAGACCGTTTTGTTTACTTAACATGACCTCACGAATACCGGCGGTGCGTTAATCCTATAGCGCTATAAATGTTAAGCGAGGCTTGTACACAGTTAATGACATAGTATAAAGCATTCAATTCTAGCACATAAGTTTGAATGTATTCGTATTAAGCATGTATAAACGGATGTTTGTATGTGATTTATGCATAAAATATTATGATTTCAGTGGGTTGATGTAGCATATAAGTTGCACCCCAAAAGTGTAAAAGTAAAGAGGGGAGTCGAGTATGCTCACAATTTTGCAAGCTTCCTAGTATTCCAAGAGCTGATTTGTTGAACTGATGCACACCGAAGTTACCCTACATCAGGGAAACAAAGGTGTGTGAATAGACTGTGTTTGGCGAAGGATTCGGATTTGGATTCGGAAGATATGGTCAGAAAACGTAGAAAACTCCACTTCGTGCGAAGTGGGCTGACCACTTCGTGCGAAGTGACTGACCACTTCGTGCGAAGTGACTGTCCACTTCGTGTGAAGTGACAGTTCTGGAATGTTTTAGCTCGTTTTGCACCCGTTTCGATAATGATTTATGTGAACGGGAATTATGGCAACGAGGTAGAACAGTCTAGGACCATAACACTTAATCAGAATGCGATTAGACCAGTTGATTAAGAGAATATGATAACTAGGTATAGTTTATGTCCGTCTAGTCAAGTTTGTTATAGAGGTCAAGTAAGGAGGTATGAAACCCTGTTATATGATTTACCAATGCACGAAGTTTATCAACACAGTTGATAAACCCGGTTGGTCATGAATATACAGAATTTAAATCTACAAAATGTTTAAGTGAGGTGTGGAACTTAATTCGAGTAGCCAAAGCTCCCAACGTTCTCACACTTGCTGGAACACAAATCCAATCCAAGTGAGTATGATGAACTTGGTCAGATCTACACTTGGTATAAAAGAAAAAAGAGAATAGAAAGTAAAAGAAGGAGTAGAAGAATGACAAGTGTTAGTGAGCTGAACTTACTTAGAGGATTCTGAGATTAATCTGCCAAAGAATCAGAGGTTTTAGAGTGAGAGTGTGAAGATTTAGAAAAATGGAAGTGGTGAAATGTGTCTATATTTACACGAAAAAGATGTTGCCAGCTCCACTTCGTGCAAAGTGTGTCCAGTCATACGAATGTACTCCACTTTATACGAAGTGGGTATACTTTGTGCGAAGTGTATTCAACTCGCATGAATGGGTTGGTTGAGGCTGTTTTTACGTATTTTAGCCGATTTTCGAGTATTTCAAGCATAAAGTTGTAACGTATGAGTATTGCACGTATAATAAGTATGATATTGCATGTAAGTATGTATTTGAATGGGTGATTACAAGTATAAGTAAAGTAGGTATTTCATTATGATCATTGTCTCGGATTACAAAGTTGGAAAGGAAAAATAAGACACGAATACAAGCTTCCATAAATAGAAATATGATTACACTTTCTAAATAAGGAAAGTACAAGAATGCGAGGCGTTACAGTCTCCCCTACTTTAGGAAATTTTGTCCCGAAATTTATTCAAGAGGAAGACTCAATGAAGAGGTGTGGATGCTTGGTCGTCATTTCACTCTCAAGTTCCCAAGTGAATTCAACGCCACGTTTGCCTTCCCATCGAACCTTGACTATGGGAATGCGACTGCCTAAGTTGCTTGGTCACTCGGTCCATGATTTCGACCAGCTTTTCCACAAAGTGCAAGGACTCACTGATTTGAAGATCACTAAGTGGAACTTGGAGTCCTTCTTCTACTAAACACTTCTTTAGATTTGAAATGTGAAACGTCGAATAGACATTGTTGAGTTCTCGAGGTAGACCCAGTCGATACGCTACCTTGCCAATCCTTTCAAGGATCTTGAAAGGACCTACGAAGCGAGGAACGAGTTTTCCTTTCTTACCCAATCGAACCACACCCTTCCAAGGGGATACATTGAGAAGTACATGATCACCAACATTGAATTCCAAAGGCTTGCGTCGTTTGTCAGCGTAACTCTTTTGTCGGCTTCTAGCTTTGAGGAGGTTATCACGAATTTGTAGGATCTTGTCCGTCGTCTCTTGTATAAGCTCGTGACCAATGATTTGAGCTTCTCCGATCTCGTGCCAACAGATAGGAGAACGACGCTTACGACCATACAATGCTTCGAATGGTGCCATTTGAATACTAGCGTGATAACTGTTATTATTCGAGAATTCTACCAAAGGCAAGTGTATCTCCCAGTTGCCACCAAAATCGATTACACACGAGCGAAGCATATCTTCGTGGGTTTGAATAGTTCGCGCAGTTTGACAGTCAGATTGAGGATGGAAAGCTGTACTAAGGTTAAGGTGAGTACCCAGAGCTTTCTGAAAAGTTTGGTAAAGACGCGAAGTGAAACGACCATCAGGGTCAGACCTGATGTCAATGGGGATACCATGATGACAAATGACTTCATCTGTGTAGATACGAGCCAATTTCTCGACTTTGTAGTCTTCACAAATGGGGAGAAAATGAGCGGATTTGGTCAAACGATCAAAGATTAACCAAATGTTATCATAACCAGAGGAAGTATGAGGGAGTTTGCTGATGAAATCCATAGCTATACTATCCTATTTCCAGACTAGAATTTCTGGTTGTTCGAGTAAGCTAAAGTGACATTGATGCTCAGCTTTCACCTTGGAACAGGTGAGGTATTTTGAAACGTAGACAACGATATCCTTCTTCATTCTAGGCCACCAATAAGAAGTACGAAGATCTTGGTACATCTTGTCTGCGCCAGGATGAATGGAATATCGGGATTTATGGGCTTTCTTCATCAAGAAGTCATGAATGTTGTCTCGATTGGGAATCCATACGCAGTCGAGATAGTACAAAATACCATCGGATTTGGACACAAGCTGACTTTCTGCACCACACTTCATCTCATTGTATACGTTATTCTCGTTAATGGATGAGTATTGTGCTTCACGAATGCGTTCCCAAAGGTCGTTTAGAATCTGGAAACAACGAATACTTTTCACATGAGTCTTATGACTAAGGGTGTCAGCCACAACATTCGCTTTGCCAGGATGGTAGCCAATCTCGCAGTCGTAGTCGTTAAGCAATTCCACCCATCGACGTTGACGCATGTTGAGCTCTTTTTGGTTAAAGATGTGTTGAAGGCTCTTATGTTCGGTGAAGACCACACATCTTGTACCATAAAGGTAGTGTCGCAATATCTTTAACGCAAAAACAACTGCACCAACTCGTGAGCAGTGTAGTTCTTCTTGTGAATCTTGAGTTACCACGAGACTTCATAACTCTAAGTTTGTGACAAGAATTTAAACAACAAATTTTCATTTCATTTCTAAAATTTCAAGTACATAGTTTGAAAGCAAATTACAACATCAAAATGGAAAGTACAAGTAAATCAAAGTACAAGTACAACATGAATCTAAATTAAAAGTGGGTCTCTAATTCATCCTACTAGATTCCATGCATCCTCTTAATCATCATCAACCTGCAACATATATTAAAGTATAGTTCAACATACAAGGCAATGGCGAGAATACAAGTTTGGATGCTAAGTAATAAAAGTTTAAACAATCCACATTGCATCACCGTTTACTAAGCTAACATACAATACTAGCAATGCGACTACACACCTATAGCGCTATACATGTTAAGGGAGGCTTGTACACAGTTAATGACGTAGTATAAAGCATTCGATTCTAGCACATTAGTTTGCATGTATTCGTATTAAGCATGTATAAACGGATGTTTGTTTGTGATTTATGCATAAAGTATTATGATTTCAGTGGGTTGATGTAGCATATAAGTTGCACCCCAAAAGTGTAAAAGTAAAGAGGGGAGTCGAGTATGCTCACAATTTTGCAAGTTTCCTAGTATTCCGAGAGCTGATTTTGTTGAACTGATGAACACCGAAGTTACCCTACAACAAGGAAACAGAGGTGTGTGAATAGACTGTGTTTGGCGAAGGATTCGGATTTGGATTCGAAAGATATGGTCAGAAAACATAGAAAACTCCACTTCGTGTGAAGTGACTTGCACTTCGTACGAAGTGACTGTCCACTTCGTGCAAAGTGACAGTTCTGGAATGTTTTAGCTCGTTTTGCACCCGTTTCGACAATGATTTCTGTGAACGGGAATTATGGCAACGAGGCAGAACAGTGTAGGACCATAACACTTAATCAGAATGCGATTAATATCTCGCCCAGACCAGTTGATTATGAAAATACGATAGCTAGGTATAGTTTATGTCCGTTTAGTCAAGTTTGTCATAGAGGTTAAGCAAAGAGGTATGAAACCTCATTATATGATTCACCAAAGCAATAAGTTTATCAACACAGTTTATAAACCCGGTTGGTCATGAATATATAGAGTTTAAATCTACAAGATATTCAAGTGAGGTGTGGAACTTACTTCAGGTAGCCAAAGCTCCCAACATTCTCACACTTGGTACAAAAGAAAAGAGAATAGAAAGTAAAATAAGGAGTAGAAGAATGACAAGTGTTAGTGAGCTGAACTCACTTAGAGGATTCTGAGATTAATCTGCCAAAGAATCAGAGGTTTTAGAGTGAGAGTGTGAAGATTCGGAAAATGGAAGTGGTGAAATGTGTCTATATTTATACGAAAAAGATATTGCCAGCTCCACTTCGTTCAAAGTGTACTCCACTTTGTATGAAGTGTATTCAACTTGCACGAGTGGGTTGGTTTGAGGCTGTTTTTACGTATTTAGCCGATTTTCGAGTATTTCAAGCATAAAGTTGTAATGTATGAGTATTGCACGTATAATAAGTATGATATTGCATGTAAGTATGTATTTGAATGGTTGATTACAAGTATAATAAGTATAAGTAAAATAATTATTTCATTATGATCATTGTATCAGATTACAAAGTTGGAAAGAAATACGAATAAGACACGAATATAAGTTTCCATAAATAGAAATATGATTCCAGTTTCTAAATATGGTAAGTACAAGAATGCGAGGCGTTACATCTTCCATGTTATTTCTTTGAAAAGGTGTTATTATATGTTTATTTCTTGTTTTGATCAAGTCTGTATTGAAATGTCTCCCTATATTTAGTTCTCATCGTACAAAGCACTGGTGGCAGCCATGAATGGTTTGAAGGTATTGATTCGGAAGTTAAAAGACATAAAAAATTATATGGGGGAAACCAACACATTAAAATGTCACATTAGGCAGTATGGGATCCGATGACACTTCCTAAAGAAGCTGGAGGTATTGAATTTGGAAGTTAAAAAGACATAACAACACGCTTCTTTTAAAGTGGGCATGGAGATTTAAAGTTGAGGAAGTGAGTTTATGAAAAAGAGTCATTGAAGCAATATATTGGATGAAAAATAGTTTTGTATTGCTTCCATGCAATAAATATATCCCGGGCGTTTGGAATAAAATAAAAAATATGGTTAACAAGATGGATTTTGCAAGTATAAAATGCAAAATAGGTTGAAGGGGGTTGTCATAAGTGGTGAAAAGATTCGAGTTTGGATTGATTTGTGGGTGGGCAATCAACCTCCTAAAGAAGTGCTACCTACTTTGTTTAGATTGGAAAATGAGAGATGTTATGAGTCCCAAATCAGATTCGGATCAAAGTGGTTGATTGTTATCACCCAAACAACTATAGATTAGTTGTTTGAATGTGCAAAAGTTAAGAAAACCAAAAGCTGAAGATGCAGATTCTTGTATGGAATAAACAACAAGTGTTGTATATGGAATCCCAAAGGATATAATCACTGAATGCACCTGGATATTTCGGATTAAGAACAAGAACAACAATCACAACACAAGAGCAATCACCAAAATCTGTCCAAGAACCTTTTGACTAGGGTTTCATTGATAATCATATTTATACAAACTGACTACCCAGCGCATCTAATAAATACGCTGGGATACTAATTAGGCCGCCCAGCTACTAGAATCATGAATTACACTTTTAGCCCCTCTAGTTTTACTAACTATTACAAACAAGCTATAAACTATTAAACTCAAGTATTAACGGTGTGACAACCCGTAATTTCGAGGTAAAAAAAAAACCTCGTCTGTTTCGCTTTTATATCACATACTTATTTTATTTAATGAATCAAGTATATTCTTATCAAATTATATTAAATCCATACGTGTTGTACCGACCCAAACCGTTTGAACCAAGGTACATGTCTCGAGTGTCGATTCAACCCACTCACGTAACTCGAAACTTATGAGACCCGAACCATAAGTTGGTTATTATGTATTATATTAGTTGTTGATTGATTAGTTAAAGTTCTATAATTATTTGATTATATTTGTAAAAAGAAGAAGAAGAAGATATGTATATAGCAATTGAACGTCTGCCAATTATTCTTTTTGTTGTTCCTTTGTTTGCAACACACACACCTTACCCCAATTATTTTCTTTAGGTGCAGCCCAATTATCAATTTGATTCTCGGCCCATGTGAATTAACCGTCATATCATGTTTTTATTTATTTAGCCTCATATCCATGCATGTATGCAATTAATCCCCTTAAGAAAAACCCTAATTCACATTCACCCTATCTACTCTCCATCTCCCTCTTGCTACTGTTGACAAGGAAAAAGGGTATCCATGACTCCAAGGATTCGGTTCTAAGCTAGATCGGATCTCAACTTTACTAGGTACCGATGTCTCATGTTTCTATTGTTAGTTTTTTTTATTCATATATGTTTTCGGTTTGTACCTTGGCTGCGTTTATTTGATTTACATGGTGACTTGAGGTTATGTGAAGTGCTAGATGGTAGAAATCATGGGTATGATGTTTAGGTCGTTTACATGATCGGTTAGGCCACTAGGGTTTTCATCATGGGTTATATCTTGTGTTTTGTGATAAGTATAAAAGTTCAAATATGATTCTTATTAGGTTATCTAGGCTGCGTTTTCTGATTAGATAATGATTCTTGAAGTTTGACGCATACGTGGGTTACTAGAAATTATCTTGTTGGGATTGTGATGAATCATGGGTTCGGGTATGTCTCGCGGGCATTGTTTATGGGTTTAACTTGGTGGTTAGTGTTAAATTGGTAATTACAAGATCTATTTATGCTACAAATCTGCTATGAATAAAGTATATGGGTTATTGGGTTCATTAATTGATCGTTTGTGGGATTCGGGTAACGAAACAGTTTTAGTCCAGAACGTTACAGCCGACTTTACACGGTTTTAACCGGGTCAAATTTTGTCAAAAACTGATTTTTCTTGAGTTTAGGGTGAACTTCCAGGAAAACTCTTTCAAACCCCACTCGAATTGCATTTTTTTGACGAAAACTGAATGTTTTATGAATTTTTCCGTGTCGAAGGTTCAGGCTGCGTTTTCTGGCAGAATTTGCAGCCCATTACGAATGTCATAACTCAATGTAAGAATTAAGTTATAATCTGGAATTATTACTGTAGGAAGTTACAGGAGATTATGAAAATCTCCAACTGAAATTTCGTAAAAAGAATAAACGAGGATTTTTAAATGATTTTTGGCGTAAACTATCATCAGGAAGTTGTAGATCAGACCTAGGTGTAGAGAATGATTTTTAGTGATTTTTGTGTAAAGATTTGGGTTATGCAAAAAAATACAAGTATTCGAAAACTAGAAGGCACGTTGTGTTAAAATATCATAATTTTATGAGTTCATTTAGTATTTTAAATAAATTCCGAAAAAACTGCCTTAAAACCGACATTAAATTGCATTAAGCTAAAAGTATCTGTGAACGTGTTAAGCATGATTATATGTTGCAACAAAGTGTTGTATGTTGTTAGAAACATTACCGGGTGTCTATGAATGCATTATATGGAATTAGGCGATCACCTACTCTAACTTACTTAAACGTGTAATTTGTACGACAACGTGATTCGGTGATTATGTGTTAGACTATGTGTATGAATTCATAAATTGAACTAATTGAAACGGTAAACATATCAGGCTAAAGTTGACTTTCCTGATTACCTTTCAAGTTGAATACCGAGCAAACTAAGGTGAGTTCACAACTCTTTTCTAAAAGCATGCATCCCTGGTTTGGGACAACACTTTTTACGGTATCCCTGGTTTGGGCTACGCGCGCGTCCCTTGTGTGGACCACTGAAACATGCTATCCACTGGAGGTGGATAGTACACTTAGACTAAACAAAAACTCTATCATGAAAGTCCCTACATTTTACCGATTAGATTGTCGGGTGGGCATATGCGGGTTATTAGTTGATAGCGCTATTAGGTTTGACAAACCTCACACCGTGTTGGAGGCCGGGCGTGAACTTCTAACCTTCACTCTTGCTTTAATGTTGATAGACATTATTGAGGGCACAAACGAAACGTCAGCATTCGATACACAGTTTAGTCATATGATGATGGTTAGCTACCCGAGTCGTACTTAAATTAAAAACGTTGTGAACTTTACTTTTACTAAACTCAAATTTTGTGAATTCGCCAACTTTATTGTTGACACGTAGTTGCATGCTTTGCAGGTAAATAGGTACAACTGTGGACGGGCATTGCAATCGGCTTGAGTTGGTGGTTCGGTTAAACTTATTGTTTTGAACATTTATTTAACTTGTGGTTTAGTTTCCTGTTGGGTTTTTAACTTTGATTTCCACTGCAACACAAACTGTCTTTGAACAAATTTAGACCTTATCGCTAATCATGTTGATAGTGATACTTTTATTTTATTTTTTCTTCAAATGGTTGGTTCAACATGATTAGTGGCTAGATCCTGGTCGGTCACACGCCTCGCGGTAAAACCCTGCATGTGGAATTTGAGGGTGTGACAGATTGGTATCAGAGCCATTGGTTATAGTGAACTAGGTTTAAAAAATATAAAATGTTTTTTTATAAAAACCAGACTATAACCGTTCTTTATTGGAAACCACAACGACACCACACTCCAGATTGCAAGGTTCGTCATACTTATATGCATACTTGGTGCCTGTATTACTTGACATTCATATGTGCATTATCTTTACTATATTATAACTTTTGTGCGAATTAAAATAGGTAAGTGTAACGTATCACAAGCATGTCGACATCCTCATCTTCCTCTTCCGAACGCTCCCATGCATCAGGGAAAGCATCCTGGTTCGTTCCCCTCCGTGTCGCATGGAGACCCGTGCTTGTCGTCGGGCATGTCTCGCCCAAACTGGTGAATCTTCTTCTCTACCTACCCCTGACCAGACGCGTATCCAGCGTTAGAAGTGGATCTGCAAGCTGGTCTTGGAAGGATAAAGCAATTGGAGGAAGCTAACGTAAAGAGAGACTTCCAGGTTGGACTTTTAGAGGTGAACTTACACGAGACTGCTTGGAGGGTGCATTTCTTGGATGAACGTATACCACCAGCACCACCATCACCACCGGCAGAACCAGAACCTGAGGAGGACCCCGAGGAGGATCCCGAGGAGGAAGAACCTAACGAGGTAGCTGCTGACGAGGATGACAATGATGACAACGGTGACGATGGAAATGACGGCGATGCTGGCATGGGCGATGGAGAAGTCGACAACTGATCCGCCACCTAATTATCTTTCTCATTTTATTCGTTTATGAAACTATGCTTACTTTTAAATTTGAATATTTGTCGAAATACATTGTAAAGACAGTTGCAATTTACTTTCATTGGATATTTTTATTTAAGTTGCTTCATATATTGCTTGGACTGACTGTTATTGATTACCTTGTGTTTGGAATTGACATAATGAATGTATAACCGTGTTTTATATACTCATTCTTGTTTAATTAAAGGAAATCATGAACGGTAGAGGAAATGGCCGTTGCGACGGGCGTGGGGGCATCAACATGACCCAAGTCCAACTGTCGGCACTTATCAACGACCGAGTCGCTGAAGCGTTGGCGGCATATCAAGCCGCTCAAGGTGGAGGTAAATCTATTGATATAGAATGCCCTAAATATCTATTTCAATTGTTGTTCTCTTTTATCTTTGTGTTCATATCGTGCTAAATTTCTTGTTCAGGCCCGCAAGTCCAACCTCAGCCACCAGCGTACACCTTCAAATCATTCATGGGTTGTAAGCCCAGTCATTTCACCGGCAAAGAAGGTGCTATTGGTCTGCTCCACTGGTTTGAAAAGGTGGAATTTACGTTTGCCATGTGCAACTGCCTTGCTGAGAATAGGGTCAAATTCGCTGAAGGAGTTCTTGAAGAGGCTGCGTTTCCTAGTGGAACGCGCAGGTACAGATTCTAGGCTTGGAAGTTGCTAATGCCACTCCTTGGACCACATTTAAGGACATGATGAAAGAAGAATACTGTCACAGGGATGACATTCAGAAATTGGAAACCAAGTACTACAATTTAAAAATATCTGGTTCAGAGATCGAGGCGTATACGAAACGAAAACGAGTTGGTCTAGTTGTGTCCTAACATGTCTGATCCAGCCTTCAAGCGAATCGAGCTATACATTAAGGGGTTAGTTCCCCAAGTTCAAAGCATGGTGACCTCAGCCAATCTTCAAACTATCCAGCAAAACATCCGACTTGCTCACCGACTAACTGATCAGGCAGTGGAACAATGCAAGTTACCCAAACGCAACTCATTAGCTTCTGAAAGCTCTTCTGATAACAAGCGTAAATGGGACGAAAGTCAAGCTAAGGGTTCCAGCTCTACTCAACCCCCTCAGCAGCAAAGAAAATTTGACAACAACCATACCCCAAACCAGCAAGCGTCAAATCATCAAGCCCGGGGTGGTTACCAGGGAAATCAGCCAGAATGTGACAAATGCAACATACACCACCATGGGCAATGCGACCCGAACCGCTGTCAGCGGTGCTAGAAGTGGTCATACAGCTAAAGATTGCAGAAGTCCTTATCCAGTCAGACAAGCTCAGCAACAGCAGAACCAACAACCTCAACATCAACATCAGCAACAACAGGGTAACAATAGGGGATGCTATCAGTGTGGGGCTGAGGGGCACGTTAAAAGGAATTGTCCGCAACTGAACAACAACAACAACAATGGTGATAAGGGGAATGGCGGCAGAGGCCGAGCATTTGTCATCGGTTCAGGCGAACCAAGGAATGACCCTAATGTTGTGACAGGCAAGTTCCTTCTGAACGACTCTTTTGTTTCGGTACTTTTTGATTCTGGCGCGGACCTTAGTTATGTTTCCACGAACTTTAGTACACTACTTAAGCCTGCCCCAACTTCTCTTGAACGTAAGCACACAGTAGAACTAGCTAATGGTAAATCCCTCGAGGCAACACATATTCATCACGATTGTAGTTTGGAGTTATCTGGCCACAAATTCGATATTGACCTTATCCCTATCACACTCGGTAGTTTCGATGTTGTAGTCGGGATGGATTGGCTATCCCTAAATCGTGCGGAGATACTTTGTCATGAAAAGATCGTTCGCATCCGCCCTCCTAGTGGTGAAACCCTTGATATTCGAGGAGAGAAGGCTAGCGCTGTAGTAAGCATCATTTCATTCATGAAGGCCCAGAAATGTTTACGAAAGGGTCATACCGCTATTCTAGCTCTTGTCGCTGATGTTCAAACAGAAGAGAAAAAGGTCGAAGATATTCCTATTGTTCGCGACTTTCCCGAAGTCTTTCCTGAAGAACTACCTCGTCTTCCACCTCATCGCCAAGTCGAATTCCAAATCGAGCTAACTCGTGGAGCGGCATCTATAGCTCGAGCACTGTATCGATTAGCACCGATCGAACTAGAAGAGCTATCTACGTAATTGCAAGAGCTCCTGGATAAAGGCTTTATCCGACCTAGCTCGTCACCATGGGGAGCCCCCGTACTTTTTGTCAAAAAGAAGGATGGTACTTTTCGCATGTGCATTGACTACCGTGAACTAAACAAGGCGACTATCAAGAACCGTTACCCACTTCCACGCATTGATGATCTATTTGACAAACTGCAAGGGTCAAGCTTTTACTCCAAAATTGATCTAAGATCGGGCTATCATCAGTTGAGGGTCCGAGATGAAGACATCTCCAAAACAACATTCAGGACTCGATACGGCCATTACGAGTTCCTCGTTATGCCTTTTGGGCTAACGAATGCACCCATGGTTTTCATGGATCTTATGAACCGAGTGTGCAAGCCGTATCTTGACAAGTTCGTCATTGTTTTCATTGACGATATTCTAATCTACTCTAAGAGCCAGGAGGAACAGGATCGACATCTGCGTCTTATTTTGGAACTCTTACGGAATGAATAGCTTTACGCTAAATTCTCGAAATGCGACTTTTGGCTTCGTGAAGTCCATTTCCTCGGTCACGTGGTTAATGAAGCTGGGATTCACGTTGATCCAGCCAAGATCGACTCTATAAAAAATTAGCCTGCCCTTAAAACTCCAACCGAAATCCGTCAATTCCTTGGTTTGGCAGATTATTACCGTTGATTCATCGAAGGATTCTCGAAGATTGCACAACCTCTTACTGCTTTAACTCAAAAGGGTATCACCTACAAGTGGGGTGATGCTCAAGAATCCGCGTTTCAGCATTTGAAAGAGAAGCTCTGTAGTGCACCTATTCTATCTCTACCTGAAGGCACCGATGATTTCGTTGTCTACTGCGACGCATCCATTCAGGGACTCGGTTACGTGTTGATGCAACGCAAGAAAGTCATTGCTTACGCGTCCCGACAACTCAAGGTCCATGAAAAGAACTACACTAGCCACGACCTGGAGCTAGGAGCTGTCGTGTTTGCACTCAAGATATGGAGACATTACTTGTATGGTACGAAGTGCACGATATACACCGATCACAAGAGTCTCCAGCACATACTCGACCAAAAGGAGTTGAAGATGCGACAACGTCGATGGGTTGAACTTCTAAATGCTTATGAGTGCGCAATCAAATATCATCCGGGCAAGGCAAACGTTGTAGCCGACGCCCTCAGTCAAAAAGAAACCAAGCCGAAACGAGTCCGTGCTCTAAAACTTACGATCCATTCGAACCTTCCCGAGCAAATTCGTAATGCTCAAGTTGAAGCACTAAAGGAAGAGAATCTCCTAGCCGAATCCATGCGGGGCATGGAGAAACAACTCGAGCTCAAATCCGATGGCATTCATTACTTCATGGAACGCATATGGGTTCCATCCTACGGAAATTTGCGAGAGCTTGTGATGGACGAAGCACACAAATCTCGATACTCGATACATCCTGGTTCTGACAAGATGTATCACGATCTGAAGGTATTGTACTAGTGGCCTAACATGAAGGCAATTATAGCAAAGTATGTCAGCAAGTGTTTGACCTGTGCTAGAGTCAAGACCGAGTATCAAAAGCCGTCTGGGTTACTTCAGCAACCAGAAATACCAACATGGAAATGGGAGCAAATTTCCATGGATTTTGTCACCGGGCTACCGAGAACTCAAAGCGGAAACGACACCATCTGGGTGATCGTGGACCGCCTAACTAAATTTGCCCACTTCCTCGCGATCAAAGAAACCGACAAATATGACACGCTTGCCAGACTATACTTGAAGGAAGTAGGCTCGCGGCATGGCGTGCCCACCTCTATCATCTCTGATCGTGACCCTCGTTTTGCATCCTACCTATGGCAGTCCATGCATAAATCATTCGGCTCGCGATTAGACATGAGCACGGCATATCACCCACAAATCGATGGTCAGACCGAACGCACCATCCAGACACTTGAGGACATGCTGCGAGCGTGTGTTATCGATTTTGGTAAAGGTTGGGAAAGACACCTACCTCTGGTGGAATTCTCCTACAACAATAGTTATCACTCGAGCATACAGGCCGCACCGTTCGAAGCATTATACGGACGGAAATGCCGATCACCTGTTTGTTGGGCGGAAGTTGGAGACAGCCAAATCACTGGTCCTGAACTCGTACTTGAAACATCAGAGAAGATCGTTCAGATTAGAAACCGAATGGCGGCAGCTCGTGACCGCCAGAAAAGCTACTCTGATAAGCGTAGGAAACCGTTGGAATTTTGAGTTGGTGATAGGGTTTTGTTGAAAGTCTCATCTTGGAAGGGCGTTGTTCGTTTTGGGAAATGAGGCAAGCTCAGTCCATGCTGTGTTGGACCATTCGAGATCATAGAAAGAATTGGCACAGTGGCTTACAGACTAGATTTACTTGAAGAACTCAGTGGTGTGCACAATGTCTTTCATATATCGAATCTAAAGAAATGTCTATCGGATGAGACACTTGTGGTCCCATTGAAAGAACTCAAGATCGATGACCAACTCCGATTCATTGAAGAACCACTTGAAATCATGGATCGGAGGTCAAAACGCTCAAAAGCAGTAAAATTCCCATTGTTCAGGTTCGTTGGAACTCAAAGCGTGGACCATATTTCACCTGGGAACCGAAAGATCAGATGATGCGCAAATATCCTCAATTGTTCAATAATGATCCATACAAAGCTGAAGTTGATACTGAATTTCGAGACGAAATTCCAAACCAACTTGGGGATGATGTAACACCCCACGAAAACGCTCAACCGCACTAGCTTCTTCAGCGACTGTTTGCAAATTTCGAGACGAAATTTCTTTCAACTTGGGGATGATGTGACAACTCGCAATTTCGAGGTAAAAAAAACCCGTCTGTTTCGCTTTTATAAATCAAATCACATACTTATTTATTTAATGAATCAAGTATATTCTTATCAAATTATATTAAATCCATACGTGTTGTACCGACCCGAACCATTTGAACCAAGGTCATGTCTCGCGTGTCGATTCAACCCACTCGCGTAACTCGAAACTTATGAGACCCGAACCATAAGTTGGTTATTATGCATTATATTAGTTGTTGATTGATTAGTTAAAGTTTTATAAGTTTTTGATTATATTTGTAAAAAAGAAGAAGAAGAAGATATGTATATAGCAATTGAACGTCTGCCAATTATTCTTTTTGTTGTTCCTTTGTTTGCAACACACACACCTTACCCTAATTACTTTCTTTAGGTGCAGCCCAATTATCAATTTGATTCTCGGCCCATGTGAATTAACCGTCATATCATGTTTTTATTTATTTAGCCTCATATCCATGCATGTATGCAATTAATCCCCTTAAGAAAAACCCTAATTCACATTCACCCTATCTACTCTCCATCTCCCTCTTGCTACTGTTGACAAGGAAAATAGAGTATCCAAGACTCCAAGGATTCGGTTTCCTGCTCCAACATTTATCTTGTTTCCATAGAGAACGTTCAGATCAGAAAGACAAAACATGAAAACATCCATCGGATCCAAAATACGGATATCTTCAGAGTTGGATTTGATAACTGGTTCACCAGTTTTACCGTCATAGAACCATTTCTTGAAGTAGGTGAGGGTCACAGGTTGTTCTGGAGGAAGCTTCACCCTAGTCACCACTTTTGCTGGATTGATTACCCAAGTTACTTTTCCTTTTCCTGTAAATGGGTCTTTTGTGGTTTTTGATACGCGTCTTCTTGGGCGTTGAGGTTTGAACACAGTAAATCCACAAATGCATTCTCTAAGAATCAATCTTTCAAGGTCGCCATCAATGCTGCTGTTCATGGGATTTATCAGATCGTGCTTACTTAATTCTCGGATATCCCAGTAGGGTAGACTCTGTATATCATTTCCATTTTGGAAATACTGGATCACACCTCCCCTTCGTTTCACCACAAACCACCCTGTCAGATTGCAATATTTCCAGCTAATGATTCTGTCTGTGACTTCTGTCTTCTCAACCGTTATAACCTGATAAAAGTCTGGCATTTTTGCTCTTTCTTTCTTGAACCATTTAAGATGTTGAGGCTCGAAATCATCTCCTCCATCAGTCTCATATAACACCGCATCCTCCAAACCCCACTCAAGGAATTTATCTGGCATTTCGGTCCTGTCAACCTCTTCTTCTTCACTATCTCCATCATAACTGACATCAACAACAGATTTGAGTCGTTTCTTTTTCTTTTCTGCTATTTCATTCTTGCGTTTCTGTTCTCTTTCTCTGAAAATATAAAAATTGAAGATATATTCGCTTGTATATTTTGGTTTTTGATTTGCTGAAGCATATAGATCCTGCACCAGCTCGTGCAATTTTTCTAACCCCTATTGTTGAAACCTTATAAATTCAGATTGCTTAGAGACATAGGAGTGCAGTTCTTTGTTCTTCTTTCTCTGCTCTTTCAGCTTCTCTTTAAGCACATTAGTATCATTCACTTGATTCTTCAACAAGCAAAATTCCTGGAGAGGCGATCGTACAGGTCTTGAAAGGGTTGAGGTCTTGAAGGAACTCTTTGATGAGGAGGTTGAACAGTTGAGGTGGGCTTGGGTGGAACATCCTTGGATGATCCTTCATCTGTTTTTCGTTTCTTGGGTGCGGGAGACTTGCTTGGAGTGGGCTCTAAGGGATCGGTTAGCAGCCCTTCTACAAAATGATCTAACTGCTCCTGTTCTGATGTCACCACAACGGGTGTCTCCGATTCTATCATCTCTTTCCTTTTCATTCTTCGTTCTCGCTTTTCTGCCTTTGCGACAACATGAATGGCCTGCATCCTTTCAATATCATCTCTTGTTGATCCAACACGAATGCTGTCACCCATAATTCGCTCTGGGTTTGAGGAGTCTTTCTTGCTCTTCTTCTTGGAGGGTTCTCCTTCAACCACTTTCTTCCCTTTGTCTTTTCGTTTACGAATAAGTGGTATTTCCGCCTCAGCTTCAGCTTCTTCTTCATCAGCAGTAGGCTTGTCTTGTCCTTCTCTACCCTGCCTTACCCTCTCCCAGAACTTGTTCTAAGCAGCTAGAACAATGGGAAGTCTTTCTTCTCTGTACATCCAATTATGCAACATTACCCATTCTTTTGTTTTTAGTTCCATGATTTGTCTTCCTTTGGGAAGCTGAAACTGGTATAATTTCCATCATGCGGTAAGTTCTGTTGCTGATCGTCAATGAGCAACTGTACAAATCTTGGGTACATGGCCCATGCGCCTTTGTTTACATTGTCGATCATGTAGTAAAAGATTAGGCCAGAGATGTTAAATGACTGATTGGTACAAAGATTCAGCATTGCCGTAGACCATTCCAGATTTAAACCGTCATATCCACCTTTCCTGTGACAGATAATCATGCAAAATATGTGTAAGATAAACCTCTAATCCTTTGTAAGACCTGACTTCTTTATCTCATTCTTGCTTCGAAAATCACCTACATATACTGAGCTTTATCGGATCACTGGAACTGTCTCCTAGGCTGAGAACTTTTCGAATTCGCTCTTCTGTCACCTTTATCTCTTTGTTGCGTACCGTTGTAGTGATGTGCTTGACTTGGTTCAATGTTCTCACTCTAGCGGTTCTCCAAAATTCTTCTATGTGAATACAGTAGATCTTCGGATTAGCTTGAACAGCATAACTTATTTTGCTTCTTGACAGCGAGTCCATTACGTCTTCAAAATCAGGCTTAGGAGGAACTAGTGTAATTGGCTGATTGTGCTTCCTCATGCCATCCCAGACTAATTGTTGAGCCATTCTGAAATGTGAACGAGCCAAGTTAGATACACTATGTACAACATAAATTAAAAACAAAAACGAATAAATAAAATGAAGTTTAATATATATATATATATATATATGTATATATGTATATAATTATGCCGGTAACATGAAGTATATATGCCGAACATATGACATAAATACGCCAAGCGAAATAATATATACGCTGGTTATAACACATTTACGCAGATCGTAGTTAGCGGATTTAAGTATAGTCAGAGTAGATGTTTATCTACATTGCTTTGACTGGCATATTTGTCAAATACGCCGGTTGCTCGAACTCGCGTTCAAGACTTAATCCGCCATCCATTGATTAGAGAGAATTACGCAGCCTTCAAACATAAATACGCCATATTCAAGTTAAATACGCTGAATTCAAAAGTTTCTTGATAAACCCATAAACCAAACTTTTAACACCGATTTAATCATTCTCAATGATTGTATCGATTTTGTACGAGATTTCAAAAGACTCAACAATGATCTATCAATATACAAATACTGAAGTCATACCGAAAACAAATGCAAGGAATTCGGATCGAGTGATTTAGAAATAGCTTGAATGTGAGAGTTTTGAGAATGGGTATTAGAATAAGAAAGAAGTTGATATTTGAAAACGGAGGCATATTCAGATCTGATACATATATATACAAGATTATCTTCCAGCGTAATTAATAATTACACTGGAAAGATAATTACGCCGTGTAGGATAGTTTTTGAGGTTTCTTCAAGGTTAAGAAGATCAAAAACAAATACGCTCGAAAATCTTTAACTTTCTTTAAAAACGTGCCCTTTTAGTTAAAAATAGTGCTAAAGTTGAAAATAGGTTTAAGAAAAACGGAAATTTGCAATTTGAACCCTGAAAATCATTTTTAGAGCCATGAAGCTTCCTTTTTCACATATTTCTTACTGATTCGGATCCTGTGACTTTCCTGCAAAAGATCATACTGGCAACACTTTGTCAGTTTGTAAAGTAATTGAAAATATTGAATAATCAAGGCACAAGAAAAATTGTCAGTATGTTTGTCTCTTTAAATCCATGCACCTTTCTTTCAACATGCTTTCAGTGAGCGTTTTATTATGTTGTGGTAATATTGACAACAATTGCAATGGCCCCTACTCAAGCTAGACTATTAGAATGTTGTGCCTATGAGTCCTACATTAGGACCTACCCCTGCGATCAAGGCATGCACAAAGATTCCGCATAGCGGGTGAGTATATTGACTTCATTCGTTTTGAAATTCAACGATAGACAATTGGTGATCAGGTCAGTACTTTCGTACAGCAGAGAGACCAATGTCTAACGAGGGCTAAGACAGATACCATAGACGGTACGATTTAAGCACTTGAATGATTTTCAAATGAGAGCTTCATCTGTGTAGGGTTTTGGCAACATTGGCTCTTTTGAAAAGATATCATAATTGTCTAGGTCAGCAAATATCTTGATGCAACAGAAGAGCAACTATGATATCCCCGAATGATTAGTCAATATAAAAACCTGAAATCTCGAACTTTGGCAATCTATCAACGCAAGATTTAAGACCATTAAGCCATACGCCGCAACGTGTTACCCGCAAGTTGCACAACGTTGTGGGTATCCAGAATTCTTGTGTAAGCATTAACTTTTGTCGCCTACTCGCAGTTTACTCGATGATATCGCTGTATCTATTGACACGTCATTGCTTGGCACCTCAATCGATTGCTGTTTTAAGAACAACCAAAGTGTCAGCAGTTTTCTATCATTTCTTAAGCAGGTGTCAATCGAAAGATCAAATCTTAAAAATTATGCTAATTTTCTGGAAAACTTTCCCCCTTAAAATTTGATTTTCGAAAGTCTAGAGCTTGAAAATGAAATTTTAAAGTTGCAGAAAATCTTTTGTTGGGCATATTTTTAAGATATTTAAGATATTTATTTATTATGAAAAGTTTGTTTTTTTTTTCAGCAAATATGAAGACTCAAATCATTTCCACTCAAGGAAATTGACCATTTCCAACTGGTTGAAGCGGATTTTGTCGAAGGCTTTCGTGAAAATATCACCTTTTTGTTGCATGGTAGCCATCGGCACCACTTGAATGTATCCTTTCTCATACGCATCTCTGATCGCATGAATGCGAATTTCGATGTGCTTTGTTATGGAGTGGTTGATAGGATTCTTCACAATTCCCAGACACGCCTTGTTGTCAATGAATATTGAAGTCTTCATAATGTTGACTCCGTAATCCATCAACTTATTTTGTATCCAAAGGACTTGTGAGCAGCAACTGTAAGCTGCCGTATATTCGGCTTGAGTGGTAGATGTGGAAACTGTTGTCTGTATCTTGCTTTGCCACGAAATGAGACAATTTCCTAAGAATTGACAGCCTCCGGAGACGGACTTTCAGTCAACCTTGCAACCAGCATGATCACTGTCAGAATAAACAATTAAATCAAAATTACTATCTTTATGATACCACAGTCCGAGCTTGGGAGTTCCTTTTAGATAGCGAAAAATTCGTTTGACAACAGCTTCATGAGATTCTTTTGGATTCGTCTGAAATCGTGCACAGAGGCAAACATCCCACATAATGTCAAGCTTACTTGCGGTCAGATGCATCAACGAGCCTATCATCGAGCGATAGAAGGACTTGTTAACTTGTTTTCCTTGAAGATCAGATGTGAGTTCTGTCTAAGCTGCAAATGGTGTGCTGACGGTTTTGCAGTCGTTCATGCTGTACTTTGTGAGAATATCCCTAATGTATTTCGCTTGATGGATGAGAATACCGTCTTCTCTCTGCTTCACCTCTAATCACAAGAAAAACGTGAGTTCGCCCATCATGCTCATCTCGAACTTTGCCTTCATAACTTTCTCGAACTCCTTGCATAGGGCCTCATCAGTTGTCCCAAAAATAATATCGTCTACATAGATC
Source organism: Scalesia atractyloides (assembly GCA_947069175.1). NCBI lineage: Eukaryota > Viridiplantae > Streptophyta > Magnoliopsida > Asterales > Asteraceae > Scalesia > Scalesia atractyloides. The sequence continues at coordinate 45,631,757 of CAMTDV010000011.1, forward strand.
TGCACCAACATCACATTATCTCTTATCCTTTTCGTGAAGAGAGTCATATCGATTTTACCTTTTGTGTACCCATATTCCAAAAGATATGTCAATAAAGTCTCATACTAGGCTCGAGGAGCTTGATGAAGACCATAGAGAGCTTTGTCAAGCTTATATTATCGTGCAGGAAAGTGTGGATCTTCAAAACCCGGAGGTTTGCAAACATAGACTTCTTCCTTCACCTTCCCATATAGAAACACACTCTTTACATCCATCTAAAACACCTTGAAGTTTTTGTACGAAGCATAGGCTAAAGAATATTCTAATAGCTTCCAAATGTCCTACCGGAGCAAAAACTTCCTCATAATCAATCCCTTCCTCCTGTCAGAAGCCTTGAACTACCAATCTTGCCTTATTATTGATGACAACACCATGATCGTCCATTTTATTACGAAATACCCACTTGGTGCCAATGGGATACTTTCCATCTGGTAGATCAACGAGTTCCCAGACTTTGAGCTTACAAAAATGAGATAACTCTTCTTGCATTGCTTGCACCCAGCTAGAATCTTGAATGGCTTCTTCAATGTCTCTTGGTATAGACTACGAAAGAATGGCTGCATACAATCCAGTGTTGATGGTATGTGCTTGTCCACGAGTTTGAATTCCATCTTCCACGGAACCAATGACATTCTTAATTGGGTGATTTCGATTAGTTTTGTATCCTGCGTTGGTGTGGGTCTCAACTTGTTGAGGTAGATTGGATAAGTGTTCGTCGACGTAGATAATTGGAGGTTCGTCTTCTTTAGGTGGTTCATCCACAATCGACTGTGAAGAAGAAGCATCACATGCAGATGCATTCTCAGCCGAAGTGTCGCCGTTTACTTCGTCAACAGGAAGGATTGGATCGACAAAGACTGGGGTGAAACGAGTTGTAAAAGGAGTGAAGCCAATGTCTGAAGAATCAAACAATGGTTCTATTGGGGTTGTTTCTACAGGTTCAGTTTCAGTGAGTGGTTCATCAATGTCGAAAGTGTTGAATACAACGTCTACATCATAAAACCAGTTTGGAGAACTTCCAGTGTTGGTGGAGTTTCCTTCTTGAAAGTCGATGTCGTATGATTCAATCACCATCTTGGTTCGTTTGTGGTAAACTCGATACGCCTTTTGAGAAGATGAGTAGCCCATGAAGTAGCACACATCACCGACTGCTTCAAACTTGATGAGATTGTCTTCAGTGTTGAGGAGTGTACAGGAACATCCGAACGGTCTAAAGAAATCTAGCGGAGGCTTCCTTTTGAAAAGAAGTTCATAGGCTGTTTTTCCATGAGGTTTAACGATGAGAAATCGATTCAAAACATAGCATGCTGTGTTGATTTCTTCTGCCCAGAAGATGATAGGAAGCTTGGAGTCCACGAGCATAGTTCGAGTAGCTTCAATGAGTGTTCTATTCTTCCGTTCTGCTACGCCATTCTACTGAAGAGTTCTGGCTGCACTGTACCGAAGGCGTATTCCCTTTTCTTCATAGAAGAAGATAAACATTTGATTTTTGAATTCCGATCCGTTGTCACTTCTGACAGATTTGACCTTCATCTTGATCATGTTTTCAATCATGGGAATGAAGCTCTTGAGAGTGGATGTTGTTTTACTTTTGGCTTCAAGAAAATATACCCATGAAAAACGGGAGAAATCATCTATAATCACCAAGCAATAGGATCTTTTAGCTAAACTTTTAACACTTATAGGGCCAAAAAGATCCATGTGCAGTAATTGCAATGGAGCAGATATCGTATTCACTGCTTTGGATTTGTGCGGCTTTTTGTGTTGCTTGCCTTGGGCGCATGCGATACATTTTTCTGAAAACGGAAATTCTTTTGTAGGCAATCCTCTTACTAAATTTAATTTGGAAAGTTTATTCATACTTTTGAAGTTCACATGGCCCAACCGCCTATGCCAAAGAAGTGATTCCGACTCTAACGCTTTTGAGATAAGACACGTCATATGCTCATTGGATTTAGCATTTTTCATATTGAGAACATAGGTGTTGTTTTGATGAGGAGCTGTGAGCATAATCATTTCGGCAGGAACGGAATATTCGGGTTTGAGGAATAAGCATTCCACATCGTTGAACAACACTAAATTTCCTTTGTCGCAGACTTGTGATACGCTCATGAGATTGTAACATAGTTTTGGAACATAATTTACATTCTCTAATGTAAGTGCTTCAGATACGACGTCACCCATTCCAACAATTTTTCCTCCCTTTTCATCTCCAGCAAAGGATACGAAATCGCCATTGTTGACTCGAAAGTTCTTCATGAGATCCTTCAAACCGGTCATATGCCTCGAGCATCCACTGTCAACTTGCCAAATATATTTCATGAGCATTCGAAGCCATTTTTGTAGTTTATTCTGTTATACAACAACAAACACAAATATGTACATGTTAGTTAGTTTTCGGAACCCAGACTTGCTTCATGTTTAATCTATCATGATTTTGAACAATAGTATTTTGTTTTCTTTTCCAAAAACAAGTTGTATTTACTATGCATTTTACTAATTTTTTAAGATTATCAAATTGATTAGTGAAACTTTTGACAAGATCTTGTTTAGGTTTAGAAAATTTCTTGCTCTTGCAATGTTTTGCAGTGTGTCCTAAATGACCACAGCGAAAGCATTGCTTGCAATTTGATATTTTCTTTTTGGTGGACACGGCGTGTGAAGATGATGTATGTGATGAGAGTCTAGAGCTGCTTGGAGCGTTATCTGAAGATGCAGCATAGCTTGAACTTTTTACTTTCTACACTTTCTTGTTAAGACGATTTTCATTCTCAATGCCATCTTCACTGATCTCACTATCTGATGACGAGATTGATTCTTGATTCTCACTTGACGTTTCTTCATCACTTTCTGATGATGTGGTAGACGAGTCATCACTATTGCTGAGTTAAGTTAAATCTTTATCAGTCTCTGATGTGCCTGTACATGATGGAACAAACTCGGGAATTTCCTCTATAAGGAACTTTCCAAATATGTTTTTCTTCAGTTCTGGGACAAATACAGGAGATTCAAGCACAACATTTTCATTATTAAAAATAGAATTTAAGTCATGACTTTCAACCACGGCATGCACTGGGTTGTGAGTCTTAAATGTAGGCACATGGCCATTACAGTCATCCTGAATATTAAATTTAGCATACCGCCATTACAGTCATCCATCCTAGTCAAACTATTACAGTTATCCCAAATAGAAGTACTGTTTTTCTTGTTACAGTTCTAGGAAAACCAGTTAACTGTAGAATAACTGTCGCCTAAGTACCAATTCCTATTTTCGATCCTCAACAGTCATCATCCTCATCGCACACATCTTCTTTACGCTTACACATATCCGCATTACTTTCAGAAATGTTAGTATTATTTTCATTTGTAAAACACATTTTGAGCCAACAGATCGTGTTTATTGACTAAGTCATTTTTAGGATGAGGAGATTGCATAGGTACATAGTTTTTTTTGTGCGGAGGAGGAAAGATTTTTCTTTCGTTTCCGAGCTTATCCTTGTATCCAATTCCATCCTTCACGAACGTCGGTCGTTGGGAATTTTCAATATCAACCAGTGCTTTCGACTAACTTTCCATTTATCGATTGTGATCTGCAATTTGTTATTTTCATTTTGAAAATTTTCTAATCTTTCGGTTAAATCATTTATGATAAAATCTTTTCTAAAAACGAATTCTTTTAATGTCTGTATCTAAGCTAAAGTTAAGTTCAACTTTCTCTGATATGCAGCTTCGTTTTCTTTTAATTCTTGGTTAAATTTCAAAACCTTTTCTTTTTTTAATTAGGTCGGTTGAGTGATTTGTAATGTGCCACGACGTTCAAACATGGTTGGGAGCATAGTTTAGCTTTAAATTCATACGGTATGCTGTTTACCAAATCCTTATCCTCTTTGTCTTTTGCAGACTTTGCTTTCATGGCGGATGCAGAAGTTTTAGCTTTCTCACTCTTGTTGTCGCTGGTTGCTCCCTGGACTGTCTCTTTCGATTCAGTCTTCTCAGCCTTCTGCTTTCCCTTTTTTGAAGTTGGTTCAGTAGGAGCGATTATGCTTTTCAAACCTTCGTCGTCCTTGGGAATTCTTGCAGTTTGATGAAGACGTGACAGATACAGTAGAGATTTTTGCGATGAGTGCTTTGTTGACTTCTCCTTTTGGCTCAGCTATTTCTTCTGCCCAGTCATAGTCTTCCACCACTAAAGCTTTTGGGGTATTGTCAGCAACATTATCACTCCCTTCGACAGCTATTGGCCTTCTTGTCGGAACGAGTTTAGCATTTTCATTCTTCAGAAGTGGGCACTCCCTCTTGAAGTGACCCAGATTCTTGCAATTGTTGCATCTCAGCTTGGACCTGTCAAAACTAGCTTTTCCCAGTGCCAGTCTCTTTCCTGTTTTGTCTTGAAACTTCTTTAATCGCAGGGTGATCATCGCCATTTGCCACTTCAAGTCCATTTCCTCTATATCATCCGGATCTACCAGATATATGTCCTCAGCAGTGAGAAAATCCATTTTTATCTCACTTGACATGAGAGCTTCATAGCTACTCAGGAAGGTGTTAAACAAAGCAACATGTTCGGTGGATATCTTGAGTGCTTGAGCATCACCGGCCACAGTAGTCTTCTCGTTAGATGATGAGGCCTTTGCAGAGCTTGCGGAAGCGTTAGGGTAAGATGCGGTAGCACTTTGAGGATTTGAACCACAAGAGGTTATAGGGGCAAGGAATGCCATATTTTTGGAAACAGAAGTTGCAGCAACAGATTGAGTAAAATTATGAGAGTATCCTGCTTGGTTCACTTCTTTCTTTAGTACATCCATTTCAAAGGCTTTCAGAGTGTTGATCAGTTCTGAAAGTATGACAGGAGTAGTGCTGGTCAAGAAGGTTCTTTTGATCATCATACATTGCAGGCTCCATTTTTTTGGGAGTGAGTCCAAAAGCTTCTTGATGGAGGCATAGTTTGCAACAGGATTGCCCACTTTCTTCATTTTTGCTAGCACTCCCAAAAATCGACTAATATGATCTGACAAGCTTTCACCACAAACACTCCCGAACATGTCATATTCTTTCTGAACCATATCTCTCTTGTTATCCATTAGCTCTTCGTTCCCTTCATAGTGATCAATAAGAGCCAACCACAGCTCATGAGCTGAAGTGTATTCTTCGAACAGATTGTTGTCGTCCTTGGACAGAGCCATTGTTAGAGCAGCATGAGCCCTACGATCGCGTTGAATGAGAGTTCTGTCTTTTTCAGTGAATGTTGAAGGGTCTTCGTTGATTGTTCGAACATCGTCGCGAATTATCATAGGAACGTGCGGTCCTACTGTGACAGACATCCATTGAGTATAGTCGGTATACTCAAAGAACGCTTTGATTCGATTCTTCCAACTACAGAAGTCTTCAGATCCTTTCAACTTGGGAGGTCTCGTAGCTGTTCCTGTCTCTAGTTCGGTTTGGGCTATTGGATTAAGCTAATTGAGTGACATTTTGGTTGATTTCGAGTCTGAAAACATGATCTGGGATTAAATACGCAGGAATTAGAGAGACCAGTAAGTAAATACACTGCAATTGACAAATACGCTGGTGAAGCTTGGCTGCGAGATCCGGTGACGATAGCTAAATCCGCTAGAACACACAAAACAAACGTGAGTTAGCTAAATGCGCCGATTACCGTGATAAAATCGCTAAGGATCTTTATCACTGACTTCGAAGACGCCTTCGATTAATTACGCTGACAGTATTTCGCTGGAAATCAACAAATCCGCAGGTGTTAGGCTGGCATATTTGTTAATTACACGATCTTCAATTTAAAAACGCTATATTCAAAAATATCTATGCAACCTTCAAAGTTAAATACGCCCAACAGGGTTTAAGTACGAACAAAAACTCTCTAATTACCCAAAACCGACTCAAAACCCATGTTTCTTTGTACCAAAATGACCCAAATGTTTACCAAAACACTGATTAACAACAACCCAATGATTAAACACACCAGATCAATCCATTTTAAGTCCAAAATTTGAAAAACCTTGAAACTTTGAAAACTTTTGAAAAACCTTCAAAACTTGAAGAATCTTAACAAAAACTCAAACAATCAAGAGCATAAAGGCTCTGATACCAAATTGTGAGTCCCAAATCAGATTCGGATCACAGTGGTTGATTGTTATCACCCAAACAATATAGATTAGTTGTTTGAATGGGCAAAAGTTAAGAAAACCAAATGATGAAGATTCTTGTATGGATCAAACAACAAGTGTTGTATATGGAATCCCAAAGGATATAATCACTAAATGCACCTGGATATTTCGGATTAAGCACAAGAACAATAATAACAACACAAGAGCAATCACCAAAATCTGTCAAAGAACCTTTTGATTAGGGTTTCATTGATAATCATATTTATACAAACTGACTACCCATCATATTTAATAAATACACTGGGATACTAAATACGCCACCCAGCAGCTAGAATTACACTTTTGGCCCTCTAGTTTTACTAACTATTACAAACAAGCTATAAATTATTAAACTCAAGTATCAACGGTCTCAAAACGTCCTAACAAATGTTGCAGGATTAGTGATTATATTTCAAGGCAAGACCGAAATATAGTATTGAAATGGAGATGGAGACACGCTATTAAATCATTTGTGGAAGTAGTTGGATGGTATGTCCTTAGCAAAATTTTGGACTCGTTTAAGCTCTCAGGTAATAAGGATGGGTGGTTGTGGTTAGGGGATAATTCTGGCAGCTTCACTGTTGGCTCGGCCAAACAGTTACTTCAAAATATAGCTGACTCTATCAATTTCTATGACATGAAATGGAGTAAATGGGTTTTGAAAAAAATGTAACATTCTCGCCCGGAGGGCGGAAATGGATCGGATTCCGACAGTGTTAGTCCTTAGTATAAGAAATATAACAGTTAGTTACCAAGGGTGTTGTAAATCCCTAAATCGTTTTAACAGAAAAATGTAGCGGAAAATGAGAACCTGAAACTTTCTTGCTCTATAAAACATTCTATAACATGTGGAAACCAATTTACAAAATATTACAGGTGTTTCTTCTTCCATTATTGCAATCAACAAAACACAACGTCAGCTGACTAGTTGACCACGCCTCGTATTACCCGCGTCCTGACTCGATCTTAAACAATATCTCATTTCATACAAAAATCCTGATCAACAACCTAAAAACACCACATAACTATTTTGTTAGATAAGTAAGTGACTACATGTGAAACATTCACGATGTGAGAATAACATCTACAAAAACTAAATGTTTATGAACGAACGTCTCAGCAAATTCGGAGTTCCTTCGAGTTACAATCTCAGATCTGATCCCCAGATCCTAACCTTTTACTTTCATGTATTCATCTATATATACCTGCATTTTCATTACCATTCTCATAATAATACGATTAGCAACATTAAAACACATACACATATTCAATATCCATATTCGATCATCATAACCTACCATCATATCTTCCTTCATGTAGTTACTGCCTAACATGAAGTTTAGGATTCTATAAGTATTCTATACATAACGACCTCCCTCTACATACATATCAATATAGTACGTACACACTTATGCTTTTATCAATTTCGATGTATTCCACAATCAACCAATGAAGGATAACTTTACTTACAAAATGGTTAGCACATTCATGACTGTAACAATCCCTTTAGTTGTCAAAATAATTCGGCTAGAAATACAAGATAATTCCAATTAACATGTTTTTAGAGTATGTATCAAGTAAACAATCAAGTTCCAAGTATGTTTGTAAAGCAAGTTAGTAAACATTTACAAGTAAGTTTGTAAGCAAGCATGTTTTCCCTAAAATAGTTAAGTAAAAAGGTGTCCCGCAAACTCACTTGCTAATTGAGTAGAGTCGGCAAAGTCTTCAAACGTGGTATAGTAAATGCTACTCGGGTCCTACAATTTTAAGGGTGCTAGTTAGGTTCTCGCACTATGTCTCAGGCGGGTGTAGTCGGTAAAGGCCAATGTATCCCAACTTTACGCATGAAAATGAATGTCTATTTGTTGAGACAAACTCAAATAGTTTTCGTGTTATAAAGTGAATATGAAGACCTTGACAAATGTTTGTGACAACCATGTTTATATTACATGTGTAATGACGAAGTTAGTATTTTAAAGGTGTTATAATGCCGACAACCAGTTAGTATAGGTTAGCCCGAAAATGCGTGAACCTTAACGTAAGTATAATTTTATAAAGTACCAAGTCCAAAATGCTTTTAGATCAAACTCTTGTACTAATGAATATAAGGTTTTGAACTATATTTGAAAGATCTCACTCCCACACTTTAGGTGTTGGTTTTGTTAAAATGTTGATTTTACACACACGAAAGTTTGCAAAAAGGTTTATTAGTTTAAAAAATGTTAGATTATATTATAAAAACTTTATGGTATACATTTTAGGTCTGGATGGACCAAGTTCAAGGAAACTATAGATCTTGAATAAATATTCCCTTTTGCCATTTTTCGGTTTGTTAAAACACTACATAGTTAGAAGGGTAGCTACACTACTCTGTCTTTTATAAATTTGATTAGTATTCCTCATATCATATATGATTTTTTGCAATTTTTCTAGAATAAACTGCGTATCTTAGGTACTTTTTTTTAAACTAAATAATAAAATTTTAAAACTTTAGTTATGAAGCTCACAAATTTATGAAATTTAATTATAAGCTTCTTATAACATACTAGTAGGGTGCATGCATGTTGCGAGGGGAATACAACACTTATATTGGTGATGTGGTCAATGTTATCAAAGGCTGAGGTCGTACTGGGGCGGCCGGTCATGAGTCCCGATGCTTTTTAGCCTCTTAAGCTACCTTCAAAATCAGTGGCGGATCCAAAAATTTTTCCAAGGGGTTCACTTTTTTTTAATGTTTCAATTTCATACATTCGAACATGAAAAAATTTGGGTTGGTTCGATGGTTTAGATTATTTTTGGGTAAGGTTCATCACATTGCTGCTCTGGTTATGTACAAAATATATAATATGTTGTTTATCCTATGGGGTTGTAATTCAACAGATTTGGGTAAGGGAATCCTTTTGTATTACTCAAAATGACATTTCCATAATTGTAGTGTTGTTACTTATATAAGAATAAAGTGCTATTATCAAATGTCAAAATGATTTTCCAATCAACAGAATGATATGATAATACTAGTTGGATGCCAAATGACTTGGACTTGACCTTTTTAACAAACCATACCTTGAACTTGAGTTAGTAATTGATCTAAAAAGTTGAACCATTGCTGCTCTTCTTTCGGTTTTCTTCCATGATTCTTTGGAACTCTATATCACTTGTTGAGATCAACAACTTCATACCATTGAAGATAGTCAGCTTAATACTACAAAACCAAAGAAGACACGTTTTTATATCATTTTTCTATATTAATTGCACCAGTATTTATTTAGTTGAACCATTGCTGCTCTGCTTCCGGTTTTCTTCCATGATTCTTTGGAACTCTATATCACTTGTTGAGATCAACTTCATACCATTGAAGATAGTCATCTTAATTCTACAAAACCAAACAAGACACGTTTTTATATCATTTTTCTATATTAATTGCATCAGTATTTATTTATCTGTAACAGTCAGTACCTGCTGTTTGGTAAGGTTTTTGACAGACCATGTCATCCCGATGAGTCAAAAACCCAATTAACCTAGGTAGCTAGGGTAAGTGGAGTATCGTATCCACGAAGAGCATGTGTTTAGTATCATAGTAGTTGTTCGATTTTCTAAAATAGACAAGTGTACAAATACTTATGAAGCTTGCTAATTTTCTTTGTTTGTTTGTTTGGTTGGAAAAAGTGTCGGAGTAAATCAACAAGTTACTATTAACTATAAAAAAACTGATTACGTGAACATTGCAAAAACTAGTTTACTTGATTGAAAACAAGAATTAGGAACAAGACTACACATTTTAACTTGATTTAGTTGCATATAGCAATTAACGAATTAGTGTCATGTGGCTTAGGTGCCAAAAGCTATCAACGTCATAGATGACGGACGCAGTGCACTTCTTCACCAAAATAATGTAAATCTTAACCTATGATAAGGCATAACTGCACACAACCATTTCGCAAAATCAAATTTTATCATCACTCGACAATATATGAATTCGAAATAAATACAAGACAATTATCAAAGCTTTCAAATACTAAACAACTTGCCACGAAATCAAATCAAATACAAATGTTAAAACCCTAGAAAATCTTACAAAAATCTACACTAGGGTGAAACCCAGAGAGAATAGTCGCTCATGGTTGATGCTTCATGAACACCAAATGACGAACGCGGACACCGAGCCATGACCTTGAGTTTTGGAAGGATGATGAAGGTTAGGGTTAGGTTTTGATGGTGAGTGTGGATGGATTAGGGGTTAGAGATGATAAAGGATGGGTTAGGGGTTAGAGGAAGGTTAGAGATGAGGAAGATGATGAAAGATGGCTCCAAGATGTGATAATATCATTCAAAACCCATAACTCTTTTAATCCCCATTCAATTTTCGGTAAAAAACAAGTCAAACCAACTTTTCAGCAATATGAAGAAGGCGTCGTCGACGGGCCAAGGGGCGTCGCCGACGCGTTGCCTAGTCTCAGTTTTTCTCCATACACTGACATACTGTCTATGCACAAGTTTTGTCGACGCGACTTTCTGGAGGGCGTCGCCGACGGGTAACTAGAGCGTCGGCAACTCACCCTCTAAAACATGTTTTTTCTGATTTTGTTGTTTCACATGTCCGGTTGATCCGTTTTCCGTCCCGATGCTCTGTATAGCTCCGAAATGCTCTTTAAACTTCGTTAACCTGCACAAACACAAATCACATCAAAGTAGCCAATTCGAAGCTCAAGTTTATGTAAAAACACAAATTTTACATACAATAAAACATCGGTTTCCAATCACGTATCACATCCCCACACTTGTCTTTTGCTTGTTCTAAGGCAAATATGTTTTTCACTTTCACATGGGTCGAAAATGTAAACACTTCCCATTCTCAAATTTAAAGTTAAGGTCTCTTGCCATACTCGGTTCACGCTTTTCACATTTTACAGTTTATTCAATTGGTTCAATGGAATTTTTTTTTCAATAACACATAGGATGGCTACCCATGATTAATCTGCCCTTGAAACTATCACGCATGCATATCCCTCACAATTTTCTCTCCACTCGTCTAATATATAACTAACAAAGATGCATTAGCAATTTTTAAGTAAACACTCAAACCGATTAGAACACGTATCCACATAAGCTTGCAACTTAATAATTCTCCACCAAATTACAAAAAAAGAGGCACAAGTCAAAAGGTCTTTAAGGGTTGTGATGGGGGTAGGCTAAAGGTCTGGAATGGGATATTTAAAAGTGGTTAAGATGATAAAAACTCGATTTTTATTACAAAACTACTAAACAAGCTAACTAGCTGAATCAAACTATAAGGCATCAAATCGCCTTTTATTCACTAACAACATACTAACCTTTTTTTTTTCTTTTTCCTTTTTCACAATCGTTTTTCACTATTTTCATGGCATTTTTTGATTTTTTTTTATCGAAATAAACTACAAACTTAAAAAAAAAACAATCCTAAAATCAAATTTTCATCACTCGGATTGAAATAAAAAGGTTGAACGGGTCAAGGGCTAAGCTGGTTGGTCAAACGAAAGGTTTAAGCGCAAAGATAACGTGGCCTTATTAATATTAGTTTTAAGAGAAAGTCTTAATTATAATGGAAATGGAGAGGGAATATATATATGTGAACAAATAGATGTGTGTGAAAGTATGTATGTAACATGTGTGTATTATATATATGGCAAGATAAAATGAAAAAAACTCATTCTAGTTGAAAAAAACAAGCAAAACTTATCTCCACCATCTATCCAATCTAATCTATGGTTGAGAATCAACCATAGTTAACAAGTACAAAACGAGTATTATAATTTTTTTTAACAAATTCTCTCTACTCTGACACAAAAGTGTAACATGTTCTCTCATTGTTATAAAAGTCATCTTCCTACTAAAAATGTAACATATTTTTATTATCACTGCAGTTAAACACTTTGTAAATTCTAAAATCTAAACACTTCATAAATTCTAAAAATTAAAAATAAAAAACCCACAAAAAGGTGTAACAAGTGAAATTGAAACACGCTCTTTCTCGTCTCTTATCTGACACAAAAGTGTAAAAATGGGGTTCACTGTTTTTTTAAGTGGAGTGGGTTTTTTGTGTACACTATATATATAGGAGAAGGATTCATTAGGAACCACCCTTTATTGCGAGAAACGTGAGAACCAATGTGAACAAAACCAAAAATACCTAAAAAATCAAAAAAGCACACATTTTTTAATGATTTTTTATAAAAAAATCGCTACTTTTCGTCATCAAATTTTTTATAACAAAAAGTAGCGATTTATTTAAAAAATATATTTTTTGTGCTTTTTAGATTTTTTTTAGGTTTTTGGGGGGTTTAGTTTTATGATTTAGTTTTTAGCATTTAACTAGGGTGGTGGTGGGGGGGGGGGGGGTGTTTAGGTTTTTTTTTTTTTTTTTTTTGGGGGGGGGGGTGTAGTTTAGGTTTTTGGAGGGTTTTGCTTTATGGTTTAGTTTTTAGCATAGCTTGGGGGGTTAGTTGTTTTTTTGGGGTGGGGTTAGGTTTTGGGTGGTGGTGTAGTGGGTTTATTTTGTTGTGTTCACATTGTTTCTCGCGGTTCTCGCAATAAAGGTGGTTCTCGCATGAAGCCTACCCTATATATATGTGGTAAAATGAAAATTTATACGAGTTGTGAGAACTTAGACAACTCGGCCTTACGAAAGTTTTTTTTCAAAAAAATTATTTACTTAAAATCCTAATAAATTCAACTTTTCCCAAAAAACTGGTTATTTTCATTTATAGCAGCTAGGGCTGTAAACGAACCGAACAAACATGAACAACGCCTTGTTCGTGTTCGTTAAGGAAATAAATGTGTTCACGAACGGTTAATGAACACTTACCAACCGAGATTTTATGTTCATGTTTGTTCCTTAAGAAAATGAGTGTATTTGCGAACGGTTCACAAACACAAATAAATCTGACGAACACAACGAAGGATAAAGGTGGATGTCCTAGAGAGTAGCACTGGAACTTGAATTTCTTATTCGGATGTCAATCGTATTCGTCAATTTAAATAATGAAAAATGAAAGGGAAATTGTGCATAAAAAGGTGAAATATGGTTTCCTAGTTTAATTGTTAGGATAATAAAATAAATAAAAGTTTAATATTATAAAAAGTATAAATAAAATATATGAAAGTACAAAAGTATTTAAATTAAAACTGAAAACATATGAACATAAACAACACAAATGAACGAATGTTCACAAACACGTTCACGAACACCTTACCAAACGTTCATGAACACAATCGAACGAACGCGACCTCTGTTCATGTTCGTTATTTAACTAATCAAATGAAATTTCTTGTTCCTGTCCGTTCATTTATTAAACGAACATGCATAAATGAACTTCTCGTCGAACGGTTCACGAACTGTTTGCTAAACGTTCGGTTTGTTTACAGCCCTAACAGCAGCTGTAAGGGGTAAAAAACACCACTTCAAAATTTTTTCTGAAACATTTTAATCTAGGGGTGTGAAAAAAATGGGGGCAAAACTCACACGGGAAGATCGAGTTCACTAAGTTTTCACAACTCGTATGAGTTTTCTATATATATATGATAGAGAGGGAGTTGTGTTATGGGTGTAATTTTGAACCTATATCCCGATAATATATCCTGACTTTATGTTTCTAATCTGTGACCAGGATACCGAAGCATGATATTGGTAACATCCTACAGAAGTATCTTGGTCGTTACTAATGGTTTATTTTTATACTTTAGTTGCAAGGGAAGTATGTTAATGAGGGATAGGTCTACCCGAAGACTCGCTCAAGGTGGTTGAAAGGTGAACATTGATAGCGTAGGAAGAGGTCTATAACTGTCACAATGGGATTCGTATCCCAGAATTGTAGGATATTTAGTTAGAATTTAGAAACTATATAAGGGGATGCTGGATCATTAGAAAGACACATGTAATCTCGTACACACACCAATTACTCGCTATATTCACAATCATTCACTCACATTTCACAATCATTGTAACACTTAGGACTGATCCGTGCATTATCCCGAAGCTGTATCATGATATTTCAATCAATAAGAAGAACAAAGGAAGCTGGTAGTTGTCATCTCCCCCGAGGTTTTGTGCCGGCGTCTAGATAGATCAAGGGCTTTCCTCGTACACCCTGCGTCAATCTTTAAAATTATTGTTCATTACTTAATAATTGATATAGTTTGTTATCCTAAAACTATATGTCACACCCCAACCGATGGCGGAATAATCGGGGCAAACGTAATTAGATTGCTCAAGACTTCATAACACTAAATGTGACAAGTATTTAATGAATAATATTTTATTTCATTGCTAATGGTTCAAGTACATGAATTGGAAAACAAAAATACAAAAAATATTGCATGATTAATCTATAAACATGAATTTAAAGTTTGGTGCGTTTCTAGTCCTTTATATCAAGTTCCATTCGTCGTCGTCATCATAGAATTCCTGCAATACGTATTAAAGTATAGTTCAATATAAAAGTATTGGCGAGCATACAAGTTTGAATACTAGCGTAAGTATAAAAGTTTAAACGAATCCACATGGCATAATAGTTAACTTAAATTATCATACAATACTAGCATGCAACTATATGTGTTAACACAAAGCTTACCGTTAGCGTAATCTAATCATAGCAATGACTAGACCGTTATGTTTACTTAACTTGACCTCACAAATACGGGCGGTGCGTTACTCATATAGCACTATACATGTTAAGGGAGACTTGAAGCAAGTTAATGACAAAGCATAGCACATGTAACGATTCTAGCATATGAATTCTAGCATAACGTATTAAGCATGTATGACGGATTGTTGTTTGTAAGCATGTTTGTAAGTGTATGTGTGCGTTTTTAATAAGCAATAAGTGTTGCACCCAAAAAGTGTCGAGAAGTAAAAGGGTCATGTATACTCACAATTTTGCAAAGCTTCCTGATTATCCATGTTTTGGTGGGTTGATGTGAATAGAAGGGTGAATGTGGGTGAGTATTCGGAATGTTAATGGAGGATTCAGATTGGAATTAAAGTATGCAAAAGTATGTATATAAGAAAATAATTATCTAGCCTTAAACACTCATTCTTGACACTATAAATCCTGTATGGTTGATGTGATTTCATGGGTCAAGATACGCATTAGAATCGTTAACGAGAGGTTCAAGACTTAGATAATATAACCTATTACCATGACAAGTAACCATGTTGATCATCATCAAGGATTTGGTTATGTATATATATTTATCGTATAGTTTATATAATAATTCCAAGCTAAGTCTATCAAGGATATCATAGATTGTTATATAAGTCAAGCATAGAGGTAGGAGGATAACCATCCTTTAACCTCATTGTAAGATTCACCAATACACAAATCATCGCAAGGATGATTCGGAGGGTCATGAATGAAAAGGAAATGTACCATAATTACTATACCAAGTAGCCAAGTAACCTTTAAACCGGGTGAGCCGACACCAACATAGAAAGAGTTAACTAAGTGTCAGAGGCTTAACGGGGTTATGTCACGTATTTAAATATTGAGTGCGTATATAACACAAATATGAAATGTAACACGTACAAGTATAAAATATATCTCCACTATGATTAAAGCCTCAAATTGTGATAACGGAGATGGAGTACGATTGTAAGGTTTCTAAAAATAGAATGCGAATACGAACTTTCTAGAAATAGAAATACGGAAATACGAGGCGTTACAGTCTCCCCTACTCTAGGAAAGTTCGTCCCGAAAATTATTCAAAAGGAAGAATTTTGGAAAAAAGACATTTTGATTAAAACATTTTGCTAAAATCAAAATTTGAAGTTTAAAGACTATGTGGGGTATGTGTATAAGAGAGTTAAAATGTATGGAAATTGTGGGAGATAAAAGCTAGGTTTGTAAAAGTAATTCATTTGACTGAGGCGTTTTCAGGCTTCAAATGCAAGTGAATGCAAGAATAAGTAAGATGTGTATGTGTGTGTAGTGCAAAGCGAGTTTGATCAACTCAATTGGGAGAAATGTTTTAAAAGGATGTGACCTAAAAAGTTTTGTGTAAGTAAGGATGTAGTTTAACAAAATATGTGGCCTGGACCGTAGGTTGTGGGAAAAAAATTCATTGGTTCAAATGCGTATTAGTACATCACATGTAGAAAAAAAACGTTTATAGGTGAGAAGCTAGGATGACAGGTAGTTATGGTTTCAAAAAGTTTCAGCGGTAGTAGGCCATCTAGTTGAAGTTTGCAAGATATCTTAAAAGTATTTTTACTGACTTAAACTGGTGAGGATGTTTGTAAAAATGGATAAATCGTTTAGGCCGATTCACTAAAAATAATGTTTGGATGAGATGTTAAGGGGAGAATTTGGGAATATTCGTGGTATGAGAGCGTATGAATGATTCGGTGGGTGTAAGCGAGGGGTAAGAATGGTGTGGATATTGAATGAAATACGAATATAAAAGTTGAGAGATGCTAGTGATAGTTGTAGCGGTTATAGCTAACGATTTTGAGAATGAAGCTTTTTCATGGATAATCGAGTACCAAGCATTTCGAAGTTGGGTCACCAAAGTTTGTTATAAATCAAATGAATTTAACAAGGTCCGGGAAATCACCGAATTTCTCATGGCACGTTTTATGAAAGTTTGATAACATGGCAGGGACACTTATATATAGGAAGTACCAGTGGCGTATCCACCATGTTTACAATGTTACGTCTGTTTCGCTATTCGGTATCATGTTACGTTCCATGTTACGATACACAGTAGAACCCACTATGGTTTTCATGCGCCTATCAATATAATCCCATGTGCATCCGTGATTATTTTGCTTTCTACATGATCCGCATAGTTTGTACTAGTAGTGTACGGGTCAGGTTACATTTTAGTATTACAAGCAAAATGTGTGTGTAAGATAGCATATAAAAATTAAGTATGTAAGCATGATTGTATGTAAGTATGAGTGCGTCGAACGTAGGCGAAACCACTTGGGTTATGCCTACTTATAAATTTCAAGTATGACTACCAAGTAGTGCGAATGTATAAATTTTGAGTATGATTGAAGACAAATAAGTCTAACATTAGCATGTAGTATCGAGCGTATAGGTGGAATAAAATGGGATTTAGCATATATAGGTTACCATGAAGTTGCGCGTGTGTAAAATACGAAGTGTAGTGGTGATATGTGTAAGATTGTCATGTAATATTGATTGCATAAATGGAAACGTGTAAAACAATATGCATGTGTATGGTTGCTTGAGTAAAAATATTGAGCTGGTTGAAATAAAATAAGCAGGGTTTGTCGGGAATGAAGGACCAGAATTGTGAATGTTGGGTGAATATTGAGAAAAGTATTAATTTTTTTGATGTTAGATGTGGGTTTGTAAAAAGAAATGCTACTTTTATTTTAAAAGTTTGTATTCTCATATGTCGTAGGTTATCCGATGTTATGAAATTTTCTTGCCCATGTGTTCAGATTTTGATTTGCGTATTAGCAATTTTTTGAAAAGGTTGTAAAATAGTGAGCTTGCTTTATTTTTATTTTTACATTTTTTGAAAATTTTCATGGAAAACTTGGATTTTGAAAAATATTTTAGCAAAGTGGACTTACACGTATGTCAGAGAAAGTTTTCGTTGGTTTTTTGTTGGAAATAAAATGTCTTTAGAATGGTAGTATAAAGTGAGTGTGTTTTTGTGATTGGAGGAGTTATGGAAAATTGAGGGCAAGAGGTTCGTTAGACCGACTAAGTTGATAGGTAGCATTTCATAAAGTTTTTGAAAATTGTGAAAGAAACGTTTAAAAGTATCATAAGGAGTTTCATGTATGTGATTTACGTAAATAAATTGTAGGGTGAGAAATCGTTTGGATAAAATAATAAGGTTCGAGGTTTATATATAAATGAGAAAAATTGAAACAATGATAAAAGGTTTGAGTATAAGTTTTGATCTAGTGATTGTTACGAAAGTAGTCGAGTTGTGATTTGATCTTCCATTGAGGTGTGGACATCACTCCTACCTCAAGGACAAGATTCCTTCGAGAAATGGGCGGAGTCAAATCATTAAGGTAAGGAAATCACTCCTATTTTGATGATAAGACTTCCATTTTTGGGAATGCGAGTAGTATTTATCTTGTGGGTGACATTTTTGAAATCATATTTATAAATAGTGTGTAAGGTACATGAAAAGTATAAGTATGACACGTGAGTAATCATTGTGAAAATAATTTGAATTTTGAAAGAAAGGGATGTTTGAATTACGTTATGGTAAAATTGATATAATATAATGATGGGTTTGACTAAAACTTTGATTGTTCCGAAATGAAACATTGCCTAACCAAAGTGAACGAAAGTTCTTTTGAGTTAGGGAAGCATGCTTTGGACTAATAGGTAAAATACTCTCGCCGAAATTTCGGTTAACGGTATTCACCCTTCCGGTTACTACATGTCCTTGGTCAATTGAAAGTTCGAGACTTTGGCGGGATTCGAAAAATCGAGGAGTGGGACTAGTTACCAAGGTGCGGGTATCACCCCTAACTTGACAACGTCATTCCCTAAGTATGGTTGATACTTATCAAACGAGGTAAGGACTTAAATCCGACTTGTTGGTAAGGGTCCGCTAGAATAAGCATGGCCAAATTTCATCAAGGTGAGGATGTCACTCCTAACTTGATGTATAATTTCATGGAAATCGAGAATGCGGGTTGAGAGTCTTTCACCAAAGTGAGGGTTTCACTCCTATTTTGATGAAATCTTCTGGTTTGTATAATGCGAGTGTGTTCACGTCCTCATGTGTGTATGGTAAATTGTTGTAGGAAAGACATACGAAATTTTAAGACAAAAGATGAGATAGAAGCAAATAGGGAGAATTTGAGTATATGAAGCATGAAATCAAGAATGGTCAAGTGTGGGTACTTAGACTATAGACTAGGTCAAATCATTGCAATTTTTCCTTATTCCCTATAGTTATGGCTCTGATACCAATCTGTCACACCCCAACCGATGGCGGAATCATCGGGGCGGACGTATTAGATTGCTCTAGACTTCATAACACTAAATGTGACAAGTATTTAATATATAATATTTCATTTCATTGCTAATGATTCAAGAACATGAATTGGAAAACAAAAATACAACAAATATTGCATGATTAATCTACATGAATTTAAAGTTTGGAGCGTTTCTAGTCCTTCCTATCAAGTTCCATTCGTCGTCGTCATTATAGAATTCCTGCAATACGTATTAAAGTATAGTTCAATACAAAAGTATTGGCGAGCATACAAGGTTGAATACTACCATAAGTATAAAAGTTTAAACGAATCCACATGGCATAATAGTTAACTTAAATTATCATACAATACTAGCATGCAACTATACGTGTCAACCCAAAGCTTACCGCTAGCATAATCTAATCATAGCAATGACTAAACCGTTTTGTTTACTTAACATGACCTCACGAATATGGGCGGTGCGTTACTCCTATAACGCTATACATATTAAGGGAGGCTTGAAACAAGTTAATGACAAAGCCTAACACATGTAACGATTCTAGCATATATGAATTCTAGCATAACGTGTTAAGCATGTATGACGGGTTGTTGTTTGTTAGCATTTTTGTAAGTGTATGCGTGCGTTTTTAATAAGGAATAAGTATTGCACCCAAAAAGTGTCGAGAAGTAAAAGGGTCATGTATACTCACAATTTTGCAAAGCTTCCCAATTATCCATGTTTTGGTGAGTTGATGTGAATAGGAGGGTGAAGGTGGGTGAGTATTCGGAATGTTAATGGAGGATTCAGATTGGAATTAAAGTATGCAAAAGTATGTATATAAGAATATAATTATCTAGCCTTAAACACTCGTTCTTGACACTATAAATTATGTATGGGTTGATGTGATTTCATGGGTCAAGATACCCATTAGAATCGTTAATGATAGGTTCAAGGCTTAGATAATATAACCTATAACCATGACAAGTAACCATGTTGATCATCATCAAGGATTTGGTTATGTATATATATTTATCGTAAAGTTTATATAATAATTCTAAGCTAAGTCTATCAAGGATATCATAGATTGTTATATAAGTCAAGCATAGAGGTAGGAGGATAACCATCCTTTAACCTCATTGTAAGATTCACCAATACACGAATCATCACAAGGATGATTCGGAGGGTCATGAATGAAAAGGAATTGTACCATAATTATTATGCCAAGTAGCCAAGTAACCTTTAACCCGGGTGAGCCGGCACCGACATAGAAAGAGTTAACTAAGTGTCGGAGGCTTGACGGGGTTATGTCACTTTCAAGCTAGCCCCACTTGGGTAGCAATTGTAAAACATCAAGTGAGGTGGTGGAATGAAGGTAGGATAGCCAAGGCTTCCAAGTATTCCCACCTATACCAATACATAAGTCTTGCCATCAACTTCATGGCAAGCTCGGATGGTTTCATCACTTGTGGGTTGCATAAACCCTTGCAAAAATAGAAAGTTTAGAGGTGTTTGCACCTCTTAAACTCATAAGAATCTATTCCTAACAAGTCTCATAACCTTAGATATCCCAGAGAAATTACTGGAAATATCCCCAACGACCAAGATATCGACCGTGAGAGATCCAGGATATGGCCAAAATCGCCAGGCTGGTAACGCATCTATTAACACCAGTATCCCTGCTACTGATAATCTTGAATCATTGCAGGATGCAGGTGTAACATAAGCATTAACCAGAGAACTTCAAAAATTGAAGGATATGATATCGAGTGTGCCTTGGATTGTGCAGCATATACCAGAAGTATCCAAGGATAGCCACAAGATATCCCGATTTCCTTACCCCATTTGTAATGCAGAAATCCAAAAGAGATTCCAAACTCCCAACATGAAGCTATATGTTGGGACGACGGATTCTGAGGAGTATGTTGCCAGTATAGGGAAAGGATGGAAATAAATCCAATCCCACCAGAACTCAAAGAGGCATGCTTATGTAAAGGCTTTGGTTTCACTTTGACAGGATCAACCTTAAAATGGCTTTTAAATGTTCCACCTCATTCTATTACATCTTTTGCTCGTTTAGTTAACTTATTTAACAGTCGATTTCTTGTAGCTGGAGCTTTGAGAAACTAACGAGTGATCTTCACAGGATAACGCAAGGATCACAAGAATCCCTGAGGGATTATGTTAACAAATTTAGTAGAGAATCCCTGGATATCCCGAACCTTGATGTTGCCACGGCAGTACAAGCGTTCAAAATGGGATTACAGAAGGATTCTCAATTTTAACAAGACCTTGTAATGAATCCTTGCAGGAATCTGGATGAAGCTCGAAATAGGGCCTTGAGATACATAAGGCTCGAAGATGACAGGAAAATGCATGAAAGGATGAACACATCCTCAACATATGAATTGATGAATAGGAAGTCAGAATCCTCATACAAACAATACCGATCCAAGCCATATGCTAAAAAACGACAACAAAAGAGTGAATGCTATTAGGGATGAGGATGAAGAAGGATATCCTAAACTTTCAGAATTTTGTTTTCAGTAAATGTTCCCAAACTAATGTATGCTATGCAGGGATTGGGGGACAAAGCAAGATGGCCGAAAAAGAATCCAAAAAATGCTAATTGGAAGGATAAATCAAAGTGGTGTGCCTTTCATGAAGATTTTGGGCACACGACGAAAGATTGTATGGGCTTAAGAAAAGAGATCAGCTACTTACTAAGTAAAGGTTATCTAAAGGAACTTCTTGGAAAAAAGAAGAACAAGACTCAGGATACTTATAGGAATCCTAAAAGAGCTACATCTCCACCACCCGATGCAAAGATAATCAACTTCATCTCCAGAGGATCCGACATATGTGGAATTTCTTACTCCGTGGCTAAAAGACATGCCAAAGCAGAAAGGGGAGATAAGCCGACAAGAATGACAATTCTCACGGATGATAAAGTGATAATTTTTGAAAGTGATGATCGGGATAACATCTAGGATCCCCATCATGATGGGTTGGTATTACTTTATATTCTGCAGGATACTGGTAGATAATGGAATCTCGGTCAATATCATCCAGTTGGAGACATTGAAGAGGATGAATATCCCGGGAGCTGAGATTACTTCAAAATCCACTTTACTTGTAGGATTCAGTGGGGAAACGAAGAACACTGTTAGGGAAATCAAGCTACCTATCTATGTTGAAGGGATGAACTCGTTACAACGCTTCTATGTTATGGATTCATTATCCTGCTACAACATAATATTAGGCATGCCTTAGATTCATAATATGAAAGCCGTACCCTCCACTTACCACCAATGTGTAAAGATACCTACTCCTTGGGGAGTGGTGAAGGTTGAAAGTGACCAGCAGGAAGCAAAAGAGTGTTACGATTCCTCGATGAAGGCATCAGCAAAATCCCAAGAAGGATAGCAATCAAAGATACAAGCACATGATATTATGGAAGCTTCTGAATAGGATGTTAAGAAAGTCATCCTTGATGAAGATAATCCAGATATCTCAGTGCTTGTAGGAGTCAATATCCCTGAGGATATTGAGAAACAACTTATTAACTTTTTAAGATGCAGGATGTCTACATTTGTCAGGAAGCATGAGGATATGACAGGTATATCAAAGGATATTATAACCCATAAACTTGGAATTGATAAATCTTTCAGGCGTGTTCAACAAAAAAGAAGAAAGTTCGCTCCTGAAAGGAACGCTATCATCCAAGAAGAAGTGGAGAGGCTGTTAAAATCCAAGATAATAAGGGAGATCAAATTCCCAAAGTGGTTAGCAAATGTAAAGGTAGTGCAGAAAAAGAATGGGAAATGGAGAATATGTGTTGATTACACGGACCTTAACAAACCATGTCCGAAGGATCCATTCCTACTACCTCACATTGATTCATTGGTAGATGCAACTGCTGGATACGAAATGTTGACTTTCATGGATGCATCCTGATGTATTGAATAATACATCCATTTATCATGTAGAGTTTGTATAGTTTTAGCATGTTTTCATTTTGGTTTGTCAAGAATTTATCTGCTTTTAATCTAAATGCGTTTTGCAGGTCTTGGTTCGTGAAAACGGTTGGAAGAATTGGAAAAAAAACAAGCTAAAATGGTAAATAGAACCGAGCCGGGACGTGATTGGATCGAGTAAGAGGAAACGAAACGTAATTAGGGATTTTCAACACGGTCGCGGGGCGCGACCGGCAGGACATATCTCTCTCGCGGCCCGCGAGAGAGTAATAATTATCTCTGGACCTTGACTCGGTCGCGGGGCGTGACCGGAAACTTTAAACCCTCTCACGGCCGGCGAGAGGGTGTTTTATCAAGAAAGTTTCGAAACAGGATTGTGTTTGGACTTGTTTGTTATTTATTCAATCATTATTGAAGTAAAACACATCTTGGGACCAACTTGGATGAACTAGAGGCTTTTGGAGCAACTTTTCTGGAGATTTTGAGCAAGAAGAAGGAGATCTAAGCTGCAGGAAGTGTTCAGGTGATCAAGGAGTTTCGAGGCAGGAGCTTTTAACGGTTTTATCATACCATTCTTGATCTTTGCACTCCTTTGTTTACTTTATTATGCTTTCTTGTTTTAAACCTTGTTTAATTAGTTTTTCAAACATGTTACTTGGCTAGATTTGATTCAGTTGCCTAGGTTTGGATGATTGATTTTATGAAAGTTTGATTTGTTTTAATTTAATTTTGGTTTGAATGTTTAATTGGTAAAGTTCACATCTTTAATTATCTAGTTTAGTGTATTTGCCTGATCTTGGTTGATTTATGTTTGTTGGATTGTTTTACATGAATCTAGGTGGATATCTTCCATATAATAGGTTTGTGTTACTTTTTCGTGTCTTTAGGGATTCGGGAAGTTATCGGTAAAATTGGCCAATAAAACCGGGAAAACAATTGAATGAAATATAAAATCAGTTTTGTCATTATACCTAAATTGATTATTGATAAATAACAATTAGTTGGCTGAATTAATTAGATAAATTGTTAGGTTTAGGTTTTGAGAAATTCCCAAATCTAATTTACTTGTCATAATTGAGTCAGTTAAGCTAAACTAGAAGTTGTAGTTGATCTAGATTAATTATGAAAAGGTAACTAATTAATTATTATTAAATCAAATGAGTAGTAGTCTAAAAATCCAACCTAGGTGACTAGTTCATTATTTCCTGATTAAATTCTCAATTTCCTAGAAAGTTCATAGTTTGGTTTATTCCAATTTAGTAGTTTTAGTTTACTTGATAATTTAGAATTAATAGCAAACCCCCCTTAAAATATAAAAGTGCGTAATTGAGTCTAAATTAAGTGGTCATAGTAATTAGAGAGTCTTGTGGGATCGATAATGAGTACTTGCTTAATGCTATTCTACAATTGATCGGTCCACTTGCCGGTTAGTAGTTTAATATAGTTTAGGAGTCTAGAGTTTAATTTGAGTCTAGAGTTAGGGTAATTTGAGTTGTTTTTAATTAACTACTTTTAGAACATCAAGTTTTTGGCGCAGTTGCCGGGGACTCTCTCATTGGTAATTGCGTTGATTACTTGATTTAGGGTTTGTTATTACACTTGTGTTTATTTTTTTTATTCGTTTGTATCGCAGGAGTCTAAATTATTTAATTAGTTTAATATTTATTTTTTTGTATATATATATTTTAATTGTTTTTGCTAACTTATTGTGTTTGTCGTGTTTTCGGTTTAGTGGATGCCCCATACGCGTTCGCAAGGACCTCCGCCTAAGCCGCCGACGGATACGCCATTCTCTCCCGCACCAAAGGTAAGTTCTTCTTCCTCCACTTTTTCAAGTTCATCCCGTCCCTTTTTACCGCCCGATTTTGATTTTATACCTAAGCCTTC
Organism: Scalesia atractyloides; assembly: GCA_947069175.1. Lineage (NCBI taxonomy): Eukaryota > Viridiplantae > Streptophyta > Magnoliopsida > Asterales > Asteraceae > Scalesia > Scalesia atractyloides. The sequence continues at coordinate 45,656,774 of CAMTDV010000011.1, forward strand.
ACCACCCGGTTCCCCATCACCCCGCGTAGTCCATAGAAACATAAGCCCACCACTGCCACCACCTAACTTTCACATGGCTAATAACAATCAGACTGTTTACAACAGGCCACCACCGGCTTCACCGGTGCAAACTCACCCATTACCCTCCCACCGATGAACAACTATCAAGCCTGACAAATCCCTTCCTATATCATGACCGCTATCACTAACTCTTACCAATTCCACGGTCGTGATGATGAGGATGCGCCCGCACACATAAACCACCTCACCCGTCTCTGTCACACTTTCAACATGGAGGGTGTGGGCAATGATGCCCGTTTCCTCCAAGTCTTTCCTTTTTCCCTTGGGGTTGAGCCGCCATCTGGCTTGACTCTCAACCACCCGGTACTTTTTCTACTTAGGCTGCTCTACGGGATGCTTTCCTAAAAAAATACTTCCCACCCGCTAAAGCATCCCGCCTTCGTGATCAGATCCATTCGTTCCGAATGGAACCTGATGAGCCCTACCATCTAGCTTGGGAGCGTTTCCAAATTTTAGTGTCCCGCTGCTCTCAACACGGTCTGTTGGACTGGGCGCTTGTAGAGAAATTCTACAACGGTCTCACCCCTGAGACCCGTGCTCGATTTGACAATTCTGTTGGTGGACACTTGATGGGAAAGAAAACAGTAGCTGAGTGTAATGACCTTCTTGAAAGCTTTTCCTATTCCGATGTAGATTACAGCACTGCCGGCAGGAATTCAATTCCTGTTTCTCGTACGCCTCCGCTTAACCGGGTTCTACACCAAGTTAGCTTGGAAACTACGGTAGCGGCTGCCTTAGATAGCTTTAAGAGGGAGGTCATGAAGGAGATACAGGAACTGAAGAAGAAGGTAGATAGGTGTGAGGTGTGTCGAGGGGGTCATGACACGTTAGAGTGTCCTACGCTCACTGTCGAGCAGGTAGAGTTTATCATCGGTCAGAGTCGAGGTTCGACGAATCCCTTTAATAATAATACTTCCAATTCTAACCCAAACTGGCGTAGTAATAATATAATAATAATAATAATAATAATAATAATAATAATAATAATAATAATAATAATAATAATAATAATAATAATAATAATAATAATAATAGCTATCAATCTTCCCGGCAACCCCCCTGGTTTCCAATCAGGTTCTTATCAGAACAGGGGGCAGGGTCACTACAATAGTGGAGGGTCAGGTCATTCTAGTCAGTTTAGTGGAGGGGGTTCGAATCAAGAGGATCAGACTTGGAGTGGAGGTTTAGGAGGTAGTCTAGATAGGATCGAAGAGTTGTTATCTCAATTAGTTGTTAAGGATCAGGTTACTCAGAAAACTCTCGCGGAACATGATCTTCTCTTGAAAAATCAACAGTTCGCGCTCTTAGATCTGCAGTGGTCGGTAGGTAGTATCGCTAAGCAGCTGCAAGAGCAGCCACACGGCCAGTTCGAGGGTAATACCCAACCTAACCCCTCGAACCAACACGCAAAAACGATTACTACATGCAGTGGTAGGACTCTGAAAGAAGTAGGTAAAGAGGGGGTAGAGGTAGAGGAGCAGGATGATGAGGTGGATGAGGAAATAGAGATGGAGGCTCCACCTAGGGTGCACACCAGGGTAGACCCAACAATTACCGCACCAACTAGTGGACCTTCAGTTGAGAGTAGGGGAGAGAGAAAACCGGTAGAGGTTAGGCCATCACCGATCGTAGATACTTCACACCTACCCTACCAGCACGTCTGAAACAGCAAAAATATGCCAAGGAATACGGGAATTTCCTTGACATGTTTACTCAGTTAAAAATCAATCTCCTGTTCATCGAGGCCCTCCAGCATATGCCTAAATATGCTAAGTTTTTGAAGGATCTTCTAAAACGTAAAGATTGGCTGGGGGAGCTCTCGAATGTCCCGTTGACTGGAGGATGCTCCGCCGTGGTTCTAAACAAGTTACCCGAAAAACTGACTGATCTGGCTATCTTTACAATTCCATGCCTATTTGGCGGCTCCATTGCTCCATCTCATGCTTTAGCCGATCTCGGGGCAAGCATAAATCTGATGCCTTTCTCACTCTATGAGAGATTAGGGTTAGGGGAGCTCACCCCTACTCGTATGTCACTGTCATTAGCCGATAGGTCTGTTAAGTACCCGAGGGGAATCATAGAAAACTTGTTGGTTAAAGTTGATAGATTTGTCTTTCCTGTAGATTTCGTCATACTTCATATGGAGGCCGACGAGAAGGTACCCATCATCTTAGGTCGCCCATTCCTGCGCACCGTGAAAGCGCTCATTGATGTTCATGATGGGAAAATCACCCTTCGCGTCATGGAGGAGAACATCACGTTCGAAATCGCAAGGTCAATGCAACACCCGAGCGGTGGCGATAGCGATAGTGGCCCTTGTCACTCCGTGTACTTTCTGAATCCATTCATGTCGTGCGTTGATCACTGTTTAGAGTATATTAGCGGAGCCGACCTAGTGAATGAGAGTTTAGTAGCTGAGGAGAGTGACAACGAAGATATAGGGGAAGATTTCCTAGAGGTTCCCGAGACCTTAGAGTTCTGTGAGGTGAGTGCCGCTATCAATAGTACACCACTAGAGACCCCAGCAGCCGTAGAGCTTAAGGTCCTCCCGTCCCACTTAGAATACGCGTTCCTAGGTGACAATTCGAGCTTACCCGTGATCATTTCTTCGAAATTGTCAACGGAGGAGAAGGAGATTTTAATCGAGGTCCTAAAGTCTAATAAGGAGGCCATCACGTGGAAACTGTCTGATATCAAGGGAATTAGCCCTACATTCGGTACACATAGGATCCTCACGAAGGACGTCTTTAAGCTAGTAATGCAGCCACAGCGCCGTCTAAACCCGAATATGAAAGAAGTTGTGAAGAAAGAGGTGCTCAAGCTGATGGAAGCTGGTCTCATATATCCGATCTCCGATTTAGCATGGGTAAGCCCCACTCAGGTTGTTCCCAATAAAGGGGGAATGACAGTGGTCATGAACGAGAAGAAGGAGCTTATCCCATCGCGAACAGTCACGGGCTGGCGGGTGTGCATAGATTATCGTAAACTAAATGAAGCCACCCGTAAGGACCACTTCCCGCTCCCGTTTATCAATCAGATGTTGGAGTGACTCGCAAGACAGCAATTTTACTGCTTTCTTGACGGGTTCTCAGGTTACTTTTAGATACTGATTGCTCCCGAGGATCAAGAAAAGACAACCTTCACATGCCCATACGGTTCTTACGCGTATCACCACATGTCGTTCGGGTTATGTAACGCTCCGGCTACTTTCCAGCGATGCATGGTCGCTATCTTTCAGGACATGATCGAGACCTCGATGGAGGTTTTCATGGACGATTTCTCTGTCGATGGAAACACTTTCGATCAATTTCTTAGTCACTTAGATGCGATGATGAAATGGTGTGTCGAGACGAGACTGATGCTCAACTGGGAGAAATGTCACTTTATGGTGACAGAGGGCATAGTGCTAGGGCACAAGATCTCACGGGCAGGTATAGAGGTCGATCGGGCGAAGATAGATACTATCAGTAGACTCCCTCCACCGACTAGCGTCAAGTCTATCCGTAGTTTTCTCGATCATGCGGGCTTCTACAGACGGTTTATTAGAGATTTCTCGAAGATCACCCGTCCCATGACACGACTCCTTGAAAAAGATGTACCCTTCGTCTTCGATGACGACTGCTTGAAAGCTTTCACGATCCTTAAAGAGAAACTGGTGAGTGCCCCTATCCTCGTCTCACCCGACTGGAGCTTGCCCTTCAAGCTCATGTGTGATGCGAGCGACTATGATGTAGGTGCCTTTTTGGGTCAGCGACGTGATAAACATTTTCACCCTATTTACTACACTAGTAAAACCCTTAACGACGCTCAGGAGAACTACACCACTACAGAAAAGGAGCTTTTAACAGTGGTATTCGTGTTTGATAAATTCCGCTCTTACCTCGTCCTTTCCAAAACCATCGTCTTTACTGACCATGCGGCTCTGCGCTTCGTTTTCCAAAAGAAGGACGCAAAGCCTCGTCTCATTCGGTGGATTCTCTTGCTTTCCGAGTTCGACAGAGAGATTAGAGATAAGAAAGGAGCAGAGAATGTAGCCGCTGAACATCTATCCCGATTAGAGGATCCTAGTAGAGAAGAAATTAGGGAAGAAGAGATCAGTGATAGATTTCCCCATGAGTCAGTGGAGTTTGTGGCAGCGGAGAAGGAGAGAATGCCGTGGTTTTCTGACTTCACGATTTTCTAGCGAATGGAGTGGTACTGAAGGGGATGACCACGCAGCAGAAGAAGAAATTCTTCCGCGATGTGAGGCGTTACATCTGGGATGACCCGTTTCTATTTCGGGTACGGGGAGACAGAATTCTGAGGCGCAGCGTTAGTAGAGAAGAGGGGGCGGAGATTTTGAGGCACGTGCACGAGGGACTGACAGGAGGTCATCATGGTCCGCACGCCACCGCATAGAAGGTTTTCAATTGCGGTTTTTCTGGACATCAGTAGTTAAAGACGCTCTAGAGTTTGTTAAGACGTGTGATCGTTGCCTACGCACCGGAAACATCTCATCCAAGGACGAGATGCCCCAACATCCGATCCAAATTCTTGAAGTTTTCGATGTACGGGGGATTGACTTCATGGGACCGTTTCCCGTCTCTAGCGGGAATCGGTACATCCTTGGCTATTGACTATGTCTCTAAGTGGGTTGAAGCTCAAGCTTTACCCACAAATGATGCCCGAGTGGTGGTGAGATTCTTGAAGAAACTATTCACCCGTTTTGGTACCCCACGAGCTATTATTAGTGACCGTGGCACGCACTTCTGCAATGCCGTCATGGAAAAGGCATTGGTGCGCTACGGTGTCACTCACTGCCTCTCCACTGCTTATCATCCTCAGACGAGCGGCCAAGTGGAGAACGCGAACAGGGGGGTGAAACGGATCCTCGAGAAGACGGTAGGCAAAAGTCGGAAGGACTGGTCTGACAAGTTAGATGATGCTTTATGGACGTTTCGCACTGCCTACAAGACACCGCTAGGTACCACGCCCTTCATGATCGTTTATGGTAAAGCTTGCCATCTCCCGGTTGAACTTGAGCATAGGGCCCTGTGGGCATTGAAAACCGTGAATTTGGACCTCACTGAAGCTGCCAAGAGACGATACTTCCAAATTCATGAGTTGGAGGCACTTTGGGATGCAGCGTATGAGCGTTCATGGAGCATTAAGGAGAAAACTAAGGCGCTGCACGACAGGAGATTGAAGAGTGTGAAAGAGTTTCAAATCAGCGACATAGTGCTCTTATATAACTCGCTATTGAAACTATTTGCCGGTAAGTTGAAGTCAAAATGGTCCGGCCCGTATGTGGTCAATGAGGTATTCCCGTATGGTACTATCTAGATGAAAGATGAAGCTGAAGGAGGGACGTGGAAGGTCAACGGGCATCGATTGAACCGCTAGATCCCACCGAGACGGAGGAAACTCCTCTAGAAGTTCCGCCTTATTCCGTGTAGGTTCTTGGGTTTCAGCTCAAGTGTAGAGTATGTACATTCTGGTAGTTAATTGCATTTCGTGTTTTTATTTAATTCATGTTTTTGTATTTTGTGTGTTTGTGTGTGAGTCGGTTTAGCGGTTTTTGCAGGTCATATCATGCACCATTGATGGAGATCGGGAAATTGCAGGTACGTTTTGTTAAATTCGGTTACGAGCGGGGTGGTTCCCTAAGCTAGAATAGACAAAATGAATGTTTCAAAAAAATTACTAAGGCACATACCATGAAATTTTTCAAAACTTTCTGTGAAAACAGCCTTCTCGCGGGGCGCAAGAGGCATCAGCCTCCTCGGTCGCGGCCCGTGAGAGGCTTATAAATTCTGGAATCACCGCTCAGTCGCGGGGCGCAAGAGATCATGACTCTCTCGCGGCCCGCGAGAGACCCTAACTGCAGTTTATTAACCCTAGCCTCCACTTTTTACCCATTTTCAAACCTTCTTCATCACTTTCACTCACGGCTTCTCCCCTATTTCTTACAATAATTCGCCATTTTGCATCCACATTCACCTAAATCTTCCATCTTTTCTTCATTACATCAACCTTCACCCATTTTTAAGTGAATACCTCCGTTTTCCCCTTTCGACCGCGCTTTTTACCGGTGTTGCAACTTTTCAACTATTTGTGTAGTAGTTCTTACAGATCTGCGCCAAGGTATGATTTTTCGCAACCTTTATGCTTTCATTTTCATCATATATCTACTTGTTGTGTTTATTTTGGTGTTTGGTCCAGTGACAGTTGCATGTTCAGTTAATTTGCGGGCTGGGATAAACTTGGTTGGATTTGAGTTTTGATGGTTATGGTTATTACTTTCTGTGGGTAGATTAAGTGTATGGAGGGTATTTCTTGGTGGGTTTGGTGAGGTCCAACATTGAGTGTGGGGATGTGGGTTGGTTAACATTGATACTAAAAAATCAGATTTTTAAGATTTTCAACCCGTTGTTTCTGCCATGTTCAAACAGTTTTATCTTTAGATTTTCACTCAATGTTGGCTCATTTTCCGGCACATCGGTTTAATTGAGGGCAATTAAAGTACCGGAAGGGGGGGGGATAGTTGTATGGTTTTTGATATGTTTTCGGGGGATTAGTAACATTTGGATGGTCATGCATATAGGATCCGGTCTCGCCCGTACTCAATCTCCATTCGGGCGAGATTCGATTTTATTAATTAATAGTGTTACACACTGCTAAAATGTATCTAAAATTATGTGGTAAATTGTTTATCTTTTTCAGAGCATGACCACGAATGAAATGCTATACGGTCATTTGTTTTATGTGGTTGCCTCTTTCTAATGTCGTGCTTGTCTTACTTGGGCTTTATGCAGATGTCTGGAGAGGGTAGTTCGAGCCAGGACGAACGGAAGAGGAGAGGGCCAACACCTCACCATAGAGGTGACCCCGCTGATGCACCACAACAACCTTCATATTTTGGCCGACGCAGAATCAGATACAGGGGGACGGTGTTCCCCAAGGGCAGAGCACGAGAATAGTGGACAGTCCCCTTCTCCAGTTTGATCTTGACTCCCACGAGTAGGAAAGGCTTTCTAACCTAGTCACATGTGAGCTGCTACCCTATAGGAGGATCGATTGGGATATACTTGACCATCTAGGTCAAAGGGGGAGGATTGAACAGTTGTTGGGTGACAAGTTCTGAAGGGTGTTGGACTGCGGAGCGAGATAGTAAAAAGAGATCACCTACGAGTTTCACTCTATGTTCGAATACCAGCAGGGTAAATTCAATGAGAGTGATGATGTCTCGTTTTCCTTAGGGAGGCAAGTTTTTGAGATGATGATTCCATAGTTTGCGGTGGCCTCGCAAATATACTCGTTAGAGGAGGTTCAGGCACCGGACTTCGCCACTAGCCTTCAGGGGGTCTTCAAAAGGAGGCACCCCCGTAGTGTTCAAACAGATGAGCTCGCTAGGTTTTGGGGTACAATCTCTTCTGCTCCATATTTAAACAATATGGTAGCAAGTGACATTATTGATCCGGTCTACTGGTTTATCCACAAGATTCTTGCTGCTACACTGGTTGGAAGAGGGCAGGGGGACAACAAAGTAAATCAGGTAATTTTTTTTTGTCTGATGTGTATGGTGGAGGGACGGCCGACAAACCTGGCCATGATATTTGCATGGTCGATGAAGCGGCTGTGGAGGGGTGGCCCCAGGGCAAGGGTGTATTATGGGCCCTTGATTACGTGTTTAGCCGAGAGTTTAGGGGTGTTCGACAGATATCCCAAAGACAGATTGAGAGAAGGCCCTGCCCCCTGCGTCATGAGCATTAGAGACCTCCAGGCTGCCGGGATTCTGACGACCCAAGAGCCTGTTAGCTGGCTGCCAGTCCGCCAAGGACCTCAGGTGCAACCGCCTCCCAGATCTGAAGCTGCATCATCTATGCAGGCTGGCATCCCCACTTGATATCAGCGACTGGTTACGCACCAGGAGCTGCCAGGACAACAGTATCCTCTTCGTGAGCCTCGCCCAGACCCACTGACTTTAGACTCTTTGTATGACAGGATGGAGACGGGGTTTGGGGACTTGCAAGGCTATGTTGACTAGCAGTTTGGTAGAGTTCGCCAGACCATGTTGGAGAGTAGGCGCATGCATGAGGCTAGCCAGCGGAGGCTAGAAGATGGGATGATGTATATGATACAGAATCTGAACATGGGGATCCCATCCTACTTTCAGCATTCAGGTGGTCAGTCAGGGTCAAGTCAGTTTACGGGTATGGAGGACGCTCAACCGTATCAGGTATTTGAGGCGTCGGAAGAGTCGGAGGAGGACGATTGAAGCAGCAGCGGAGCTTTATCTTTATTTTTCTTTTCTGCTGTTTTAATTTGTTAATGGTCTGTAATTTTAAACAATTTACTTTGTGGGTGGTGTTGGATGGTTTGGGTATTGTGGTGAACAAATTTTCAAAACAATCTATTTATTTGCTTTATCATATTATGTTTTGTAAGTGCATGGTGATAGGTCGATGTGGTATGTTGTTTCCGTTCGCATGAGATCTTTGAGAGTGGTACACTGAGCGCGTTCGGTTTGGAGAGCATGAGTGGATTAACTGGCACATTGACAGTCTTGAACTACCAGCTAAGTCGCTTCACTTTTGTATTGTCTTTGTTTTTCTTTCTTTATTTTGTTTTGTTTTATTTTGAGTGGTAGGTTGTCTCGTCCTTGCATTGGGGACAATGCAAAAATTAAATGTGGGGATGAGATAGTAGAGTAGTGTAGTTTGATTTATTTAAAAAAACTTTAAAAAATCCGAAAATGTCTTTTAAAAAAGAAGTTTGCATGAAATTAAACGGAAAATGATATAAAAATTAAATTGTTATTCGATTTCAATAATAATAATATGAGAATAAAAAGGATGAGTTTGTGCCTAACTTGGGATATGTGGGTAAGCTCGATTCGGTTCTTACATTCTTTGAGATTAATATACCTTAGTTGTCGGTCTACTAGTGGGTACTCATCTAGGAGAAATGGGAAACATAAACCGCCAAAAATAGTATAAGGAATGCCGTTATAAGCTAAAATATTTAGAATTTTTAATCATGTAAAAAGAAAAAAATAGAAAAAAATGAGCTTGATTGAAAAGTAGACGAGGCCTATGGAATCTCCCATGGGGATAGTGACTCTGATCGAGAATCCCTCTAGGATTAGTTGAAATTTTAAGTATCGAAGCTCAAGTTGTCGCTCTAGGGGATGGTGACTCTAGTTGAGACAACCTCTAGGTTAGATATGCAAAAAGAAATCAAATGCTCGAATGAAAAGAAAAAAAGAAAAGAATGAAAATTGCTTGGTTTTAAATTCTTTATATTTTGGTTAAAAACGGTTAGGAAAGGGGTTTAGTAATTCGTTCCTTGTGTTCCATAAGCTTGAGGTGGGATTCGGGATACTGTGGACTCTGATGTGAGACCCTATGTAGATTGACCGCACTTAAACTAAATGCACATGATAAGAGGTTTGAACCGAATTTTGAGTTTAAGTGGATCCAATACTTGCAATCGCGGTTAAATAAATCTTATTCCCTAATGAAAATAACCTAAATTTTGAAATCGAGTAATTGTTTGGTTATGATTCCGTTTATGCACAATTCTTTTTCGAGGGCGAAAAAGAGCAAGTGTGGGGATATCTAATGTATTGAATAATACATCCATTTATCATGTAGAGTTTGTATAGTTTAACACGTTTTCGTTTTGGTTTGTCAAGAATTTATCTACTTTTAATCCAAATGCGTTTTGCAGGTCTTGATTCGTGAAAACGGTTGGAAGGATGGGAAAAAAAGAGCTAAAATGGTAAATAGAACCGAGTCGGGACGTGATTGGATCGAATAAGAGAAAAAGAAACGTAATTAGGGATTTTCAACCCGGTCGCGGGGCGCGACCGGCGTTACATATCTCTCTCGCGGCCCGCGAGAGAGTAATAATTATCTCTGGAACTTATCTCGGTCGCGGGGCGCGACCGGAAGCTTTAAACCCTCTCGCGGCTGGCGAGAGGGTGTTTTATCCAGAAAGTTTCGAAACAGGATTGTGTTTGGACTTGTTTGTTATTTATTCAATCATTATTGAAGTAAAACACATCTTGGGACCAACTTGGACGAACTAGAGGTTTTTGGAGCAACTTTTCTGGAGATTTTGAGCAAGAAGAAGGAGATCTAAGCTGCAAGAAGTGTTCGGGTGATCAAGGAGTTTCAAGGCAGGAGTTTTTAACGGTTTTATCATACCATTCTTGATCTTTGCACTCTGTTGTTTACTTGACTATGCTTTCTTGTTTTAAACCTTGTTTAATTAGTTTTTAAAACATGTTACTTGGCTAGATTTGATTCAGTTGCCTAGGTTAGGATGATGGATTTTATGAAAGTTTGATTTGTTTTAATTTAATTTTGGTTTGAATGTTTAATTGGTAAAGTTCACAACTTTAATTATCTAGTTTAGTGTATTTGCATGATCTTGGTTGATTTATGTTTGTTGGATTGTTTTACATGAATCTAGGTGGATGTCTTCCATAGAATAGGTTTGTGTTACTTTTTCGTATCTTTAGGGATTTGGGAAGTTGTCGGTAAAATTGGCCAATAAAACCGGGAAAACAATTGAATGAAATATAAAATCAGTTTTGTCATCATACCTAAATTGATTATTGAGAAATAACAATTAGTTGGCTGAATTAATTAGATAAATTGTTAGGTTTAGGTTTTGAGAAATTCCCAAATTTAATTTACTTGTCATAATTGACTCAGTTAAGCTAAACTAGAAGTTGTAGTTGATCTAGATTAATTATTGAGAGGTAATTAATTAATTAATTAGGCACTTTACTAATTTAAAAGATAACTGAAAAGAAATCTTTAGAACCGGTAAACAAATAATAATTGTAGGTTATCATAGGTGTCTTCCTGAGAAGGGTCGGGGGTCCTGTTCGGTAAACCTAGGATTTAGTATTTTAAGATACCGGTAAAACATTCAACCTAATAAATTATTATTAAATCAAATGAATAGTAGTCTAAAAATCCAACCTAGGTGACTAGTTCATTATTTCCTGATTAAATTCCCAATTTCCTAGAAAGTTCATAGTTTGGTTTATTCCAATTTAGTAGTTTTAGTTTAGTTGTTAATTTAGAATTAATAGCAAACCCCCCCCCCCCCCTTAAAATATATAAAGTGTGTAATTGAGTCTAAATTAAGTGGTCATAGTAATTAGAGATTCTTGTGGGTTTGATAATCCGGACTTGCTTAATGCTATTCTACAATTGATCGGTCCACTTGCTGGTTAGTAGTTTAGTATAGTTTAGGAGTCAAGAGTTTAATTTGTATCTAGAATTAGGGTAATTTGAGTTGTTTTTAATTAACTACTTTTAGAACATCACATCCTCAGGATTTCAACAAATCCAAATGGAGCCATCCGACCAGGAGGATACAACATTTATGACACCTATATGTATATATTGTTATACTGCTATGCCATTTGGTTTTAAAAATGCAGGTGCAACATATCAGAGGCTAGTCAACATGATGTTCAAGGATAAATTGGGGGATACTATGGAAGTATACATCGACGATATGGTGGTGAAATCTAAGAAAGCTGAGAATCATCTCAAAGACTTGGAAAGTGCCTTCAATATCCTGGACCAGTATAACATGAAATTGAATCCTGCAAATGCCACTTTGGAGTGGGGGCAGGAAAGTTCTTGGGATATATGGTAACCAAAAGAGGAATAGAAGCAAGCCCGGAGCAGATCAGAGCTATTCTAGACCTCAAATCCCCATCTAATATGAAAGATGTTCAAAGATTAATTGGAAGGGTAGCAACATAAAACAAATTCATATCAAGATCCTCTGAAAAATGTAAAGAATTCTATGATATCCTAAAAAAGAACAAGAAATTCGAATGGGGAGAAAAACATGAAGCTGATCTACAAGCATTAAAGCAGTATCCCTCAAGTGCACCCCTTCTAATGAAGCCTGAAGATGGTGAACCCCTATCTCTATATCTTGCAGTGCCAGGAAATGCAGTAAGTTGGTTAAAGATCATGAAGGTCATCAGTATCCTGTCTGTTATGTTAGTAAAAGTTTATTAGATGTTGAGACTAGATACTCTCATCTTGAAAAATTAATATTAGCTTTAGTTATGGCATCAACTAAACTTAGACACTACTTTGAAACACATAGAATACATATTAAATCCAACTATCCTATTAAAAATGTGCTTAGGAAACCCGAGATGTCTGGTAGAATGGCAAAATGGTATGTGAAACTATGTGCTTATGATTTAGTGTATGAACCTAGGAATGCTATAAAGTCTGAGGCCTTAGCAGACTTTGTGGTTGATTTTAGTAGCGATATACAAGAAGAAGCTGATCTAGAAGTACAACGACTAGGTGAGAGCTCAGAATTTTGGACACTACATACTGATGGTGCGTCCAATGTAAGAGGTGTAGGATTAGGAAATCTACTAAAATGGCCACAGGGGGACATATTACCCCAGGCAATTAGATGTGAGTTTACTACTACGAATAATGAAGCTATGTATGAAGCTTTAATAGCAGGATTAGAAGTAACCAGGGATATGAATATTAAATGTTTACAAGTATATGTTGATTCCTTGCTAATTACTAACCATTTCAATGGATCTTATGCAGTAAAAGGAAAAAAATTAGCCGAATATCTTGAAATTGTTAAAAAAAATTAGCAGGATATTTCGAAATATTTTCACTTGAACAGGTACCAATGGAAGAGAATGCTGAAGTAGATGCTTTAGCAAACTTAGATATACTATCAGGATACTGGAAGGAACTCGGATACCAATAGTTCATATCTTGCACCCTGCGATGGAACATTTCAAATCTCAGGATAAATAAGTATCGAGTATCCATGACCCTATTAATGGCTATCCTAAGAAGTATCCTGAATCCTGGATGACTCCAATCGTTAAGTACCTACAAGAGGGAGTATCTCAAAGGATGAAAACCCTAGAGCTTTCAAAATGAAGGTATCTCGTTTAACTTTAATAAATAATATCTTGTATAAGAAATATCTTGTAGGACCATACTTGAGGTGCTTGGAGGATCCTGAAACCAAAGGAGTACTCCAGGATATACATGAATGAGACTGTGGCAACCATATAGGGGGTAGAGCTTTATTTTCAAAAGTACTGACAATAGGATATTATTGGCCAACTATGAGAAAGGATGCTATGGAATATACCCAGAAATGTGATGCATGTCAGAGACATAGCAACATACTGCATCAACCTGCAGAACCATTATATCCTATTACATCCCCATCGCCATTTATGAAATGGGGGATGGATATAGTGGGAAAGCTTCCTAAGGCTCCAAGAGGAAAAGTTTCTATGTTAGCAATGACAGATTACTTCTCTAAATGGGTTGAAGCAGAAGCTTTTGTCCAAGCCAGGGATCAAGAAGTGGTATCCTTCATAAAAAGAAATATACTTACAAGATTCGGGATACTGGTTGAGATAATTTGTGACAGTGGCTCTCAGTTATCAACAAGAGGACTACAAACTTCTGTGAGAGTTGGGGCATAAAGATGATTACATCAACACCGATGCATCCTTAAGACAATGGGCAGGCAGAATCCTCGAACAAGATAATTGTCAACAATTTGAAAAGGAGATTAGGTGCTAAAAAAGGAAAATGGGCTGAGGAACTACCATTTTTCCTATGGGCAGATAAAACAACTGCAAAAAATGCTACTGGGCAGACCCCATTCTCACTAGTATTCGGGGTGGAAGCAGTGATTCCGACAGAAATGATGATACCTACAGCTAGATCAAATCTACGAAATCCGAATTTGAATCCTGAAGCCTTATGCCGAGAGCTGGACACCATTGATGAAATAAGAGACGCAGCAAAACTAAGAATGGCAGCATACCAGCAGAGGATAACCAAGTCTTACAACAAGAATACAAGGACAAGAAGATTCTAAGTTGGGGATTGGGTATTGAGAAAGGCATTTCAGAACACAACTAATCATGCCGATGGAAAACTAGCCCCAAAATGGGAAGGACCATATGAGATAGAATCAGAATCCGGAAAGGGAGCATATAGGCTCAAGACAATGGAGGGGGATATGCTACCAAGATCCTGGAATGCCATACACCTCAAAGCTTATTACTAGTGAGTTTGGAATTTAAATTCTAACTCAGGACGGTATGAACCCTACCTTATTTAAATTTATTTAATTTATTATTTTTTATTTTTGAAACCTTATACTAACTTAAGCATCGGAGGGGTGTTAGCCAAGCTAACACCCACTCTCACCCTAGTTTGAAGATGTTTTGTAGGGATACATTTCAGGATGATACTCTAGGATATTTACTCAAGATAAAATCGAAAGACTAGAGGATTGGTCCCCTCTCTCACGTTTAAGGGTGTTACACCCTTATAAGGTTTAAAGGTAGTCACCTTTCTCTCGAATTGAGTTTAAACAATCCGCCTGGAGCGTACGTTATCCGGATATACTCAAGATAAATCGAAAGACTAGAGGATTGGCCCCCTCTCTCACGTTTAAGGGTGTTACACCCTTCTAAGGTTTAAAGGTAGTCACCTTTCTCTCGAATTGAGTTTAAACGATCCGCCTAGAGCGTACGTTATCCAGATATAGCTCAAGACGGCGGGACCAGTTCATGTAACAGTGGCTGACAATTTCGTCATTATTGGCTATATTCTAGATTCTTATGGTATATGAGGAATGATCACCCTCTCTCAAGTGAAGGGTATTTTCATACTCTCTAAGGTTTAAAGGTTTTCACCTTTCCAAGTCTTGGAGTTCATACACTCTTGTTGTAGCGCATGAAAAATGGGTTTATCCCCAGTGAAACACAAGATTTTGGATAATCCCAAGAGTATCTTAAAACACAATTATGTTTAAATATATTTCTCTTGATGGAAGAAAATTGTAAAGCTCAATTACCAAGTGAAGGATTACATAAGCAAAATATATCTTGATGCAACATGTTGATCCTGCACAGACAGGGGACATCTATGCTAAGGCTGAATGCAACAAATGCTGACAATATTTCCTGCTGGGACATTACAAATGATCCTAAGGTTTATCACAAACTTTCTACTTAAACATCTCTGGTTGGATTCTTATTTTTTCTAAGTTAAAAGGCCTTATCTAAATAAATGAGATTTATTAGCTATGAAAATTTTTCCTACATAATTTTTATAAAGCATTTTTCAAAACATAAATGAAAAGCAATATAGATACAACTAATATCTTGACCAGGATACTTAGTCTAACTTTTTGCAAAAAACATTTAACACAAAGATAAGGCCAAAAGATTATATTCATATTAACAGGTCAAATATTACACCCTTGGCCTCGTTTCAAACCGAAACCCATCCACCAAGGGTGTAAGCCATCTGGAAGCATATTAACAGTAACGATTGAAGGCTTCGTCCTGAAACACCAGGATCCCTCCACCTCCAATCGTATTTTTTTCTAAAATCTAAAGTACGGGAAAAGTAAATTGTTCAGCATGCATAAAAGGTAAATTGTTCAACAGACATTAACCATCAGAATTAAAAAAGTCGGCTCCGGCCTAAGCAATAATATCTATCATTGCCCACTTTGCTGCCCACTCACGAGGTAGCACCAACCACACCATCATCTCCACTAGCATCGGCATCTGCTTCACCATCTTCACCAGCCTTGCCACCTGCCTCCGTCACTGCCTCAGTCACCTTAGAAGACTCGCCAACACCAGATTTAGTAGGATGCTATACAGGGCTACCTCCTAGATCCTTCAGCTTGGCCTCAGGCATCTACAGTCCAGGATGGGCATTCAAATCCCGCTTCCTTGGCCTCATAAGCCATCTTGATCTTGGCCTGGAGAAGCGAGATCACAGCTGAATTTTTGAGGCCATCCCTAAAGGAGAACATCTCCTGCTCATGGTTAACCTGGATGGTGGCTAGCTTGAGTTCAGCATCCTGAGTCACCTTATTCAGCTTATCCTTGTAGTGCTAGGTCTTGGCGGCAGTGATCTTCCCCTGATCCTCAATGGTGACCTCGGCTTTCTTCAACTTGGCCTCTAGAAACTTGACTGCTTCACAAGCCTCATTGTGAAGAAGCGCCAGGCGGTCCGAACCCTACAAAACAAAATGTAGGCATCAATAAATATAATCTAACCAGGATACAGGTTCAGCATACATGTGTAGGATATAGGATACGGGATGTGGATATTCACCTGGTTGAAGGATGTGGTCATGGAATCAATGGACTCCATGAAGCCAAGACTGGCGGCAGTAGCAGGGAAATCAGAACCCTTCCTCTTCTTGGATCCTGAGGCCCGGGACCTTGTCAGCGGAGAAGGTTTAGGAGCAGCAGAAGGCTTAGAGCTGGTGGCGACAAAGGGTTCGTTTTTCACCGAGGCAGGCTTGGAGAAGCTATCAAGCTCCTCAAGATTGACAGTAGCAGGGACCTTCGTGGAATCTGCATAAAAGGGAGTAATTCCAATTCTATCACATAGTAATATCCTGATTAACCAAACACATGCAGGAATATTCAAAGCAGATATCCTTACAAGACATAATGGAAGTAGAATGCTGGATGGAACTTGGATGGCTAAGCAGAAAGTTTCTTTCGATCTCCGGCAACTTGTAAATGGCCTTAATCTGTGTCTCTGTCTCTAGAGTTGGGGGAGCTACTTTCCTGAAATCCGCTGCACAAAAAACAAGGATATAAGTTCGGGATGTCATAGCAGGATACATTTAGGGATATTCCTAAAACCCTAAATCCTACCCTTGGTCAACCACTCCACCGGGAAATCACCGCCATTGACGATGGAGTCCCTCTTAACATAGAATAACTTGCACTTCCACTCATCCTCATTCTTAATAGCTCGGAGAATGAGAGGGCTATTGGAGGTGGATAATAACAAGAACCGACTAGATCCATGGGACCTCAAACGGTAGTCCAAAGGTAAATCCTCGATACAGAGATCAGGAACATGGTTGGTTTTGATCCGGTTAAGCATAAGTAAGAGCTTCCAAACCATGGACATGGTTTGGGAAAAGCTCAGACCAGTGACACGAAAGAACTCCATGATAAACTCAGGGAACGGGAACCTAAGACCTAAGGAAAAAGGGTACGCGTAGAAACAAACCATTGAGTCGAAGACACGTCCGATCAAAGATTCCGATCGTATGGTCGGATGACGGCGTCGTCCAGGAAAGCACCGGAGGATCGGAGAGCATCTATGTCGACATTATCAAAGCTACAAACCTCCTACTCAAGATTTTTGAGCAGGTTATGTGCAACAAATGTTGGAATGGAATCACTGATACGAGATCTTGTGCGTTTGGCCATGGAAAACTAATGGAGAAGAAGACGAAATGCAGAGGAAAAAGTTTAAATGGGAGAGAGAATAATACCTTAAATTCTGATGCAATGAGATAAAAGAAGGATTTAGGGAGAAGATATAGGGAAGAGACTAGCTAATTATGAGAAAATATTGCCTTGGAAGTTGCACCAAGTCACATCAACATCTCTATCCCTCTAAAGATTTCGGACATCTAAAAATATATCCGCTGGAATCAACAGCTATATTTTTGGCGACAATTGTTATGGGTGGAATTTTGAACCTATATCCCGATAATATATCCTGACTTTATGTTTCTAATCTATGACAGGATACCGAACCAGGATATTGGTAACATCCTGCAGAGGTATCTTGGTCGTTACTAATGGTTTGTTTGTATACTTCAGTTGCAAGGGACCAACGTTAATGATAACTAGGTCTACCCGAAGACTCGCTCAAGATGGTTGAAAGGTGAACGTTGTTAGCGGAGGAAGAGGTCTACAACGGTCACAAGGGAATATTCTCTGTATCCCGGAATTTTAGGATATTTAGTTAGAATTTAAAAACTATACAAGGGGATGCCGGATCATTAGAAACACACATGTAATATCGTACACACACCAATTACTCGCTATATTCACATTATTCACTCACATTTCACAATCATTGTAACACTTAGAGCTGATCCGTGCATTATCTCGAAGTTGTATCTTGATATTTAAATCAATAAGAAGAACAAAGGCAGCTGGCAGTTGTCAGCTCCCGAGGTTTTGTGCCGGCAATCTAGATAGATCAAGGGCTATCCTCTTACACACCGCGTCAATCTTTACTTTTATTGTTCATTACTTGATAATTGATATAGTTTAATATCCTAAAACTATATCCTGAAACTGTTTTTTTATTAATCAACTTAGTACATTTTTGCAAATTTCTATAGCACACTACCTCACAAACTAAATTTGATCACTTAATTGCTTCAGTAATTTTTGACCAAAACACCTTAGTTAAGAAAACTAAAGGAACGCACCACATCTATTGATCATTTTTGGTTCTGTGACTTAGATCTAATTTGCAATTCCCCATGTGCTAAAAAGGACAAGATTCAATTCTTTATTATTAAAAATATACTGGAGGGCATTTTAGACCTTTGCCACTCTCTTTCATTTGCAAATGTGCAGACTATCATTTCCTTAAACATCATTAAATCAAATTTATCGCAAAAAAAATCTCTATTTTCTTATTTTCCATAAAAAGAGCTGACTTTAAATATATCTATTGATCATTTGTGTTTCTGTGGCTTAGATCTAATTTGCAATTCCCCATGTGCTAAAAAGGACAAGATGCAATTCTTTATTATTAAAACTATACCGGAGGGCATTTTAGACCTTTGCCACTCTCTTTCATTTGCAAATGTGCAGACTATCATTTCCTTAAACATCATTAAATCAAATTTATCACAAAAAATCTCTATTTTCTTATTTTCCATAAAAAGAACTGACTTTAAATTAAAATATTTACATTGGTTTAAAAATTTACACTGTCATAAATCACAAAAATGTGAAAAAATACCAATGAGACAAAATATTTACATAGAAGTACATATTTACATTGATGTAAATCATTAAAACAATGTAACAAAAAATAAATAAAACCAAAGTCAATCTTGATCTTCATCATCCTTATTTGCCAAAAATACCGCAAAACTTACGAACACAAGTAAAAAATAGGAATTTCTAATATAGTACAACGATGTAAATGTATTTTACATCCTACTTTTACAAAATTTTACAAAATTGTATAAAAGTCTAGAGTTTTACAAATAAACAATTTCCATGTTCTTCCTTTTAAAAGCAAGTTTATACTAAACAATCTTTTGTATACTTTATAAAATAAAAGTTTATGAACATGAAACTTTTATAAACTTCATAAACCATAAAACACTTCGAAAACCATTTTCAAGTTCATCTACTTATCTACTTTTTAACAAGTTCATAAACACATTCAACCTGTTCATCATGTTATATCTACTTTTAACATCAACTTGCATGTTTATCATGTATACTAGTTCATCAACATCAAAAATCAACACAAAATCTACTAATATGTTTAGATTATGTTGGTTACTTTAAATTTCAAGTATATTTAACAAGGTATCTTGATGATCCACTTGTACTTTTGAGATCTACATCTAATAAGAAGCAAGATGGAAGGTTGTAAGGACTTACAACTAGCACAAAGGCTAGGGAAGAACTTTTGATGAAAAGAAGAAGTTATGAAAGTTTCTAGTCTTGTATAAAAGACCCTTGATGATCCTTATGCTTGTATATACCTTAGGTCTTCTTGTTATGCCTTAGAATATACTTAGATTTGTTGTAGGAAGTTTGAAAA
Organism: Scalesia atractyloides; assembly: GCA_947069175.1. Lineage (NCBI taxonomy): Eukaryota > Viridiplantae > Streptophyta > Magnoliopsida > Asterales > Asteraceae > Scalesia > Scalesia atractyloides. Next base: position 45,676,531 of record CAMTDV010000011.1, read on the forward strand.
TGGTGGGAGGTGGTGATGGATGGTAGGTTGTAGCCAAGGGGAAAAGGATAAGGGTTTTGGTGTTTGTTTTGAGAAGTAGAGAGAAGTGTATGCTTTGGGTTGTGAATCTTGGGTTTTATCTTTCTTACATAATCTCTCATGCCTTGCTTCTTCTCATAAACAATGCATAAGACCATACCTTCCTTTTCAAAGATCATCGTCACAATGGGAGGACATGTGGCCCCCTCCCAAAACAGTCAACCATGGGGGTGGGGGTATTGGTTTGGTTGTTGATTTGTTTATTGAATTCAACATGTGGTGGAATTGTATTGAAAAATATTTTGGTGTTTAGGTTTAATTAGGATATTTAGGAGGTTAAATTAGTGTTAGGGATGTTAAACAATGCTTAACTAGTCCACTAGTTTGGGCTTTGATGGTTATTGGATGTTAAACGAATAACAATTATGCTCGTGATTTGATTAATGATCAATTATGAAGTGTTGTTTGGTAAATAAATATTTTGATAACCTTAGGGCATATCTAATGCCCTTGATATCATTTATGATAACTGTTAGGGGCTAAGTTTTATTAACTCTGTATCATGTATCCTGAGACTTGGCCTGGATCACTTATCCATAGCGGATGGTGCAAGGAGCCTGAGGATCAAGGAGCCTTATTATCAGTTATGGTATCTAACAATTGTTCTCTATGATTCTATTCTTTAAACGCAGGTAATGGACGACGTGGACTTAGTCTTTGTTGGAATCTCATTGAATACGCTTCGAATAGAGCACGTGCTTAATGGAGGGTAGCCGTTATGGACGAACATGGGGGACTTGTACAATTTTTGGATAGTTAGCTAGCTAGATCAAAAGGATACTGAGCTCATTTAGAACACACACTGACACTCTCGTATACTTGATAATACTCGAAACTGCTCTCAAACACACACACTAGAATTCATTTGTATCAAGCTTAATATCGTCTGAAGTTGCATTGAATTGTTCATTACTTGTTCAATAGAGTTGGTGATTGGTAGTTTCCATCACCTGAGGTTTTTATGCCAGAGATCTTCTAAAGATCAAGGGCTTTTTCCTTGTACAAATTATCGTGTTCATTGCCATTTACATTTCATATTCGTTTTCACAATTTTCAACATTTATGCACACTACCTCACAAAACAGATTTGGTTACATTATCCTTAATAAGATTTTTGACCAAAACAAATTGACGCCCACCATGAGGCCAGTGGTGCTTCAATTCTAAAGATCTTCGCTCATTTTTGTTCATTTTCATTAACTCCATGGCCTCTCAGGGGAAAGCTACTTCAAGTGCTATGCCGGCGGTTACCTCATTGCAAACCACTATGCCATTACCTCCCATTCACCCACATTCTAGAAGAATGTTAAAAATGCTAAGATGAAGACATCATCCATCTTCACAGGATCAAAAACTTCTATTGTTTCTTCCTCTACTATGACTAGCAATGATCTTTCTTTTTTGTTTTCACAGCTAAAGCTATTTGGAGCAGCAAGATAAGACCAATCAAAGGATCCTTCGCAAAATTGATGATATCAAGAAGTAGAAGAGGCCGGCAGAATGTCAGTCTCCACTGATGCCTAGAGCGTTGGATTTTGTCACTCCGGCATCAACAATTCAGCATTCTAGAGGATCCACTATCCTCCATCAAGGATCATTGGCGATGACTCTGCCTCAAGGATCGTTCCCTCGCTTAGAAGGATATGTAGAGATGTTCCAGTCTCAAGGATCCTATTTCCAGCATCAAGGATCCTCAGCTCGGATTCAAGAATCCATAGATTATCCATCAAGACCTTCAACAAAAAGTCATCCTAGATCCAATATCTTTCATGATCAAGGATCCTCAACGGTTCAACCACTCAGAAGCTCAGAAATCCATGATGGGGACTTCATCCCCATGCAAACTATTGCTTCCTCATGCCCTACTCTAACGGCAGACATGTCTTATTCCCAATACACTTCTGGAATAGCACATTTAAGCCAAACAGGAGGTTAAAATTTTCATAACACATCCATAGATACTAATTATGGTTTCATGCAGGATGCAAGGATTAGCCAGACCATGGCCAGGGAGCTACAAAAGCTCAAGGATATGATATCTAGTGTTCCAGGAATAGTTAAGCCTATTCCTGAAATTTCGGATGGAAGCCACAAGGTATCTCACATTGCACCACCAATATGCAATGTAGAGATACCTATACGCTTCCAAACGCCAACATGAAGCTATACAATGGAACAACCGATCTAGAGGAGCACGTGGCACAATACCGGAAAGGATGGAGATAAACCCCATCCCGAAAGGTTGAAAGAAGCTTGCTTGTGCAAGGGCTTCAGATCCACACTCATTGGATCAACATTAAAATGGCTGCTAAGTCTTCCTCCCTATTCCATTACTTTGTTCTCACATTTAGTTAACCTATTGAATAACCAGTTTTCATGTAGTAGAACTTTTGAAAGGCTAACTAGTGACTTATATAGGATAACCCAAGCACGTGATGTATCCTTAAGGGATTACGTCACCAAATTTGGAAGAGAATCCTTAGAAATCCCTAATCTAGATGTTGCAACTACTATAGAGGCATTTAAAATGAGATTACAAAAGGATTCTCCCTTTTATGATGACCTTGTCATGACCCCTTGCAGGAATTTGGATGAAGTAAGAAACAGGGCATTGAGATTCATCAGATTAGAGGATATCAAATTAGAGGATGATAAGAGAATACAAGACAGGCTCACTGGTTCTAACAAACAAGAGTACAACGATAGGAAGCAAGGATCCTTCTATAAGAATAACCGATCCAATCCGTACTCCAAGCCTAACTATTAAAATGTTCATGCAGTTGAATAAGGCGAAGATGAGGAAGAATATCCTCGTATATCTGAATACTGCTTTTCTGTTGATAATAGTGAATTAATGCTTGTCTTGCAAAACTTATGTGAGAAAGCTAGGTGGCCAAGGAAGAATGAGAAGTCAAACTCCTTTAAAGAAAATTCCAAGTGGTGTGCAAACCATGAAGACTTTGGTCATTTGACGGATGAATGCATAGCTTTAAGGAGAGAAATTGGCTATCTTCTCAGTAAGGGGCAGTTGAAAGGATTGCTGGGTAGGAAGAAGTCAAGGATCCAGGATCCTGAGAATGTTCTAGAAAAGACTACTCCTCCTCTGGCTGACGCACAAACCATTAACTTTATTTTCGGAGGATCGGATATCTGTGAAATCTCGTTCTCGGCGGCAAAGAGGCATGCCAAAGAAACCAGGCTGGAAAATGGAGACAGGCCTATTAGGACCTTCACTCTAACTCAACAGAAAGTTATATCCTTTGATGAGGATGATCGTGTTGATATTTAGGATCCTCATCATGATGGCCTAATTATTACTTTGTTTATTTCTAATGTAACATTCATAAAAAAATGAATCCTAAAACCCGACTCGTTTTTGTAACTCGATCCGTTTTCATATTCCACGTAATTTTGTTTAATGTTTAAGCAATAAAATGTCTTAGATTCTATGTTTTGATCATACATGTTATCATATCTGGTGATTTATAGTCTTATACATGTTTTAGACAACCTTGTAAATTAATTTCCATGTATTTTGAAGCAACCCTCCATATCTCTAAGGTCTAAAACTAAGGTTTTCCTTAAGTTAATCAAAAACTTTGGAGACTTCGTGAACATACCTAGCACATCATATCCTAACCTTCTTCTCATCCAAACTTCATTATATATATGCCTTAAGATAAGACACCGTGTTTTGGAGGGTTTAGATGTAAATGATGGCAAAGAAGCTCTACATGTCGTATTCTTAGTTTTGTCATAAGATGTTTTTCGGGTGACTTTCTTTCTCCATCCTTGAGCTATCATTCTGGTCCATTCAAAGCTCCAAGATATACTTGGTATACTAAAGATCAAGTAGGTTCAAATGGTGCACAAAACTGAGCTCCAGCGTAACGGGAATCACAAACACAAGTTTTAGAACATAACCCTCAACCCGCATCAAGACCCAAGGTTTAAGCCCAATTCTCGACATCATGGATGTTGGATTACTCTCTTCCATATGATAGTACTCTGAAAATAATGAACGTATGCGAAAACCATGCGCGAAACGGAGTTATAACGAAGCGGAAATCGCGAAAACAAGTTTGATGTTTGTTGCTGATTTGAAAGACGCGAAAATCTTGTTTTGAAGTCATCCCACATCGCCCCATTCACCAATTTGTGCTCCATTTCACACCTATAAATACCCTTGCTTGGTTCTTTATAGCTTGTAACTGCTAGTTTGAGTATAAACAAGTGGAATAACCAAATTTGGTGGCTCCACAAGCACAATACCCCTTTGGGTGTGGTGTGTAGTAGTTTTTATTTCCACTTTCGATGAGGAGGTGCTGCCCTTCAAGCTCTTCTCATTTTGTAAATTTTTTCTTCGAGGTAATCTTCTTTCTTTGTTCTTTTATTTATTATTATTTTTTTTATTTTTATTTTTGTTTTAATATTCATTTATTTATTGCTTTCTTAGTTTAATTAGTTTAGTTTAGGTTCTTAGTTAAGGAGCATTAGGCTCGTTAAAGTAGCCTAGTTTGGACTCGCCTTTAGGCTTGTCGTAGCCTTGTAGAGACTCGTTAGGCTCAACGAGTCTAACATATCATGTTCGTTCATTTAGCTATGCCTAGCATAACGTTTACTTTTTTTTGTTACATTCGTTTGTCTAGCTTAAATCACGCTTATCAATTGGATTTTCTCCTTATTCTCATGCGGTTTTTCACTAAGGATTAAAAACGCAAACACTGTGAGTGAATTCTTACAACTTCCCTTTTTATTCATGTTTTGGGGTGTATCATGTGCCGTTTACATATTTCGTTTATTCAAACAATTGTGCTATTACCATTATATGATCTAACGTGTGATGTAAATGTTGTTTGTTGTATTGCGTGTTTACATTTTTGTCAGTTGCATGCAATTCATTCATTAGGACCATCAGTTCCTCGTTGGAGACGAGTTGAGCATCAGGTGCCTCATTAGATCGGCTCCGTTTGATTGAGCCTTGATCTCATTGTTCATCATTTGTCATGTTCGTGTGTGCATTGATTGATAATATGTGGTTTGTGGTTAGATTTACATATACGGTTACTCATATTTGGTTCATGCACATTTTTATTTAAATAACCAATATAATTAATTCTTTCCAATGTTTAAATAAGATTCACTTGCCAACTTTTGTTGACAAAAAAAACCATTTTACACATGATACAGGTGAACAGGTTGAAGCAAGGAACACATAGGAATTTGCCTTAGAAGAAAAATAAAGAGTTCATGAATGTTGTGTTTAGAACATGTTGTGCTTGTATGTTTATTGTAATTTCTCCTTTAAATTGGAAATAATAAATATGAAACTTTATAGTAAATGTCATGAGCTTTGATGAAAACCCAATCATGCCCCGACTACCATTTCCGCTGCGCGTCAGGGTGTGACAGCTAATCACTTTGTTCGCAGGATCCTCATAGATGGTGGAAACTCTGTAAACATCATACAACTTGATGTCCTGAAGAAGATGAACATCCCGAAAATAGAAATAATTCCGAGATCATCGGTCCTTGTAGGATTCAGCGGTGTAACGAAGAATACGCTGGGGGGCATCAAACTCCCAATCTATATCGAGGGGGTAAACTCTATATAAAAATTTTGTGTAGTTGACTGTTTGTCTTGTTGCAATGTGATCCTTGGCAGGCCCAGGATTCATGAAATGAAAGCTGTTCTATCAGCCTACCACCAATGTGTAAAGCTACCAGCACATTGGGGAGTAGTGAAGATAAAGAGTGATCAGCAAAAGGCCAAGAATTGCTACACCTCTTCAATGAAACCGGCTTCGAAACCAAGGCCGGCATAGCAATTACAACAAACTCCAAGGGATGTCTTGGAGGCAGCAGATCAAGACATTAAGGATGTAATACTGGACCCTCAGGATTCAGGATCCTTGATAATATAGAACAGGATCTGGTATCCTTCCTTAAAGAAGAAAGCAACCTTTTCTTGGAAACACGAAGATATGACAGGGACAGGTATCTCTAAAGATATTATTACACATAAATTAGGTATTGACAAATCTTTCAGGCCAATTCATGAAAAAAGGAAATTCGCACCTGAAAGGAATCTTATTATCTAAGAAGAGGTAGACAAACTCTTAAAGGCGGGTATGATTAGGGAATTTAAGTATCCAAGATGGTTGGCCAATGTTGTGTTTGTTCAAAAGAAAAACGAAAAGTGGAGGGTATGTGTCGGCTTTACAGATTTAAACAAGGCATGTCTCAAGGATCCTTTCCCACTTCCATACATTGACTTAATGGTGGATGCAACAACAGGACATGAATTTCTCACTTTTATGGATGCTTCATCTGGATTCCAAAAAATTCAGATGGAACCATCTGACCAAGAGGATACAACATTCATGACTCCTACTGGCATATACTGTTATATTACAATGCCTTTTAGACTAAGAAATGCAGGTGCCACTTACCAAATACTGGTCAATATGATGTTTAAAGAACAAATCAGAGACACTATGGAAGTCTATATAGATGACATGGTGGTCAAGTCCAAGAAAGCAGAGGATCATCTCAAAGATCTTGAAGTGGCATTCAATATCCTCGATCAATACAACATGAAGCTGAATCCTTCAAAATGCCACTTTGGTGTCAAAGCTGGGAAGTTCCTGGGCTACATGGTGACAAAAAGAGGGATTGAAGCTAGCCCTAAGCAGATAAAGGTGATTGTAAACATAAAATCTCCTTCCAATGCCAAGGATGTCCAGAGGCTAACAGGAAGATTGCAGCCTTAAACAGGTTCATTTCAAAGTCTCAGAGAAGTACAAGGATTTTTTGATATTCTGAGGAAGAATAAGAAATTTGAGTGGACTGAGAAGCATGAAGCTGCACTGCACTCAAGGCTCTCAAGGATTATCTATCCTCAGCACCAGCCCTGATGAAACTAGAAGATGGTGAGCCATTATCCTTGTGCTTAGTTGTTTCAGGCAAAGCGGTAAGTGTAGTGTTAGTTAAAGATCATGAAGGCCGCCTCTGGTATATTATGTAAGTAAAAGTCTTCTTGATGCTGAAGCCAGGTATTCTCATTTAGAGAAATTAATTCTTGCATTAATCATGGCTTCCACTAAACTTAAACATTATTTTGAAACTCATGCTATTATTGTGAAAACTAATTTTCCCATTAAGAATGTTCTCTGGAAACCTAAAATGTCAGGAAGAATGATAAAATGGGCAATCAAGTTTAGTGCATATGGCATAAAATATAAACCAAGGACTTCTATCAAGTCTCAAGCTTTGCCTGACTTTGTAGCTGATTTCAGTAGTGATCTACAAAGAGAAGTGACGTGCGCAAAACGCAACATATAAATTACATCAAACAAGGTATAAAATAGACACTTTTTCTGTACTAATGTTGGAAAAAGCATGTTTCTTTGTTTACTTTTAAATTACAGGATCAAAAGAGCTTAAACGAATAAAAGGAACAAATTAATAGCAGAAACCAACACAAATACAAAGAAGAAGGATTGATGTGACCTGTCAAACCCCCATCCACATCCAAAACAACAAAAATAACAAGAACAGAAGCTTAGGCACGGGGTTGTGCCTAGTCAATATTTTCTGTAGAAAAAAGAAAACAGCAACAGATGAACCCATAAAGGGCCATGCTAACCCAACACGGGCCTTGGTTAACTATAAGATTTGTAGAATCTGTGATCGTACAACAAGTACACTAATCACGGGGCCGTGCCATGACACCACGGGGTGTGTTAGTACAAGGTCTGACATCTGTAGTTAATGAAGGGAGAGAAAAAGATGGCCACAGGGCCGTGCCAGGTGGGCACGGGGTCGTGTCTGGCCTCTGTTTTTCAGCTATAAATAGAGGTGCTTGGCTCAAGAGAAAGACATCCCTTGGCAAACCACTTCTCTCACACTTGCCATCAGTCACCACCACTACAACACCAACACCCATCACCATCATCCATATTTCATCTTTTAGAGTGTGTAGTAGTCTCGGGATCCAAGATTGATTGTAAGAGTTCTTGTCAAACAAAGGCCATGCTTGGCTAAATCTTACATCACTTGGTGAAGACAAATCTTTTATGTATTACTTTTGATTTCCAATCTTTGGCAACTTTTTAGTTGGGTATGTATTAATGACTTTAATAACTAGTTTTTTATATTGAAACTCAACTTTGGTTAAACATTTCTTCATGTTTTGTTATTCACTTATCCGTGTCTTTATGGTCTATATAAAGCACCTTAACTACCTGGAAGGGGGTTAGAAGGGTGTTTGGGTAAAGTTCTTACCTCGTTAAGTGTATAGATCCTACGAGTGCTTGGTTCAAGCTTATTAGGACTTCCCTTGAGGCAGATAGCATCAAATCGGGGGAAGTAAAAACGGCTTGAACCTCTTATAAATAAACTACTATTGAAACTTATCCGGCCTTGCGGGACTGTATCCCTGCTGACTCAGACCAATATGGCCGAGGGTAATGTTGCCTTCACAAGAGGGGCCTACCACTTTTCACATTAATAACTTATTTAATTATCTTTCAATATTCCGGCCTTGCCGGACTGTATCCCTGCTGACTCAGACCAATATGGGCGAGGGTAACGTCGCCTTCACAAGAGGGGCCTACCACTATAACTAAGATAATATCTCAAAAAGCCCAAAGTGCGGAAATCATCAACGGATACATAAAAGAGGAGTTGGAACCAAGTGATTCTTTCTTGTCTATTTATTTTATTCATTTCTTACATATAGTTTTATCTTTTAAAACTTTTATCAAAATTTGGTGATTAGACGTTGACGATAAGCCGGTATTAAAAGCTCTTGTGTCCTTGGACGACCTCGGTATCTTACCATCACTATACTACGTCTACAATGGGTGCACTTGCCCTAACATGTGTAGAGTTGTAGTATTGTATCATGTTTTATAAATTTAAAGCTTGATCCACGAGTAAATAGTGCTTAAAATATAACAAAAATTATAACACACTTGCACGCACGTCATGAAGCTGAATTAGAGGTTCAACAACTTGGAGAGACCAAGGATCCTTGGACACTCTTCACTGATGGAGCCTCACATGTCAAAGGAACTGGGCTAGGAATACTACTAAAATCGCGACAGGGGGACATAATACCCTAGTCCATTGCCTGTGAATTTCAGACCACTAACAATGAAACAGAATATGAAGCCCTAATAGCAGGTTAGCAATTAGCTAAACTGATGAGGATCAGGTATCTTCAAGTGTACATAGACTCATTGCTAATTACTAACCATTATAATGATTAATATGCTGTGAAGGGTGAGAAATTAATAAAATATTTGGAAATTGTTAAAATAACTAGCAAATGCTTTCGATTCTTTTAGTATAGTGCAGGTACCCAGAGAAGAAAATGTCGGGGCAAACACGTTAGCAAACTTAGGGTCAGCCTTAAAAATACCAGAATATGTGAGGATACCTATCATCCATATTCTCTTTCCTACTATTGAGGAAAATGAAGCAATGGAGATAGTAGAGGATACTGCAATTGTACCCAGTGATGTGCAGCCAAATTCACGATCATGGATCCATTCAATTATGAAGTTCATTCAGAACGAGGAAATTCCCACAAGAGAAAATCCCATACCCTTTAGAATCAAGGTATCCCAATTTACTATATTAAATAACATCTTGTATAAAAGATCTCTTGCAGGTCCCTACTTGCGATGTATTGAAGATCCAGAAATTCAAAAGGTCTTAAAGGATTTTCATGAAGGAGACTGTGGAAATCATACTGGGGGCAGAGCATTATTCTCAAGGATCCTTAGAACAGGTTACTATTGGCCCATAATGAAGAGGGATGCAGTAGATTATGCAAGGAAATGTGATGCTTGCCAAAAACATAGCAACATCCTACATCAGCCAGTAGAGCCCTTATCACATAATTTCCTCTTGGCCATTCATGAAATGGGGGATGGATATAGTAGGTAAACTTCCAAAGGCACCAGGTGGAAAAGTATTTATCTATCGATGACTGACTACTTCTCCAAGTTGATAGAAGCATAAGTTTTTGTTCAAGTCAGAGAAAATGAAGTTATATCCTTTATCAAGAGAAACATTATTACTAGATTTGTAATTCCTTCTGAAATTATATGTGATAATGGATCCCAATTTATTGTAACACCCCAAAAATATCAAATCATATATAACTAGGGGTATTTAACCTAGTTAATGGTAAGTTGTTAAATAATAAAAATCATGAATTATGGTCCTCTTTATAACAAACTGAACATGAGGGACTAAATTGGCCAAGTAGGTGTAACTTGTTATATTAAAAATCAAAACAAAAACACAGCACATACTTATGTGCATGTATGTGTGTGTGCAACCAGATTAGAGGAGAAAGAACACCCAAACCTTCACCCACTAAATTGATCAAATTGGAAGGTGGATTGGGACTCTTGTTTGTGCATGTGTCAAGAACATTGATCATCCATACTTGTATAACACAAGGTAAGTTGTAATTTTGATTTTTGGTAATACTTGAATCTTTGTGTAAAACTTGGATAATTAAATTTCTTGAACAGTTGATTGATATTGTGACCTAAGGGAGGTATAATCTAAGTGTAGGATCATAATACTAACTGAAAATAGTCGATGGATTTATAAGAGTTAGATGTTGAGATTAGTATGTTTGTATGAGTAAGTGGGTTTTGACTTTAGTATGAAAAACCCCAAGTGTTTGTGTAAATAATGAAGGTAGTGACATGAGTTGATTGAAATTTGGAAGTTAATGGGAATCACGAAGAGTAATTGAAACTTATTAGGTTGAGATTCTTGACTAGCCAAGGTTTAATAGAACTAAAATGGCTAGCTAAAATATATGCACATAAGGTGCTTGATGAAACGTCTAAATGAATTGCCAGCTTTATTTAATGAACGAAAAATGTTGATAGAAACATGAAATAGTATATTTGGCAAATTTACATGCCTTAGTTATGAGCAGAGAGGTCTATAGAGGGGTATGGTCCCAAAAACCCTGCGCCTGCGCAAGGGACCATACCCTCAACAACAACATACAAGAATAACCTTGCGCGCAATGTGCAATGGTGCGCCATTCTTGAAACCAACAGATTGCCTAACCACCTTCCGTGCAATGCGCAATGGTAATGCATCCTTGATACATACAGGCCATACAACGAACCTTGCGCACTCAATGCAACGGCAAGTTAGACCAACCCATGCAGGTCATATGACGAACCTTGCGCACTCAGCGCAACGGCAAATTAGACCAACCCACGCAGGTCATACAACGAGCCTTGTGCACTCAGCACAACGACAAGTTAGACCAATACATGCAGGTCACACAACGGACCTTGCGCACTCAGCACAACGGCAAGTTAGACCAACACATACAGGTCACACAATGAACCTTGCGTACTCAGCGCAACGGCAAGTTAGACCAGTCAATACAAGTTGCACAACGAACCTTGCATACTTGGCGCAACGACAAGTTAGACTTAGATGCGCAGGTTCCTTGACCCTGCGTGGACCAAACAACCCTCTAGCCGTGAAGTCCCAAACCTTGCACAAGGACAAGACAAACATGAGAGCAACTCATAGCCTTGGGAACAAAAGGACTTAATCCCTACAACTCTGCGCTGGTCAGAAAGCACTGAAAGCCATGCGGAAGGGAAAAACGCAAAGAGGCGTTGACTGATACAAGGGTACAGAGTGGCAGAGCTATAACCCAATGGTTGCTCGGCAGGTTGTGTCAGACTGCGTTGCATGAACAGTAATGCAGATTCCAGACTGTACACCAACCATACTCACGCCAGTGACTGTCACACATTCTCCACTTTCGGCTAATGACAGGTCTGACACCAGTGACAGTTGCCATAACACGTGGCACCATTCAACATCCAACAAAGCACACCTCCTGCCAGAGATCATTTAATGATCGATGTAGAGGGACAGAACGGATACCTCTGGTCGTCTGGGCCGGGCCTAAGGCCCATCAACCCATCTCCTAAACCCACTTATCTTCGGCTATAAAATGAGTATCGAACCACAAGGTAAAACACATGCTTTCCAGCTTACTCACTAATTACTACTTACTTGTTATTATCTTGCAATCACCAAATACTTATTCTCACACCGGAGTGTGGTCACGGAGAAAACCCTCCCCTTTTCCCGTGGCGAGGCTAAAGGCGTTGCTAGTTTTGCAGATTAGCTTGAAGTGAGATCACCCAGAAGAGTGAACGAGAGACAACCTTTTATGCTGAAAAATAGGCTGTAACTAAGATATCTTCGGATACCTCTCGGTTCAGTCCAGTGTTTCTTTAGTCCTAATGACATTTGGCTTGTAAACTTTAGGCAACAGAAGTGAAGTGTCCGGAAGTCAAGCCGGGGCGGACACACGATTGAGGGGAAAGCTTTAAGGTACGTAGCTTTATGTTTCATGGAATCTCTTTATTCGATTTGTATTAACCTCTGATTGATTATTATGAAAGGTTTGAATGTTTGAAAGTGATGGATTTCACTAAAACATTCAAAAGGGTCAAACTACATAAATAATAAAAATTTGGTGATATAAAAGCGATGGATTTCACTAAAGGAAAACCAAACGGGTCAATTAAGGGTAAGTGCAAACCGGGTAACGGGAGCACTTATTCCGTAAATGTTAAGCCTGAGAGATGGGTAATGATTCGATTAAGCACGTAACCCGGTAAGAGAAGTGTGAATGTTGAAAGTAACGAACCCGGAAAGGGTAGAAGTGATGTGCGTAATCCCAAGTAATATTTTATAAATGATCTAGGTCTATGCACTTAGATTTCTAAAGGGTCAAATGTTTTAAAAGCGCAACCGGGAATGGAAGCGCGAGGTAAGTAAGATAAGAATGCCGGGAATGGGTCATCATATATCGAAATAGATCCCATCTGTAAGGGTATGGGTTAAATAGTCTTAAGGGGTAGATCGGTAAATAATCCTATTAAATAATTATGCGTGATTATGTTTCTGATGAAGCGTATTGGATATAAACTCTCGTTAAAAGTAATATTGGAATGAAAACAGGAATAGTGTTTTTACGGAAGTGTCTCTGCAAGTCCCGAGTCATGTTTTATGTACGGGACTTGAAACGGGTCAAATGGACAAACAAAACAACACAGCAGCAAAACTGGTACAGCATGTTGTGTCGCTGACGCCATGTTTGGTCGTCGCCGACGCGGTATGGTGTCCGACGCCCAATAATACTGCCTACATCAGTTATGTCCCGACGCAAAGAAACACGCGGCATCGCCGACGCGGCTAAATGTCGTCGCCGATGCCACCTCTGAAGCTGCTTTTTCCTGATTTTGTTATTTTGTTAAATTAGTTATGTCGTACTTTCCATTATTCATTATAATACTAAGTAATTGCAAATTTCCAATTTAAGGTAGTTGCAAGCACTCTTGGATGATGATCAAGTCAACAACAAGGAACCGAACATGATGAAGATTTAGTTTTCGCATCTTTTGTAAACCATGTGTTTATAAACAAATAAAAAAGTTGTAATGGAAGGCCTAATGCCCCTACGTGTATTTTTTTTAAATAACAAAGTTATGCTTTGACCTTCTTCGTACAATAATATGGAAATTTCGTTTTTGACCCATTTTTAAAAGGGTGTTTCTTTTACATTATACGATATTAATGTAAATCTTTTGTATAAAGTATAACCAAAATGGAAATATAATATGGGTCGTACAAGTTGGTAATCAGAGCTCAAGGTTAAAGATTAAATGTGTTCGGTTTGAGGCTTGATCAAGACATCCGGTAAGAGTTAATTAGGAAATGAATTCCAATTAAAATTAGATAAGATAATGATTTAAAGTGCATGGGAGGGGTGTATTAATACACTCGAACTCGGAGAATGCACTAAGCATAAACGGTTAAGGCAAGTTATACACTTGGCCCAACCGAAGAAGAAAGATACATTGAGTGTAGAAACAAAAGTAGAGGATAAATTCTTATATAGTAATGTGAGAATAATAAAATGAAATGTTTACTTATTTATTGTAAATTTTCAGACAAACAATGTCAGGTGGAGACGGTGATGACACGGTACCTTTAATTACTGAACAAATAAGAGAAAAAATTTATGAGAAAGTCAGGAAAGCCCTAAAAACTAGTCTACCTTAATTTATTGATAGGCTATAAACTTGTAGAGAAGAATTATGAGCTTAAAGAAAGGTTTGTATGATGATGTTAGAAGTTAAAAGTTTTGTATGATGATGTCAAAATTCTTTTCGACATCAATTGAAAACCAATTTATGACTGTATACCACAATAACTACAACCATTTTGCATTTGTTTATTATTAAAGTAATAAAAAAAAGTTTACGGCAATGGTTCATCTTTTTATCGCTATAATTAAGTAACTTAAATCCATCATAAAGATAGATTATCAAAGTTGAATTTCACGATTGAATTGATGTAATCAGTATATATTCTGATATTACATGTTGATTAATTTAATAAACATATAATAATAATAATACTAATAATAATAATAATAGAGAGGGGAGTAGACGATATGATTGTCAGTTTGGTCTAGTTCCCCTTTAAGGTGTATAGTTTTGATGGGTTTAGGTGTTCTTGATGAACACGGTTATGAGAGAGAAAGAGGCGAAATTGATAGCGATGACAGAGGATGTTATTGTAATTGTTTAATCATAAACCCTCTCTAGTAATCTCTATTTATATACATTCAATGAGAAACCTACGTTTATCTATTAAAGGTAAATAGGTCCATCAAATAATTACCAAATAGTGATATAGAGGGTAATTAAGTCAATAATCAATATTAGATAAATGATAATAATGAGCAATGATAAAATTGTTACACATTTTGCGATTATAACTATATTATATAGATTTAGTACAATGTTTTTCAATGACAAAATTCACAATGGTTTTAGCTGAACATGTTTGACGTTAGGTGTGAGTCATTTAGGGATAGTGGTGCACAAATCAGGTTTTGGAATACTCGGTTCTGGGTATGGAATCGAGTTCGGGTACAATCGGGTTCTACAAAATCAGGTATTGACAATATCGGGTTGGGTCCGGTTTCGGGTTTTATACAAAAAAATGTATACCTTATATACCCGGGTTCGGGTATGGTCCGGGTCGGGTTTTCTAATACCCGGGTATTATAAACCCTAACTCCAGGTTCGGGTTGGGTTTGGGTATGCCTCGGGTATGGATCGGGTTTGGTTCGGGTATGCCTCGGGTATTTGTTTTTTTTTTTGCATAAAACATAGAAATATAAAATGTAAAACCTTTTTATTTCATAAAACATAGAAATACATGACACCTAGATAATCATAGAACCGGGTTGAATAAGATGATGAACATAGATAACACTTGTGGTTAAACCAAACATCAAAGACCCTTTTTATAGGTATAGGGATATAATGTAAACAAAAATGGTCAAAATACACTTTCTAACGGCTATATAGCCATTACCGAGGTACAAAACTCGAAAAAAACACAAAAAAATTGAAAAAAACTGAACAGGGTATTAGAAAACCCGGACCGGGTATTGAAAAAACCTGGTTTTGGGTTCGGGTTGAAACCGGGTACTCGTAAAACCCGGGTTGAAAACGGGTATAAAAAACCCGGTTCCGGGTTCATGTTTTATAACAGAAATGCATACCCAACCCCTACCCTATGGGCAGGTCGGGTTCGGGTATAAAAGGCCCGGGTTTTGTAATATCCGTTTTCGGATCCGGGTTCAGGTTTTTTTATGCACCACTGTTTAGGGACACCAACGGAATGTATGTTTTATAGACTTGGTAATGATGTTGTATGGGTTAACAATATATCTTATTGCTATATAATGTAAGTATAAATTTGATATGTTAGTAAAAATATCATATAGAAACACACCTCACACATATCTTAGTTTTTTAAAAGCTCATATCAAGGTGTGATGTTGCTTGTTAGCTTGATTGATTTAAATTTCAAGGCACTATTGGGCAGGTTAAGACAAGTTCTTTTGTCGAGCTGGCCAGGCCCATATGGGTAGGTCGTACGACTGTTCATGTTATATTATAACACTTCACTATCGATGGGCTAAATGGTCATGAGCCCAAAACCTAAAATTATTATGATTTAGCGATGTATTCCAAACACCATCCAAGTTTCTAAGATCCACATATATGGTGTATGTTTTCTAATCGAATTTAATTTAAATAGAAATCAAAAGTGTTTATGCCAACATGTCTAGCTTGAGCTGTCAAGTCGGGTTGAAACTTAACTTAAACTTGTCTAGAATCGGTTTAGCCATCAATTAAGTTTCCCATCACGGATTATCTAACGATTTGACATGAAAACGACTAAGAGATATGACCCAAGACCATACAAACCAACATTTTTACTTATTTTCATGACCCGATTCATAGTTTCATACATTTTTACATAAAATTTTTAGTACTATATTTTTCTTTGTATAATAATATAATATAATAAAACAACTTAGAATACACACTTGCAACAAACAAGACAATTGACATTAAGATAACTCACTTTATCACCATCCAATCCATTATTTATTTATCTGACTATGCACATATAATAATACAAAAAAAATATTCTTGTTGCATGTAGCAAAGTGGACCCTATGAATGTCACATCCGACTAAGGAAAATGACTATTCTACCCTTTTTATTTTCTTTTCGGATTAAAAGAACTTACACAAAAAGCAAGCATAAAACAACACTAAAAGAACATCCCCAAAGGAAATCTTGGATTATGATATGCATACCCGTTTACTTTTGGAGAAGTGCTTCTTCACATATCCTTTCAAATTTCCAGTCTTTATACATTCCCTGTAATTAAAATTTTCAAAAGAAAAAAAAATGTTTAGCAATCAAAAGGCTAACCCATATACATATATTGGTTTAATATATTTGGTTTCTATGTGCGTAAATGAGAATGGGCAACAAACCTAACATCATACATGTCTCATTCCTCACGAAAGCTTTTATAATTAACCCATACATAAATACATGCTGTGACCCTTAAAGTATTATATGGGTTAATTATACTCAAATGTAACTTCCTCTTATCTTTCTATTATTGTAGTGTATAAAAATATATTTCTTTCATGGTATGTTATAACACACTTACAATTTTTGCCATTGTATATAAAATAATGATGGCATGAAACCAGTTTTTATCATAATGTGGTTGTGTGTTACATTACCACTATAGCCGCTATGTTAACATCCCTTACATTGGTAAAACGGTAGAAAATATGTAATATACGATGATTGAAGTACAAAAACGTGTTACTTTAACATGTTTTTAATGTAAAAACTCTATTATAGGTTAGATACAAGTCAACCTGTTACTTTAACACGTTTTTTATGTAAAAGTTCCTATTATAGGTTAGGCACGAGTCGAATATCGGCAAGATATACGACCGTGTAAAATTAACTATATAATTTACTTTCTTATTAGTCACAAAAATCACAATTCATTTTTTTTACCTTTTAACCCTATAGTTTTCAACTTTTACCAATTTGTCACAAAGAATTTGTTCATGTTTAACCCTTACACTTTTAACTTTTAGAAATTTGTCCAAATAATTTTTCTTTTTTAACAATAACACTTTTCTACTTGTAAACTTTGGTCACAGTATTGTTTATGGTTTTAACGGGTCCTTCGCAACGCGCTGGTCATAAGTCGACTTATTTATTCTTTTCTATGTTTTACATTTCGGTCTATTTTTCTTCTTTTTTATTTTTTTTGCGAGTTAACACGCCACAAAGCACGTGCGTGGTTTAACGGTTTTGTATCTACCTTTTTTGTTCATTATAAGAGTACCGCCGCAAAGCAATGGTCCTAAATCCTAGTTATACAAGATATACAAAGAAACTTGAGAGGAGAGATTTAAACCTTTTGATTGCATTTGAAGTGTATTTGGTGGAGAGAAGGGAGAATTCTATTGGCATGTGTAGAACCGGGAATCTTGCCCAAATGTTCCAAGCACTTGGCATGCTACCTCAAGCAATTTCCCTGAAAATGGTAACATTTTTTAATCAATTTATTAGTTAAATGAGTTCAAACTATAATTTAATAGTGAGTCCATTAATTATATACTTTAAGTTCTTCCAAAAATTAAATATGTCCCTCATGGCAACTTCATAACGACTACTGACAACAATTAATTGGTAATTAACTCATTGGTTGGGATTAACATAGGTTATTCTTCTCTGTCTACTACATTACAACGTTCGATTTCACATTTTCCTAAGAGAACTCACCTTTACTAAGAAAAATTTGATGAATTTTGGGTGCCGGAGGGTTAGCGGACCTGGTAGAAGGTGTGAGCGAGTCCAGCCAAGCCAACAACTCATATATTATTTATTATTAATTATTTTATTTATATACATTTATAGTTATACTATGGTAGGAGAATCTAATAAAAAGTGAGTTTTTTCTAAAGAAAAGTAAGAAGTATTTTGGCATTTTATCAAAACTAATTTAATCTTTAAAATTAACTTGAAAATTATTTGAGGATAAAGAAAAGTGAACTATTTGGCGTGTTACTGAGACATTTTGGTAGTTAAGTAGTTTACTCAGCATCTAAAAAAAATTAACGTTTCATTATGTAGGGTGCATATTATCGTGCATTTATTCTAAAAAATCTAGATATTATTGTTAAAAAGGTATTTTAGCTTTTAATCAAACCAATTAATTTATTCTTTAAAATAGATTTAAAAGTTATTAGGGGATGTGACATGTAAAATAAAGAATTTGCTTTTAGGTTAACTCTTATTCGTTTATTGCTAATTTTACTAATTTTTTTTAAATTCAAATCATTTTTATATACTTTATTAATTTCTGCTTTAATTATGCCATAAAATTGAGATTTATATATATATATATATATATATATATATATATATATATATATATATATATATATATATCTTATATATATATATATAAGAGATGGATTATAAAATAACCTACAAACCACGAGAAAACCACTATAAAGTATAAACCAAGGTTTGTGAGATGCATGCATATACCTCGTGCGAGATACATATAACACAATTATATGGTATAACAGTATGCTTATACCATATAATTTTGTTGTGTACGATGCGATAGGAAACACAAACACTGGTAATCACGTAACATATTAGATTTATTAATTAAAAGAAATCATAGCACTGCTATACTTAAATTAAAGATACTAAAATGCTCTTTTTATAGTATGAACATGGTTGTAAAAATCTTGACTAGTATCCAATTAATCACTAATCGGAGGTTCAACTTAATCTCTAGGCAGTCAATGGCGGTCCTATTCTGGACAAATATTGGCTAGACGTTGGCCAAATTTCGACCAAACCATATAAATTTATTCCAATTACTTAAAAAATGGGTCAATAAATCTTGACTAGTCTCCGATTAATAACTAATCAGAGGTTCACCTTAATCTCTAGGTAGTCAATGACGATCCTATTCTAGACAAATTTTGGCTAGACGTCAGCCAAATTTTGACCAAACCATATAAAGTTATTCCAATTACTTAAGAAATGGGTCAATGAGGGGTTAAAACATGTCTACTTTAAAAAACTACATATAAAAATGTGTGTGTGTGTGTATATAACTCAAAATTACATATATAAAACTCAATCCAATTAATCCGTGTTAATTCCAATTAATTGCCAGTTGGTACCCCCACCATCTGACTAGCGCCTAGCGATTCTTACAACACTGGGTATGAATAAGTAACACTCGTTTACAATTGTGGGGCAGGGGAGTTGGTTTAAAATTCAACAATATGCTTTAAATGATTTTTCCATATGTAATTGGAATTGCTTAAAGTCTTTATTTTTTTGAAATTATATTCTTGTCCTTCGTATATGTAATATAGTATGGTATATATAATTTTACTATATTAAACAAAATTTATATTAATAACACGCTCATTTAGGCCTACAAGTCTAGTCAAGCTTGATATGTAAAGCTCGGTTCATTTACACCTCCAGGTTCCATCAATAATGAACCGAGCTTTACATATAAAGATTGATTAGGATCGTAGGCGTAAATAAGTGTGTTATTTATATAATTTTTTAATATAGTAAAATTATATTATTTATACTATTCTATATTAGTTTGCCTTCCAAAAATGAATAAAATGAGTTTGCCTTAAAAAAAGGTTTAACCAGTAATATAAATGCATTTTACTTCTATTTGTCCGATATAAAATAGAAAACTACTTATGCATAATATCGCCAACGATCTCTAGATCAATTGTGCATAATATCGTCAATGATCTGTAGATCAAGTGGTGGAAGGCTTGCATTTCTCTTAGGAGATGCAGGTTCAATTCTCATTTGATGCAGAGTGAGGTACTGGTGGGAAATTATAGGAGACCCAGGGAAACTTAGGTTCGATCCTTGAGCCAAACGGGTTTTACTTGTAATTTCACCATCGTGCCTACGGACGGGTGGGTTACCGGGTTTTCTCCGGAATTGGTGGTGGACTCGGGTTACTCTCGGAGTACTCCATTTCCGTTTGATCTAGTGGGTGTCCCTACTGGGATTGATTATGTTGGAGTTAAAAAAAACTTGTGCATAATATTCTCCACAACTAAATGGATCTAAACCAATGGGATTGAATACTTTTTACTGACAGCAAGGATTCTGAAATGTCAATAGGCAGAGAAGATCTGATGATATAAATATCCAATAATGTATGTATAATACAGTTTGGATTCTATAAGTTTTAATTGCACATGAAAATACCATATAAAAATATTATATACCCATGTAATATGGCCATAAAAAATGTCTGACGCTTAATATATGGAACATGCAACATGCTAACAGTATTGCAAGTTCAAAAAAGGTGGAACACGTATAACTATATAGAGCCATATATACAAATATATATGTACAAGTCAGCAAATATAGAGTACAAGTGAGTAGGAATATGGGTCGGGTCAATATGACAAACACACAATAAAACTACTGAGAATATATAAGAGTTTTGGATTTATATGCTGTTTTGATATGAAGTTTCATTGTGTTTTTTAGTGAAGGAGAAGCCATTTTATGACTATTCCAAAATAAACCATCATTTTTGTAATATAGAACCAAAGACACTACAGCTCATACACACTTTCTCTCACATATATATGTGTATATGTATATATAACCCCAACCCACCTGCCTACTTGATATCATAATTCAATGATGGGCCTCATAGAAAGTATTATTTATGGTTTGTAATTTTCCTTTATTTGGTAGCTAAAGGTCATAAATTTTCTTGATATGGAAAACTTAGATTTGAAGGTTTTTTTTTTTTTTTTTTTTTTTTTTAAGGTTTATACCTTAAGTAACACGCATTTAAATACTGAAGTTGAAGCAAATAGAAAAACTCGATACAGTAAGTAAATAATGGGAAAAGTTAAATTTAAAACTGTTTCAAAGTAATAATTTAAAACATTTTAATATGAAAAATAAAATATTTTATAGGATATGAAATCTTAGTTTACTATTTCCATTTAAGATCCTTATAAAGGTGACATTCATCACGTACCACCAGTACTCCATAATAATATCATCTAAATGTCCATTTTCCCCTTGGACCCACCGACAGCTCAAAATTTCACCACCTCTACCACCCACATAAAATCAAGAAGAACCACCAATATATGTCTGTTTAAATTAATATATTAAACGTGAAAAAAGTTGTTCACTTTCTTTATATATATTTACACCTACGATTTTAGTAAATATTTTTTGAGAGTATTACAATTTAACATCTTTATTATCATAGCGCCTAACTATTTTAACTTATTTTATAAATCGACATATTTCTTTAAAAATTCACGTGACTAAAATTTTCATGCTTTTACTTGTTGATTGCATCAAATATTAAAAAGAATATAAATCATTAATTGTTTCCATAAAATCACTTCACTCAT
Organism: Scalesia atractyloides; assembly: GCA_947069175.1. NCBI lineage: Eukaryota > Viridiplantae > Streptophyta > Magnoliopsida > Asterales > Asteraceae > Scalesia > Scalesia atractyloides. Next base: position 45,698,564 of record CAMTDV010000011.1, read on the forward strand.
ACTTTATCTAAATTTTGATATTATTATGGATTTTTTTTTGTTGTTTAAGCTAAACTACTATCAAGGCATGCCGCATTGCAGCGGGGAGTAAACTATGCCAAGTAGCGCCAATCCTATATTACTGTCAGCGACCAGCAACACTGAAAAAATAAGTAAAAACAAAATAACAAAAAAAGGAAAAATTAACGCCGAACAAAAAGCATACGTAAAATCGTTGAACCACGCATGCCCGTTGCGTCGTGTTAATGCGGAAAAATTATACTAAAACGTAAAACATAGAAAAGAATAACTAAGTCGATCTAGGACCCCGCTCGTTATGACGAACCTGTCAAATAGGGAAATAAAGACGCATTGCGACAGACCTGTCAAATGGAAAAAAAATAGACGAAAAAACATTGAACCCACACGCACATTGCGGCTTATTCACTCGCAAATTTAGAACGAAACATAAACAATTTTTTTTTGCAAAAGATAGTATTAAGGATCAAAGTTGAAAATAAAAAAATATTAGGGGTTAACTTGTAAATGTTGAAAATGTTTAGGTAAAAGTAAAAAAAATCAAAGTGGTTAAAATACAAAAAAATAAATAAAAACCTTTAAATTAGAAGTGAAAAAACTCTCTAAGCTTATAGTACAATTCAATAAGCGACAATTATTTAAATAAAACAATAGAATAATTTTCACATATACTAATAATAGCTATTCTACAAATGAAATTCGATTGTTTGTGTTTGTTTTCTTATGCTTACCTCCTAATCAACATTAGAAAAATAATTACTAGTATTAACTACAATTTAAATTATCTAATATTAATATTTATAGAAAAGGGTATTAATTTAACACCAAGAGTTTTCCGGCGTACCTCTACGAGATTTAGGTGGTGTTTGAACCCGATCAACACTTTCTGTAACCTCCAATTTCTTAGAACCCGTCTTCTCCGAAGCCGGAAACAAAACTCCATCAATCCCCTGAACCGATATTCGACCGTCGATGTATATATCCGGATCGGACAAATACGCCGTTTCTTCATCATCTCCAAACTTCACTGATCCATCGGCTTCCTGAGCCAGCATTTTATGCGGTACGTGAAGAGTATCGAATCGAATCTTCCCCAACCTTCTTACAGCATTGTACATGCTTTCTTCGGTTTGGTATTCCGGTATGATGTGGTAGTACATGATCCTCTCTGGCGCACCCGGCTCAGCTAGCTGATCTGCTGTCAATTTCGCCATTGCTTCGTCGTTTGGTGCTAATACGGTTAATACGTAGCCTTCGGATACTAGTTTCCCCATTTCGGTTGCTAAATTTGTTAAGTTCACCAAAATGCCCGCCATTTCGTCGTATCTGTTAGCCGATAAATACATTAGATATAATAAATATATCAAAAGGAGGTTACAGTGTAGCTTGTTGCCTGTTTACCTGATACTCTGTTGTAGTTTCCTAATCACTAAATAGATATAATATAATAGTTACAATTTATTCTAATTATATTTGTTAGCCATGAAATATGATTTGACTTAGTTACCCTCATTGTACATGTATTATGTATATACATAATTGATTAATAATATACATAGTTAGTTGATTAATAATATACTCTAGGTTACTAGGTAAGTAAAGGTAATTTGTGATCTTGGATGATGATAGAAATGAATTGTTAGGTTTGAAAATTTACCCGCCGTAGTGAAGCAAAGTGTGGATGAAATCCTTGACCTGGCTCTCGCCATCAAAGTGGTGGCGAGGGCCACCTGGTCCGGGCGCTGGAGCAGGAGCTAGCGATGGACCGGGAGCCATGGCATAGGAAATCGGTAGAACCGGGGGCGAACCAGCAGGAACCGGAGCCGGTTTCTTAAGCCGGTTCGTCCTCGGATCCACCTCTGGTGCACCTTCTGGTTTAACCGCAGAAATCGCACGCAAGCTCCGCCGGTTGTTGAAATCCTGCTGAACCGACTTAGGAATCAACAACCGGTTAATTCCATGAATAATTCCGTCAGGGCGGTACACATCGTCTAGACGAACCACCTCCGCATTGCCAGCGAGTTTTGTAGAGTCCAAATTCGATAAATGCAATGGCTCAGACGAGAGAGTCGTGTGCCGAGTCAACTCGGCCGGCCAGTCTGTCTGGCCGAGTCGACTCGGGACAATATGGTGGAGAAGAAGCGTCTGAAGTGACCGGAGATTACGCGGTTCTAACAAGAACCGCTTAAACTCCGGGTCAAGTTGTCGCTCCAACGCCTCATTTCTCGGAGCAAAAATAGTAATATTATGATCCGCAACTGCCTTTTCAAGCTTCTCCAACAATAAAGCTTTCTCCACCAGCTCCGATAACTCGGTGTAACGCGAATCGAGCAACGCAACAAGCACAGAATTGGAACTGATCTGAGTTGCCTCAGCAAGTTGACTCAGAGTCAAAACGGATAAAACAATGACACACATTCTAAACGCCGTCATCTTTCCGGTTGGTGTCTAGCCGGAGATATAGACGGTGTAAACACTCTTCTTCTTCAGGTTTAATAAAAACTTGTATGATTTGCTTAGAAGGGAGGTCAATGTTGTAGAGAGAGTATTACTGTTGTTGTTTCTCTCTCTAAGTTGTTGGTTGTGAGTTGTGATTTATATTTTTTGATGGTGGTCGGAGACAGATGGGTGTGTACGGCAGCTGAAAACAGGGGTTTGGTATAAAGGTGAGGGGGTAATGTCGAGTTTGGTGATAGTTTAGGGGGTGGAGTGTAAGGTTTCGGTAAAGCATTGTCGGTGTTGTGGTCGTGGGTTGTCATAAGGGAGGTGAAAGGTTGATTACTTGATGATGAAATAGCATAAAGTCTTCCAATTATAGATAATCTATTTATTTTGTGTTAAATTTGCATTTAAATAATTTATTCTATTTAGTTATTATTATTTTAAATAAGTCTTTGATTTAATATATATACAAACACATTATTTTTGGCTTTTTTGCTTCGTATATGATACATATATGATGAATTATCACATAAATTTAAAAAAAATGTACTAAAACTTATGTTTGGTGCTTATGACACCAATGTTTTTTCTGTCATCAAGTTTAATGTTACCATTACATAAGGTATTGGTTCTCTAGGCTTAGTTGATTTTAATTATTTCTGGATCTACTATTTTCATGTGTATTAAGACTTTCACACTTTAATAATGACATATACCTATCTTCGTACTCTGTAGTCTTTACCATTAAACATATCTATACTATAACTAGTAAGTTTCACCTTTTTTGTCTCAAGTGAAGTGTGGTTCTAATAATACTCATATCGGTACCGATATTATTTAATCGATATTGGTTCAGTTCGTTACAAGTACAACCTAAAAGGATACGAGTTATGATAATACCGATACCTCATTTGGTTCGTTACGATATGTTAAAAATATACAAATGAATATCGATATCGGTGTTTGTTTGGTATCGGTTTGCTTCATTACGATACTAGTACTCGGTATACGTTACAATACCAAATAAATACTTTATTTTCAATAAAATGTATATTAAATGTTGAGGGAAAAAAAGTTAAAAACAACTACGAGATAGTGTTCATCTTATGATGTTTTGTTGATCAAACAGTCATATTTGAGCAAATAATTGCTTTGTCTAATAGGTAATCATTGATAGAGGCTACTAGCTCCGCGACTGCCTGATCACCGATCATAACATACTAAAATCTCATACGATAGTTTTGGGCAACTATTGAAACTTTCATTGTTGACATCATTGTCACCATCACCACTATGATGGATACAAGGCTCATCACCATCACTCTAAAAATGTTTTGAGGCTTGCCTTCATGTAAAAATTCTTTCCCAAAAAATAAGTAAACCAAGCCGTTTTAGATATAGATTACGGGGGTGGTTTCTCAATGTATATCATTATTAAAGCCATTCTAAACCAATATGGAATTAGATATGAGTTATGAGGGTGGTTTTTCAATATATACCTACAGGGTATGGTCTCAAATCCTGCGTAGACAAAGCGAGTTAGCCTCGGTCGCGCGCGAGACCATACCCAAGAAAAACCATAATGTTAATATCTGCGACCTTGCGCCGACTACACAGATGTTTCTTGAGTAGCGTACGTGGTCAGAACTAAGACAAGATCAATTATTACACTTAGTCTTTCAGACAAGAAACCTGCCTTCCATGACCTTGCGCGGACTACACAAATGTCTCTTAAGTCGCGCAAAAGGAAGAAACGCAGGGAAATACTTGACAAGTACGAAAGGTACAAATGGTAGAGCAGTGGGCCAATAGGCGCTCAACATGTTGTTTTGGATCATGCTGCACTATGAATAATTATACAAGAGACAAGAAGTACACAAGGATACACACATGGCACCAATTACTTTGCACCGACCACTGCTCCATGATCTCTACTTAACTGCTGATGATAGACTAGACAACAAGGACAACTGTCAAGACACGTGAATTCATTCAGCTTGCGCCAGCTACCCTTTCGTCGGGATCACTAACGGTTGTGGCAGAGGGAACATAATAGATATTCCTTGTTGTCAACCCCAGGCCCAAGGCCCATCAGCTCACCTCCTTCACAGATCACCTTGGCTATAAATAGAGAACTTCACCTCCAGGTTTAGAGATCGCTCTCTTGCTCTCTCACTTAATACACACACTATTATCCTCAAAACTAATACTTATTCTCACGCCGGAGGGTGGTTACAAGGAGAAGCCCCCTATTCTCCTCTTTGTAACGAGCTTACGGTGTGTTGATTGTTTTCCAGGGTCTTCATAGCTATTTGGACGAGAAAAAAGAAGATTAACCTTTATTTGTTGAGCCACAAACCACAAACTAATCACTTGATTAGTTTGGTGTTTCTTCATTGGCGCCCATCGATTTTTACAATCACTTTTCATCTTCTTTCTGAGCTAATACTTTGAATCAATGGCTGATCAGGGTACTATGTTTTCGAATTTCAGCGCAAACTCTCAAATAGGTGTGGTAGTGGACAACGCGCACGTCCAAACCAACCTATTGACGAGTACGCCGATGGAGATTTCACAGAAGTTGGAGTAATCAGCGCAAGTGGTACATGTACCACCCAAACAATGACTCCATCAAATCACGATGCTAGCCCTTCAGTTCCTATGATGTCAGGATTACTAGAGGGAGAGATTCCCACGTCTTGGTTCGCGAAAAGCCATGCAACGTGAACCTCATTTACGCACAAATGTGCGCGTAACAAGGACCAGCGCAAGCTCAAACGCAACAAACTCCGATGGTGACACCAATGCCCAGACAGTTAAACTATGAGACGTCGCATCAAGAGTGCGCGCAAAGACAACAATTCAACATACCACTTTCACCACGAAGGCAGAGTGCTCACACCACACGTTGTCACACCCCGACCCGCAGCGGAAAAGGTGATCGGGGCATGATTGGGTTATCATCAAAGCTCATGACATTTATTATACGTTTCATATTCATTAATACAATTTAATGGAAAGTTTACAATAAGAATTACAACATGTTCTAACTATCAATCTTAGCTTCTTTGTTCTCTTCTAAGGCATTTCCTATGTTTTCCTTGCTTCAACCTGTTCACCTGTATCATGTGTAAAAGGGTTTTTGGATCAACATAAAGTTGGCGAGTGAATCCTATGGAAAACATTTGAACAAGTTTATCCAATTGATTATAAATAATGTGCATAACCACATATGAATAATTGTAGATGTAAATTTATTAACACAACACATAATATTAAATATTGCACACACATACATCAAATGATTGTTTTGAGGCACGCGTTGTTCGACTCGTCTCCCACGAGGAACTGATGGGCCTAATGAATGAGTTTTGAGGCACGCGTTGTTCTACGAACTGATGGGCCTAATGAATGAGTTTTGAGGCACGCGTTGTTCTACGAACTGATGGGCCTAATGAATGAGTTTTGAGGCACGCGTACGAACTGATGGGCCTAATGAATGAGTTTTAAGGCACGCGTTGTTCAACTCTTCTCCCACGAGGAACTGATGGGCCTAAATGAATGAGTTTTAAGGCACGCGTTGTTCAACTCGTCTCCCACGAGGAACTGATGGGCCTAAATGAATGAGTTTTAAGGCACGCGTTGTTCAACTCGTCTCCCACGAGGAACTGATGGGCCTAAATAATTTGCATACAACTTGACAATATGTAATACATCACAACCAACAATATTTACATTCTAGTTTAAATCATATAATGGTATAGCACGAGTTTGCATAAGAGAATTAGTTTAAGCGACACATGATACACCCCAAAACATGAATAAAAAGGGGAATTTGTAAGAATTCACTCACATTGGGTGCGTTCGGTTGATGATGTTGAATGCACGCGAAGTGGTTTTAACCACGAGTGAAATTAACCTAGATAAATAGCATTATGGTTCGGTAAGTAAACGGATTTTATTAATCCATTTTAGTAGGATTGATGGGTGCATTTTTGTGAGTTTAAGGCTATTTTCTAACCTTAAAAATGTTATTTTTAAGTATTTTTAATTGATTTTTAATTAAAATAAATAAATAAAAATAAAAAAAAATTTGATTTTTTTGCTACAGTTGACTTTGACTTTGACCGTTGACTTGACCGTTGACCGGTTCGCTTGTGTGTAATTGTGCGCCGGGCAGGACTCGAACCCGAGACCTCCCGTACGCGTGCACGCAGCTCTACCAACTGAGCTACGTGTCTAACCCATCATATTTCTGTTTTTAATTACATATATATATTAATTAGATTTAAACAGAAATTCCTTTATTTAAAAACGATTTTAATTCAGAGAACCGGTGCGCTCCACAGGTCTCGAACCCGGGACCTGTGGGTTGAGTTAACACACAGTCCACCGCTGGACTGTGTGTTTAACATGTTATATAATTCGATTTTTATTATACTTAAATACAAACTGAACATTTCCTTTTCTGTCTTAAATAAAAAGATAGATAATTGTCCGAGTCGGTGCAGAAGACCGGACTCGAACTCGCGTCCTGTGATTAAACATACACACAGTCAACCACTGGACTGTGTGTCTAACTTGGTTATTATTTCGGTTATTAATATACTTAACATATACATAAAATCAATCCGGTTCAGTTAACAAAAAAAGGAATTTTTATTAAGGCAGCGTGTGTGGAAACAATATTCGAACTCGAGACCTTTGCGTTTAATGTGCACACAGTCCACCGCTGGACTGTGTGTCTAACCCGATAAATAACTTGATTTTAATTATACTTATATGTTTACCGAACTTCATCTTCTTCGTTGTGTTATAACCAGAAATGACGACTGACTGGTTCGAAGTGTTGATTCAGGTTTCTTTAGCGTTTTATGATTAATTACAGATGAGATAAAAGTAAAAAAGAAAGGAAATTAGGCGTGAAAAGTACCGACTGGCTTTCCTCTGTTTTTCGGCAGAACTCCGGCGACAGCAATCTCTTCCGGCGACGAGTGTCTTGCAGCAGAGAATCTTCAGAAAGCTTACAAAGGGTGTGGGTGACTTCGGTATAAGTTTAGGGGGTTCAGTAAAGCTCAGAGATTAAGGACTCGGTTTTCCGGCGACGAACAGAATATTTCCGGCGAGTGAGTTTTCGCCGAGAAAGGGTGCGATTTGAGAGTGAAAGGTTTCTGGTGAGTTGTGGGTGAATTTATAGGGTAGTATCGAGATGTATGGGGTCTGAATTTGGTCTCAATTCGAAGTCAGCCGTTCTCCGGCGGTTACGACTGATGTCGCGGGTTCAGACGTCGGTTATAACCGTCGTCTTAGTAATTGTTTACGTTATAACGGAAATTGTCGTTAAAACTCGCGAGATTGCCGGGATTTCCGACGACTGAACTTTTGGGCGCCGGTTTTGAATTCGTAACGTCATGATATCAATTAAATGATTCTAATATTTAACAAATAACATCAGTGGCGCAGTGGTTCAAGTGTTATGTGTTAAGTCTGTTTGTTGACCGGTACTGACCCGGGTTCGAAACCCGGCAGAACCAATGTATTTTTATTTTGCGTTTTTTAACAGTTTTTAAAAAACTAATTATATATTCCCGTATAATAATTGATTATGTATCGTTTAAAATTTATTTTGGGCATTTAATTCGCAACGAAAATTTTAACTGACTGTTCGGTTGATAAACGGAGCGGGTTTGGTAAATCCGTTTTTGACGGATGTTACAATATCCCCTGCTTTTTAGAAATTTCGTCCCGAAATTTAAATTGTGACATATTTGACTAAAAGAATGATGGTGTTTAGTTTGACAGTTATATGCTTAGAAAAATAAGGGTTTAAGTTTTTGTTCGAGGCGGTAACGTTCCTTGTAAGGGTTAAGTACCCTATTACAGGAATCGCTTTTTGTTGCCTACTGTAAAAGTATTGATAAGCAGAATTGATTTGCTAACTTTGATTTCATGCATAAAAGTTTGAATATGCTTAGAAGGTTAGGGTTATATCCTAAGGCAAAACTTCTAATACTACAATCTACACAATTAAACATAACAACTAATAATTGAATCCACATTCTGATAGCATATTTGTTTGTATGGTGACAGTTCCTCTCTCGTTTGTTATGATGGAGAGGTTAGTTTATGTAGAAATGGAACACAATCCAATTTCTTTAAATAGCGAGATGATATAAATGTAACACAAATTTCAACCTAGGTAATACTAAATCCTACATGGAACTTCTCATATTCGCCTGATAACGCCTCTGGTCCTTTGGCAAGAATACTTATATATAGGAAGTACCAGCGGCGTATCCACCATATTCTTGTCAAATTTTCATTGGTTTTATCAGTGAATTATGATTAGTCCTATATAACTCTACAACCAATACAACAAACATAAAATACTGAAATGAAATATATCTGTGCGATCAAGGCTCAATCAAACGGAGCCGATCGTATTGCATGTACTGAAAATGAAATTGTCTGCGTGCTCAAGGCTCAATCAAATGGAGCCGAACGTATTGCATGTACTGAAAATGAAATTGTCTGTGTGCTCAAGGCTCAATCAAACGGAGCCGAACGTATTGCATGTACTGAAAATGAATGACTTAATCTAAACATCAATCACACAAACAGCCTATGCATGGAACCTCTCATAACCGCCTGATAATGCCTCCGATCATTTGACAAGAATACTTATATATAGGAAGTACCAGCGGCGTATCCACCATATTCTTGTCAAATTCTCATTGACTTTATCCGCAAGTTATGATTAGTTCTATGCGACTCTACAACATAAACAAACACAACAACCTGCGCTTGAGTCTTAATTCTGATAGTTTACATGTTTGAATGATGACCATACCTCTCTCGTTTATTATGATGGAGAGGTTAGTCTATGTAGAAGTGAGACACAACTCAACTTCTTTAAATGATGGAACTGAGATACGTCGTGAGGTATGATGATATGAATATTAAATCAATGAGTATAAAACAAACTGAACTAGTAATTTGCATTAAAATTCTTGGATAAATTTCCAACTGAGATACGTGAAAATTGAGATAACATAAAGAAAAACATAAAAACTAAGTGGTTGGTGTTGAATCTTGATTCTTGGTGAGAGAAGGCTAGTTAAGTGGTTTGTTTGGACCGTTAATATCTTCAACAGGATTGGCGTTGATGTTATAAACTCTTCCTCTCGCTGGCGGTGGAGCTGGGTTTGTTTGATTTGCTTGGTTAACTGGGTTTGCTTGAGCTTGGGCGTTTATGATGTTAACCAAACGAGGGCACGTGTTTCTAAAATGGGTAGGGTCGCCACAATTGAAACAAGCTCGAACATATGGGAACATGGGGTATTGAGGTTGTTGATATGTTTGTATCATGTTTTGAGTAGGGGGTGGGGTTTGGTTTTGAGAGGTGCGGCAAACCTTGCTCAAATGACCGTAGCGTCCACAATTCGCACATAGTCGACAGGGTAAGGTAGATGGATGGTGATAGAAACAGGTGTTGCATTGAGGGTGAGGTCCAATGTAAGGCTTCTTATTTGGGTAAGTTGAGTTAGGTGCTACTTGAGTGATTGGGATAGTTTGGGGAGGTACAACTTGTGAAGCTGGTTGGTTGCGTTGGGTGACGGCGAAGATTTGCCCATCTCGTTTTCTCTTAGAAATAGGTGGTGTAGAGGATTCGGTTCGGGTGGAGTTTGTGGTTTCGGTTGATGCTTTATCCTTCTTCTTCTCCTCGAAATTTTTGTTCCGAATTCGGTTCTCGGTGAGCGCTGTTGCTAGCTCCATTGCTGCTTCCAAAGTTGCAGGCGAGGTACTTATTACAGAGTCTTGAATCTTTGATGGAAGACCACGTATGTAGTGCTCGATCAAGCGGTAGAGGGGAGTGAACAAGTTGGGAACCATTTGATTTAACTCAAGGAATCTCTTGTTGTATGTGGTGTGGGTCGCCTTCCTTTTGACTCAAAGAATGGAACTCATCCTCCAATTTCTTGATTTCGCTTCTTGGGCAAAACCTCCTTGTCATGATTCCCTTCAACTCTTCCCAAGTCAAAGTCATAGTATCTTCAACACCTCGTTTGGTCTTCTCTGTATTCCACCATGTGAGTGCTGTTCCAAGTAAGCGACCGGTAGCATAACGCACTTTGCGATCATCGGGGCAATCGCAATTTAGAAAAGTGTTCTCCATTTCTTCGAACCAATGGAGGAGAGCAGTGACACCTTCAGTACCTTCGTATTTTGGAGGATCGCAGGATTTGAAATGTTTGTAGGTGCATTTAGTGACTTTTGGGGAAAGATTGACATTGTTTTGATCTTCTTGGTGGGTTGGGTTGACAGAATTAGCGGTAAGGGCTTGTTGAACTTGAACTACGATGTTGGGTATTACGGTCGCCATTTGCTGAGCGATTTGGGCAGCCATGCGTTCATGGGCTTTTCCTGCTCTCATCTTCCTACGGGCGAGGTTAGATGACATCTACAAGGAATACATGTCAAGAGGATGAGTTGGATGCTTTTGGGATCGTGGGTCGTGTTTGGGAATGAACATTCATAAAATAAATATAGAAAAATAATTCTACTACATCCATAGGATGTCTTGGGCTTTGCTCGAAATTGGGCCTTGCATGCCGCCATACTTCACCTTCGTAATCACGTGGGCCCCCATGATTACCGGGTTTTTCATATGGTTCGCATGTGTTAGCCTGGTTACGTACACTAAACCCGGAGAAAATCGAGAAATATGTAACGTATGATATTCGGAATGTGCCCAGGCATGGACACGGTGACATCTCAAAGTGGGGTTAGTTCGAACGACGTTTGGTGTGGCATGCTTTGGCCTAATAGGTCCGTCGTACTCTCATCGTTAGTCCCCAGGTAGGCAAACTGGTCCGTTATTTTGGATTTATACGAATGCCAACCTAGACAGGACGTTCCGACTACCGGTACTTGTACCCTTCCGGTTACTACATGCCCGTCGCAGAACTTACTTTGATGAGATTTGAAAATTGCAACAAAATCCTTGAATAATGAGAGTATGAAAAATGAATTGAATATATGAACATTGATATATGTATAATGAATATGTATATAAGCATGTATGTTTGACTGTAAATATAAACAAATATGAAACCGATAAATATCACAAGTTTGTATGTAACCACCTAATCAATTAAAATTTAGGCAGACTATAGTATAGGCTCTAAGGGTCTAATAACCTATCCTATATCCCTATAGTCATGGCTCTGATACCAATCTGTCACACCCCGACCCGCAGCGGAAAAGGTGATCGGGGCATGATTGGGTTATCATCAAAGCTCATGACATTTATTATACGTTTCATATTCATTAATACAATTTAATGGAAAGTTTACAATAAGAATTACAACATGTTCTAACTATCAATCTAAGCTTCTTTGTTCTCTTCTAAGGCATTTCCTATGTTTTCCTTGCTTCAACCTGTTCACCTGTATCATGTGTAAAAGGGTTTTTGGGTCAACATAAAGTTGGCGAGTGAATCCTATGGAAAACATTTGAACAAGTTTATCCAATTGATTATAAATAATGTGCATAACCACATATGAATAAATGTAGATGTAAATTTATTAACACAACACATAATATTAAATATTGCACACACATACATCAAATGATTGTTTTGAGGCACGCATTGTTCGACTCGTCTCCCACGAGGAACTGATGGGCCTAATGAATGAGTTTTGAGGCACGCGTTGTTCTACGAACTGATGGGCCTAATGAATGAGTTTTGAGGCACGCGTTGTTCTACGAACTGATGGGCCTAATGAATGAGTTTTAAGGCACGCGTTGTTCAACTCGTCTCCCACGAGGAACTGATGGGCCTAAATGAATGAGTTTTAAGGCACGCGTTGTTCAACTCGTCTCCCACGAGGAACTGATGGGCCTAAATGAATGAGTTTTAAGGCACGCGTTGTTCAACTCGTCTCCCACGAGGAACTGATGGGCCTAAATAATTTGCATACAACTTGACAATATGTAATACATCACAACCAACAATATTTACATTCTAGTTTAAATCATATAATGGTATAGCACGAGTTTGCATAAGAGAATTAGTTTAAGCGACACATGATACACCCCAAAACATGAATAAAAAGGGGAATTTGTAAGAATTCACTCACATTGGGTGCGTTCGGTTGATGATGTTGAATGCACGCGAAGTGGTTTTAACCACGAGTGAAATTAACCTAGATAAATAGCATTATGGTTCGGTAAGTAAACGGATTTTATTAATCCATTTTAGTAGGATTTGATGGGTGCATTTTTGTGAGTTTAAGGCTATTTTCTAACCTTAAAAATGTTATTTTTAAGTATTTTTAATTGATTTTTAATTAAAATAAACAAATAAAAATAAAAAAAATTTGATTTTTTTGCTACAGTTGACTTTGACTTTGACCGTTGACTTGACCGTTGACCGGTTCGCTTGTGTGTAATTGTGCGCCGGGCAGGACTCGAACCCGAGACCTCCCGTACGCGTGCACGCAGCTCTACCAACTGAGCTACGTGTCTAACCCATCATATTTCTGTTTTTAATTACATATATATATATATTAACTAGATTTAAACAGAAATTCCTTTATTTAAAAACGATTTTAATTCAGAGAACCGGTGCGCTCCACAGGTCTCGAACCCGGGACCTGTGGGTTGAGTTAACACACAGTCCACCGCTGGACTGTGTGTTTAACATGTTATATAATTCGATTTTTATTATACTTAAATACAAACTGAACATTTCCTTTTCTGTCTTAAATAAAAAGATAGATAATTGTCCGAGTCGGTGCAGAAGACCGGACTCGAACTCGCGTCCTGTGATTAAACATACACACAGTCAACCACTGGACTGTGTGTCTAACTTGGTTATTATTCCGGTTATTAATATACTTAACATATACATAAAATCAATCCGGTTCAGTTAACAAAAAAAGGAATTTTTATTAAGGCAGCGTGTGTGGAAACAATATTCGAACTCGAGACCTTTGCGTTTAATGTGCACACAGTCCACCGCTGGACTGTGTGTCTAACCCGATAAATAACTTGATTTTAATTATACTTATATGTTTACCGAACTTCATCTTCTTCGTTGTGTTATAACCAGAAATGACGACTGACTGGTTCGAAGTGTTGATTCAGGTTTCTTTAGCGTTTTATGATTAATTACAGATGAGATAAAAGTAAAAAAGAAAGGAAATTAGGCGTGAAAAGTACCGACTGGCTTTCCTCTGTTTTCTGGCAGAACTCCGGTGACAGCAATCTCTTCTGGCGACGAGTGTCTTGCAGCAGAGAATCTTCAGAAAGCTTACAAAGGGTGTGGGTGACTTCGGTATAAGTTTAGGGGGTTCAGTAAAGCTCAGAGATTAAGGACTCGGTTTTCCGGCGACGAACAGAATATTTCCAGCGAGTGAGTTTTCGCCGAGAAAGGGTGCGATTTGAGAGTGAAAGGTTTCTGGTGAGTTGTGGGTGAATTTATAGGGTAGTATCGAGATGTATGGGGTCTGAATTTGGTCTCAATTCGAAGTCAGCCGTTCTCCGGCGGTTACGACTGATGTCGCGGGTTCAGACGTCGGTTATAACCGTCGTCTTAGTAATTGTTTACGTTATAACGGAAATTGTCGTTAAAACTCGCGAGATTGCCGGGATTTCCGACGACTGAACTTTTGGGCGCCGGTTTTGAATTCGTAACGTCATGATATCAATTAAATGATTCTAATATTTAACAAATAACATCAGTGGCGCAGTGGTTCAAGTGTTATGTGTTAAGTCTGTTTGTTGACCGGTACTGACCCGGGTTCGAAACCCGGCAGAACCAATGTATTTTTATTTTGCGTTTTTTAACAGTTTTTCAAAAACTAATTATATATTCCCGTATAATAATTGATTATGTATCGTTTAAAATTTATTTTGGGCATTTAATTCGGAACGAAAATTTTAACTGACTGTTCGGTTGATAAACGGAGCGGGTTTGGTAAATCCGTTTTTGACGGATGTTACACACGTGACACTCATAATGATTCCGAAAGTTATTTCTACACACATACTGAATCCAGAAAGCGCACCTTGATTAGTAGTCGGCTTGGGCCGCGCAACATCCTGAACGCTGAATGGAACACAAACATAGACGAATCTGATCACACTTACCAACAGAAGGAGACTTCGTTAGTCTTCAGCCGGAAGCACCATGAATCTTACAAGCCAAAGACGCGCGAAGTGTACAACGAGTCGGCAAAGCATTATTTCAGCCTTGTATGCAGGCTAGCAGCAGCTACTGAACATTCCAAGTTCACTGAAACATCTCTTTAGCACCTTTGGAAAAGGCCAAGCTTCCACAAGTTGTGGGTAAGTTTAACGGTTTAACCAACCCCGATGACCACGTACAATTATTCACAAGCGTCGATGTGGTGGGGGGGATGAACCATGCCTATGTGGTGCCATCTGTTCGTGCAAACCCTCACAGGAGCTGCTCGCGCATGGTTCATTTACGGCTAATATCATTTACGAACAGTGTTTCAACCAGTTTGACCCAGAGGATAAGGTGCGCTTGGAGCCGGTAGACTATCCCTTGTGAGGTTTTTGCAATGAAACCGTCTTTTCCATCGGTCAGATCTCCTTCCTAGTCACGCTGACTGATGGGAAGAATTCAAGAACAAACGAGGTAAATTTTATGGTCATACTAGCCAACTCAAGGCATGACATTTTGATTGGTAGAGAGACCCGGGGTCATCTAAGTATGGTGACGTCCACCCCACACTCTACAATTGGGTTTCCAACGGAAACTGGGGTGGCGATCATTTATTAAAAAAAGGAAGTGATTTAGCTAACAAAGCATGCCCTTCAAAGGAAAGCAAACGTATTCCTCGCACAGTGCCGAAGAAGTGGGTTTTGAACCGAAAATACCCCAAGAAAATAGTGACCCTTGGACCCACAATGTCTGAGAACATTCGAGCATTCTTAAAGCAATTTCTTTTTAGAAATATGGATATTTTTGCCTGGTCACCGGCCGGTATGACCGGCGTCCCATGCAACATCATTGAACATTTCTTAAACACGTTCCCATCTATAGAACCAATCATGCAAAGAACATGCAACCTTAGGTCAGAAATGACTAAGGCGACGAATGAGCAAGTTTTTGAGCTGTTAGAAGCTGGTATACTCCGCGAAGTATGGTATCAAACATGGATGGCAAACCCAGTGATGGTCGAGAAATCAAATGGAGGGTGTCGCATGTGCGTTGATTATAAGAACCTCAGCAAGGCCTGCACGAAAGATTGCTATTCTCTCCTGGAGATAGACAAAAAAAATTGATTCTCTCGCACCGTTCCGGTAGAAATGTTTTCTGGATTGCTATAAGAGTTACCATCAAGTGCAGATGGCGCTACAAGACGAAGACAAGACAGCCTTCCGCACAGAAATGGGTATCTTCTGTTATACAAAAATGTCGTTCGGCTTAAGCAAGATAGGGGCCACATACCAGCATTTGATGGATCAAACTTTCGGGGACGATATAGGGAAACACGTTGAAGTATACATCGACAACTTGGTAATTATGAGCCCGGAAGAGGATCAGTTGTTGAAAGACATAGAGAAAACCTTTAAATTGTTGCGCAGCGTCAACATGAAGCTCAATTTCAGCAAGTGTTCGTTTGGGATGAGGAGGGTAGGTTTTGCGATTTATGGTAACAAAAGGGCAGATTCAAAGTAAACCCTGAGAAAGTCCAAGTTATAGAGTGCATGTCGTAGCCAAGTAGCATCAAAGAAATGCAATGATTAATCGGTCGGCTGGCCTCGCTAAACTGTTTCCTGTCAAATCACGCCACAAAGTCTTTCCCATTCACAAGCACGTTGCGCAATTGTGTCAAAAAGAATGAGTTTAGGTGGAAAACGGAAGCCGAAACTGCTTTCAAAGAAATGAAAGAGTGCTTGATCCAACTCCCTACCTTGACCGCCCCGCGCGAAGAAGAGCCACTCGTCCTGGACTTGTCAGCTTCAGATAAGGCAGTCGACACAGTGTTATTGGTGGAAAGAGAGGGGATTTAAACCCAATCTATTATGTCAAAAGAATGCTCATTGATCCAGAAACTCGGTACTCAATCATGGAAAAGCTGGTCCTAGCTTTGGTCCACGCGTCAAGAAGGTTGCGTAGGTACTTCACCAGCCATGTTATAAACGTCTTAACCAACTATCATATCGTCACAATTCTGCGAAAGCCAGAGATCTCGGGAAGATTGGAGAAATTGGCTATCGAGCTGGTGGTCACAACATTGTGTATTGACCACGCCCAACAATCAAGGGACAAAACCTAGCAAACTTTTTCATGGAAATTCCCGCGCTAAATGTGAAGAGATTGAGACCCCCATGCAAGGGACATCAAATGAACTTTTGTTGTTGTTCACTGACGGTGCATCAAATGAAAACGATGCAAGGGCAGGGTTAAGATTAGTCAGCCTGGAGAAGCATGAGTTTACATATGCTATTCGGCTGGACTTCAAGAGCACGAACAATGAAGCAGAATACAAAGCGTTCTTAGCAGGATTGCGCCTGGCAATCAAGATGGGGGTCAAGAATCTAGAAGCACACGTTGATTCGCTGCTTGTCGTTGGATATATCAACGGTTTGTACGACGCAAAGGGCGAAGTCATGGCACTCTACCTGGATCAGGCCAAAGAGTTGATACAAAAATTTCATTCTTTCAAAGTCGTTCATATCAACCATAGCAAAAATAAGCCAGCCGATGCGCTGAGCAAACTGGCCTCAGCAGCTTTTCAAAATTTGGCTAAGGATGTTTGAATTGAAGTTCTTAAAAAATCCCTCCATTGCGCCAAGTAAACGTCATTGAAATAGGGTCACCACCATTGATACACCAATCATTCAGTACATGCAAGCGGGGATACTTCCTTAAAACAAGGAAGAAGCACGAAAAATCCAACATAAAGCCCTGTTTTACCAAATGGACTGAGGAATTTTATATCGAAGGTCATATCTAGGCCCACTACTGCGCTGCGTGGACCCGCATGATGCCAACTATTTGATTCGCGAAATCCCCGAAGGCATTTGTGGAATCCATGCAAGGCCACGCATAGTGGTCGCTAAAATAATGAATGTTGGATACTACTGGCCAGACATGCACCTCGACATTGTGAAAGAGTTGCGCAAGTATTATTTTCCTCAATGCCATGCAGTAAAAATGCTCAGACCCAAGAATGACCTGATACCAGTTTCCACTTCATGGCCATTTCAACAATGGGGCATCAATATGGTAAGTCCTTTCCCAGAAGCGCCCGGTGCAGTGAAGTTTATAATCGTCGCAGTTGATTACTTCAAAAAATGGGTAGAAGCGAAAACTCTTGCATCAACCTCTGTGATGATTGTGCGAAAAAGTCATATGAGAACGCATCATTTGCCTCTTCGGCCTCCCGTTGCGCATCGTTACATACAACGACACAAACTTTGCCTCTGAAGACCTTCTTAACTGGATGAAGGAGCTACAAATTGAGCACACCTTCTCCTCTGTTGTGCATCCACAAGGCAACAGTCAGGTAGAGAGTGTTAACAAAGGTATTGTGGAAGGAATCAAGGCCCGACTGGGCACAAAGCGAAGAGGGTGGGTCGATGAGCTCTCGAGCATACTCTAGGCTCGTCGCACCATGCCCAAGACAAGCAATGATGAAACCCCTTTCAGACTGGTCTATGGCTCGGAAGTGGTTATCCCGGCAGAGTTCAGCCTCCCTTCGCCACGCTTGACGGCTGTCAACGTAATCGATAACGAGGCGGACTGCTAACTCGATCTGGACTTTCTGGAAGAATGGTGCGAAAACGCAGCTATCAAGGAAGCAAAATACAAGTTGAAACTGGAGAAGTACTACAATACACGGGTGCGCATTTATACGTTCAATCCAAGTGACTATGTCTTCCGTGACAATGAGGCCTCCAATGCTGAACGCCCAGGCAAACGCGAGACTAAGTGGGAGGATCCTTACCTTATCCACGAGATCCTAGGCAAAGGCGCGTACAAGCTACGTACTTTCGAAGGCCACATTGTTCCACAGACATGGAATGCAGAATAGCTAAGGAAATGTTACATGTAAGACACAACCTTTTGTAAACGATGGCCACACGCCTAACAAGTTTATCAATATAAAGTGTTGTTTACATTATTTTTTCATGTTGACTTCCATATTTAATTCAAGTTACAAATGCATGTTCAACTTTTATTACGCACAAAAACATTAAAGTAAATTACAAGCTCATGAACTAAGCCTTCAAGATTCCCGTGACCATAGCGCGGAATTGGGCTACGATGTTCAAACATGAGCCTCACTTACATTCATTCACGCTATCTAGTCAAAGTTCCTAACACAATGCAATAATTATAGCGTTATCATTGGCCAAATAGAAATAGTAGATTAAAAAGCACAAACGCACAACAATTACATATTTTGACTATCTAAACAACTAGCTAACCACTAAGGCATAAACGCATGTTACAAAAATCTAAAGTCTATGTGATCTTCACTCCGCACCATCATCATCAGTATTTTATTCGTCATCAGAAAGCACTTGTGTTTTAGGAATCTCAAAGAAGGCCTTTAAGCGCACGACATAATCCTCATGTGAAGGGCTTTGGAGACTAAACCCATGATAGGAAATGTGAGAGTGTTATATCTTTCTTGATTAGCAGCATACACCTTCTTTGCTTCTGCGCTGACAGAACAATGGCTATTATCCCATTTAGTCTGCATCGCTTCTCTAACATGGTAAGCGCGTTCGTCATAACCTTCCCGCTGGCCAACCTGGCACGCCGTAACAGTGAGCGCCGCCATGGTCTGGTCCAACTCAGCAGAATTCAACACCGCATTCGCTACCTGTTTAAAACATCCAAGGATCAGAACTACACCTGATCCAATAAAAGGAAAAAAAGGTAACTTACATATGTAATCCCATACTGTTGCAACCACTCAGAGTTGTTGACCAACGACTCAACAACAGATTGCACTTCGGCTTAATTATCCTGAGCTACGTCTAAGGCCACTTGGGAAACTTTGCGCGCCTCTTCGGCGGACCCAACCTTAACTTTTTCAGCCGCAAGATCAATCTCTAAGGAATCAACCTTCTCCTGTGACTCGCGTAATCGACGCTGGAGCTCAGCAATCTCAGCGTCCTTGTGAGCCATGTCTCTGTCCTTAGAGACAAGTTGTCGTTTCAAATCTTCCTGCACAAGTAAAATGACATTTAGGCTCTGAATTTCGTTTTCTTGATGGGCGCAAATAGAAATGGTACGAACCTGATTTTGCTCTGTGCGTTCACGGTATACCTTAGCCGCCTCATACCTCTGCTCAAAATCAGCCTTCGACTTGGAAAGTTCTTCGTTTTGAGCACTCAAGTTAGCAATAGTTTTGGCAGAAATTTCAGCTTGCACCTTAAGGTTGGTGATTTCGTTACACGTAGAATACATCTTTTTATTGTCTTTCTCACAAGCTTCGTGCCACTTCTTGCGCTCCTCAATAAGTGTATCCTCGCTTGCTTGCAACTTTCAATAGAGGACTAGAATGCCCCAGTTTTCATCTTTCTTCTGGCCAATTCAGCTTTGGCCTTCTCAAAGTTTTTAGCGTCAGCAGACAGACGACTCCGATAATTTTCCCAGTCAGCAGGCTCGCATTGCATTGTGCGCCATTCCTGCATTATTTGGTTGTCGGAAGATAACTGATTAGCTTGCGCAACTACATGTGAACGGTACAGCTTGTCATGTTCATGTTGTTTCTGATGATTGACTTCAGCAGGAGGGAATGTTCCCATGAACCACTCACGACAAGTGGCAAAGCTGGAGAAAGTGTCGCCTTGCCTAAATTTTCAGACAGGAGCGTGGATCTTGTTGGTGCGACTGTCATCGTAGGAACGATAATAATGACCACTCAAGGTATTCTCCGGCCAGATTGGTGAAGGTTCCTTATGTTGAATACTGAAAGTGCTAACACCTTCACCTCCCGCGCCAGCGCCAACAACATGTTGCGGCTTTGCCCTTTTACCTTTATCACCACCGGTAGCCCCCACATTGAACTCTTAAGTGGGCTTCTTCGTTTTCTTCTAAGGTTCTTCAATGTTTTCCTCGGCCTCTCTCGCAGGCTCTTTAATAGGTTTTTCAACCTCCATAGTTGCATGCTCAACTTCGACGGTTGAATGCTCAGCTTCCTTGGGTTTCTCAACTTCAAGCGTCTCCTCCACGCGCTCAAAAAACCCCAGTTGTTTCAACAGGTCCACTACTAGGTTTGTTACCTTTAGCATGAGGGATCTCAACCCTTGTCCCAACAGACTTCTCAACTATGGCCTCACGCGCATCCTCCGCCTTCTTTGTAATGTCTTGGGAGACCGGCGCGGGTGTCTTGGGCCCAGATTTAGAATGGATAAACTTCAATTTTGGAACCGCCTTTTTGGACCTGAACAATGTGTGCGGGTTTAGAAAGTTATACAATCTAGTTGTTAAGACAATAAAGATATAAGGCAAAGAGCATGTACCTGGAGAAATGGCCGACATCAAAGATCTAATATTAACCTTCTTCCCTATAACGGGCTTGCTAAGTGCCACCTTCTTTGCCGTAGGTGCGGGATTCAAGCCTGACTCCTCGCGCTGGCGCTTGGAGGTGTTTTTCGTGTCAGCTCAAGGACCGGATCAGCCTCGACCTTCGATGGGGATGAAGTGGGGTTGAGCCAGATAATTGTTTTTTGGAGCTCTGCTCCCCGAACCCCTTCCACTAGCAGTCTCACTAGTTTTAATTTTGCTACCTACAGAGCGCAATTCCTCCATGGAGTCAGCTACATGCACATAATCATCTAGGCTACATTGCTGAGGATGAGCCAAGCCTTTGCACTAGGCAGTGTCAGAAGTGACAGTAGTCGCCTCTATCTTTACGGGGTGCACTGTTTCAGCAACAATCACCTTCTTTTTCTTTCTTTGGCTCTTGGGTTTCTTTTCGTTTGGATCAACCCCGAGATTGCGCAAGCTACCTGCAAAGGCACAAGCTGGGACGTTTAACCCATGATTCGAAGAGGCAATAGACTCCCCGCTGGAAAGCAAGACAACATCTTCTACAGCAGGAGTTATAGCCGGACATAGCCTAGGGTTCAGTATATGTGCACCTTGGTTACAGTAGGGGGCGCAACGAAGGCTCCAGCCAGTGGGTACATAAAATTGCCCTGAATATTCTCATACTAGAGTTCTTCACCCGTGTGCAGGAGTCTCACGCCCATAACATCGGCATGCACAGCAAATGCTCGATGATAAAGCTTAACTTCTGCAAAGCTACATTGAAGAATATACATGAGCTTTCACTAAATCAAAATCCTTATAACAGGAAAAGAGATAATCAAAGATTTAAAAGTTTACCTTGATCATCCAAAAGAAGCACGAGGACATTCGTGCTAGTGATAGGCCACTTATCACTTATACTCGTGACAACCAACACTTGTTCACCAAACACTTGGTTGGGTAGAGATTTTAACCACTCATACTAGCCCGCGACTTTAGTATCCTCAGATCCTCCTTGGGATAGGCACAGGATCACGAAATTCCACAGCGTTTAGAATTACTTCATCCCAGATGAAAAAGAACTTACCTTTCCAATCATGGAAGCTCTTAGGGGGATTAATGAGCAATCTCTTCAACCCATGGGTGGCAAACAATAAAATCCAAGATTGGATTGTAGCTGATAGAATGCGCAAAATTTCTCCAAAGTAGGCTCCTCCCCCTGTGAGTGCCAACAAAATTCAAAGTGCCTTATCCTGACCATACCCAACGGACTAAGTTGGGACACATGGAAACGGTAGTAGGATAGTATCATGCCAAAGAAATTGGTGACAGGTAACTAGAAGTTACCTTCACCAAAGAAATCTGGAAACAGGCTGATATACCTCGCGATGCATCAGCGGCAGTCTGGCCCTTAGCCGGATACTGAGCATCCCACTCGGTGGCAAACTGCTGACCTCGAACTACTTGTTCAAAAAGGCCTTCTTCCCACTTTAATGGCGCTATACCACCACTAACCTCTTCGATATCAACGCCTTATGCGCGATCAGACATGTCGTAGTATTAGGTTCGTGAAGAAATCCGAAAAAAAGTTGAAGAAATCTTGATGAAATCTGCAAATCTCTTATGAATGTTTGAAGATCTTCAAGAACAGCTTGAGATCCAAAGATATAAAGGAAAAGAGGGAGAGAATTCAAAGGGAAAGTGTTTTCTGCCTTGCCCCGTCGCCTATTTATATCCATCGCGTTTAATGCGATGGGCAACAATGCTAAACAAGTGGGGCGCATCTCCAATAACGGAACGACACGTCAGGGGTGAGAAAACCAGAGTGACAGTTGCCACGCACGCGTGAGACCTAATCGCCTAACACGAGACGAAACGACGTGATTGATACAGTGACACCATGCTGGTCAGTGTGTCAGTAGTCACATCAAACATCGCTCTCGTCACCAACCTGTCAGCAATTGTTCTTTTCAAATTTCAAGACCTTTCCCGCGCAAATGCTAGAGATAACTTCACAATTAAGCTAATAGTTACGATGTTTAAGTCTTGTACCAATATATGCGCGCTAGCTTTCTAGCACACTTGTTGATTTCATAAAACACAGGATCAAACTGCATACGCTTAACTCTTATATATAATCCAGAGCTCCAACCACTTGCCTCGCGCATGGAAGTAGTACTAAACTAGGGGGGACTTGAAGGGGTATGGTCTCAAATCCTATGCCGGCCAAGCGAGTTAGTCTCGGGTCGCGTGCGAGACCATACCCAAGATAAACCATAATGTTAACCTCCCCGACCTTGCGCCAACTACACTTATGTTTCTTGAGTCGTGCGCGTGGTAAGAAATAAGACATGATCAATTCTTACACTTAGTCTTTCAGACAAGAAACCTGCCTTCCATGACCTTGCGCGGACGACACATATGTCTCTTAAGTCGCGCAAAAGGAAGAAGCACAGGGAAACATTAGACAAGTACGAAAGGTACAACTGGCAGAGCAATGGGCCAATAGGCGCACAACATGCTGTTTTGGATCATGCTGTACGGTGAATAATTATACAAGAAACAAGAAGTACACAAGGACACGCGTGGCACCAATCAGTTTGCTCTGACCACTGCTTCATGATCTTCACTAAACTGTTGTGACAGTCTAGACAACAAGGACAACTGTCAAGACTCGTGGATCCATTTAGCTTGCGCCAGCTACCCTCTCCCGTGGAATCACTAACGGTTGTTACAGAGGGAACAAAATGGATATTTCTTGTTGTGGACCCCAGGTACAAGGCCCATTAGCCCACCTCCTTCACAGATCATCTCGGCTATAAATAGAGAACTTCACCTACAGGTTTAGAGATTGTTCTTTTGCTCTTTCAGTAAATACACACACTATTATCCTTAAAACCGATACTTATTCTCACGCCGGAGGGTGGTTACAAGGAAAACCCTCTATTTTCCTCCTTATAACGAGCTTACGGCGTGTTGATTTTTTGTAGGGTATTCGTAGCTATTTGGACGAGACAAAAGAAGATTAACCTTTATTTGTTGAGGCACAAACCACAAACTAATCACTTAATTAGTTTGGTGTTTTCTTCAATTCCATTATTAAAGCCCATTTTAAAACCAGTATAGAAATATTGGCTTCATGAAATTATGACTACAATCACTATAAAAAAAGCAAAATACAGGATCAAGTTCCGTTAAGGGTTAAATACTTGATTCATGGCATGTAGAAAAGTTGAATTCATTTTTTTTCTAAATACATATCGGAAGATATGTTTTGCAGAGGCAAATTATATATACAATCCAAAAAAAATTTGCCATGTATCCCAAATTTGTGATGCTAAGTCTTGCGCAAGAAACTTGGTGTTAGAACTTTTAAGATCGCTGGTACTTGGTTTAGCAGGTTTTCGATAGTTTTGTAATATTTATAATGTTCAAGATAGTTTCAGGATCTAAAAGTGTATCTACAGGGAATCTCCCTGTAGCGGCGTATTTAAGGACCCAACGTATTTAATAAATACCTGGTGGTCATTGTTATATATCTAATGTATGGAAACCCTAGTCCAAGTTCTTGGCAAGATTTTGGTGATTTCTTGTGTTGTGATTTGTTCTTGTGCTAAATCCGAATATCTAGGTGCATTAAGTGTGTTTATTAGTTAGGATTACATACACAACACTTGTTACTGCATCCAAAACAAGAATCTTATCTTTATCTTCATCTTTTGGTTTTCTTAACTTTTACACTTTCAAATAACTAATCTATAGTTGTTGGGTGTTAACAATCAAACCACTATGATCCGAATCAGTTTTGGACTCACAATTTGGTATCAGAGCCTTTGTGCTCTTGATTGTTTGGGTTTTCGTTATGATTCTTCAAGTTTTGAAGGTTTTTCAAAAATTTTCAAAGTTTCAAAGTTTTTGAAATTTTTAGACTTAAAATGGCTTGAACTGTTGTGTTTAATCATTGTATTGTTGTTAATAAGTGTTTTAATGAACATTTGGGTCATTTTGTGTGACATTTGTACATTTCTAGTAATTGAACAATTCCGGAACATTTTCGTATTTAATAAAGTGTTGTGTTTTATTTGTGAGGATGTATATTTATCAATCATTATACAATCACGGACATTTTTCTATTCAATAAAATCTTGCATTTTATTAGTAAGAATGCAAAAATGTCAATCATTGCACAAATTTGGGGTCATTTTCGTGTTCGATAAAGTTTTATACTTTATTTACAAACATGTAACCATACAATCGAACGAACCGACATACACGACATTTGGTTTTCTTGTGTTGTGATTTCTAGTTCTTGTGCTAAATCCGAATATCCACGTGCATTAAGTGTGATTATTAGTTAGGATTACATATACAACACTTGTTATTGCATCCAAAACAAGAATCTTTATCTTCATCTTTTGGTTTTCTTAACTTTTACACTTTCAAACAACTAATCTATAGTTGGTTGGGTGTTAACAATCAAACCACTATGATCCGAATCAGTTTTGAGACTCACAATTTGGTATCAGAGCCTTTGTGCTCTTGATTATTTGAGTTTTCGTTAAGGTTCTTCAAGTTTTGAAGTTTTTCAAAAATTTTCAAAGTTTTAAAAGGGTTTTTGAAATTTTTAGACTTAAAATGGCTTGAACTTGTGTGTTTAATCATTGTGTTTTTGTTAATAAGTGTTTTAGTGAACATTTCGGTCATTTTGTGTGACATTTGTACATTTTTAGTAATTGAACAATTCCGGAACACTTTCGTATTTAATAAAGTCTTGTGTTTTATTTGTGAGGATGCATATTTATCAATCATTATACAATCCGGACATTTAATTCAATAAAATCTTGCATTTTATTGGTAAGAATGCAAAAATGTCAATCATTGCACAAATTTGGTCATTTTCGTGTTCGATAAAGTCTATACTTATTTACGAAACGTGTAACCGTACAATCGAACGAACCGACATCCACGACATTTGGTTTTTCTTGTGTTGTGATTTCTTGTTCTTGTGCAAAATCCGAATATCCAGGTGCATTAAGTGTGTTTATTAGTTAGGACTACATATACAACACTTTTATTGCATCCAAAACAAGAATCTTTATCTTCATCTTTTGGTTTTCTTAACTTTTACACTTTCAAACAACTAATCTATAGTTGTTTGGGTGTTAACAATCAAACCACTATGATCCAAATTAGTTTTTTTGACTCACAATTTGGTATCAGAGCCTTTGTGCTCTTGATTGTTTGAGTTTTCGTTAACATTCTTCAAGTTTTGAAGGTTTTTAAAAAATTTTCATGGTTTCAAAGTTTTTTAAATTTTTAGACTTAAAATGGCTTGAACTGGTGTGTTTAATCATTGTGTTGTTGTTAATAAGTGTTTTAGTGAACATTTCGGTCATTTTGTGTGACATTTGTACGTTTTTAGTAATTGAACAATTCTGGAACATTTTTGTATTTAATAAAGTCTTGTGTTTTTATTGTGAGGATGCATATTTATCAATCATTATACAATCCCGGACATTTTTATTCAATAAAATCTTGCATTTTATTGGTAAGAATGCAAAAATGTCAATCATTGCACAAATTTGGTCATTTTCGTGTTCGATAAAGTTTTATACTTTATTTACGAAACATGTAACCATACAATCGAACGAACCGGCAACCACGACATTTGGTTTTCTTGTGTTGTGATTTCTTGTTCTTGTGCAAAATACGAATATCTAGGTGCATTAAGTGTGTTTATTAGTTAGGACTACATATACAACACTTGTTATTGCATCTAAAACAAGAATCTTTATCTTCATCTTTTGGTTTTCTTACTTCTACACTTTCAAACAACTAATCTATAGTTGTTTGGGTGTTAACAATCAAACAACTATGATCCAAATTAGTTTTTTTGACTCACAATTTGGTATCAGAGCCTTTGTGCTCTTGATTATTTGAGTTTTCGTTAAGATTCTTCAAGTTTTGAAGATTTTCCAAAAATCTTCAAAGTTTCAAAGTTTTTGAAATTTTTAGACTTAAAATGGCTTGAACTGATGTGTTTAATCTTTTTGTTGCTGTTAATAAGTGTTTTAGTGAACATTTGGGTCATTTTGTGTGACATTTGTACATTTTTAGTAAACAATTCCGGAACATTTTCGTATTTAATAAAATCTTGTGTTTTATTTGTGAGGATGTATATTTATCAATCGTTATACAATCCCGGACATTTTTATTCAATAAAATCTTGCATTTTATTGGTAAGAATGCAAAAATGTCAATCGTTGCACAAATTTGGTCATTTTCGTGTTCGATAAAGTTTTGTACTGTGTAACCGTACAATCGAACGAACCGACATCCACGAAATTTGGTTTTCTTGTGTTGTGATTTCTTGTTCTTGTGCAAAATCCGAATATCCAGGTGTATTAAGTGTGTTTATTAGTTAGGACTACATATACAACACTTATTATTGCATCCAAAACAAGAATCTTTATCTTCATCTTTTGGTTTTCTTAACTTTTACACTTTCAAATAACTAATCTATAGTTGTTTGGGTGTTAACAATCAAACCACTATGATCTGAATCAGTTTTGGGACTCACAATTTGGTATCAGAGCCTTTGTGCTCTTGATTGTTTGAGTTTTCGTTAAGATTCTACAAGTTTGGAAGGTTTTTCAAAAATTTTCAAGGTTTCAAAGTTTTTGAAAATTTTAGACCTAAACTGGCTTGATCTGGTGTGTGTAATCATTGTGTTGTTGTTAGTAAATGTTTTAGTGAACATTTGGGTCATTTTGTTTGACATTTGTACATTTTTAGTAATTGAACAATCGCGGAGCATTTTTGTATTTAATAAAGTCTTTTGTTTTATTTTTGAGGATGCATATTTATCAATCATTATACAATCCTGGACATTTTTATTCAATAAAATATTGCATTTTATTGGTAAGAATGCAAAATGTCAAACATTGCACAAATTTGGTCATTTTCGTGTTCGATAAAGTTTTATACTTTATTTACGAAACATGTAACCATACAATCGAACGAACCGACATCCACGACATTTGGTTTTCTTGTGTTGTGATTTCTTGTTCTTTTGTAAATACGAATATCAAGGTGCATTAAGTGTGTTTATTAGTTAGGATTACATATACAACACTTGTTATTGCATCCAAAACAAGAATCTTTATCTTCATCTTTTGGTTTTCTTAACTTTTACACTTTCAAACAACTAATCTATAGTTGTTTGGGTTGTTAGCAATCAAACCACTATGATCCGAATCAGTTTTGGGACTCACAATTTGGTATCAGAGCCTTTGTGCTCTTGATTGTTTGAGTTTTCGTTAATATTCTTCAAGTTTTGAAGATTTTTCAAAAATGTTCAAAGTTTCAAAGTTTTTGAAATTTTTAGACTTAAAATGGCTTGAACTGATGTGTTAATCATTGGTTGTTAATATGTTTTAGTGAACATTTGGGTCATTTTGTGTGACATTTGTACATTTAGTAATTGAACAATTCCGAAATTTTCATATTTAATAAAATCTGTGTTTATTTGTGAGGATGTATATTTATCAATCGTTAACAATCCCGACTTTTATTAAAAATCTGCATTTTATTGGTAAGAATGCAAAAATGTCATCGTTGCACAAATTTGGTCATTTTCGTGTTCGATAAAGTTTTGTACAGTGTACCGTACAATCGAACGAACTGACATCACGACATTTGTTTCTTGTGTTGTGATTTCTTGTTCTTGTGCAAAATCCGAATATCAGGTTATTAAGTGTGTTTATTAGTTAGGACTACATATACAACACTTATTATTGCATCCAAACAAGAATCTTTATCTTCATCTTTTGGTTTTCTTAACTTTTACACTTTCAAACAACTAATCTATAGTTGTTTGGTGTTAACAATCAAACCACTATGATCTGAATCAGTTTTGGGACTCACAATTTGGTATCAGAGCCTTTGTGCTCTTGATTGTTTGGGTTTTCGTTAAGATTCACAAGTTTGGAAGGTTTTTCAAAAATTTCAAGGTTTCAAAGTTTTTGAAAATTTTAGACCTAGAATGCTTGAACTGGTGTGTTTATCATTGTGTTGTTTTAATAAATGTTTAGTGAACATTTGGGTCATTTTGTGTGACATTTGTACATTTTTAGTAATTGAACAATGCGGAACATTTTCGTATTTATAAAGTCTTTTGTTTATTTTGAGGATGCATATTTATCAATCATTATACAATCCTGACATTTTAATTCAATAAAATCTTGCATTTATTGGTAAGAATGCAAAAATGTCAAACATTGCACAAATTTGGTCATTTTCGTGTTCCATAAAGTTTATACTTTATTTACGAAACATGTAACCGTACAATCGAACGAACCGACATCCACGACATTTGGTTTTCTTGTGTTGTGATTTCTTGTTCTTTTGTAATACGAATATCAAGGGCATTAAGTGTGTTTATTAGTTAGATTAATATACAACACTTGTTATTGCATCCAAAACAAGATCTTTATCTTCATCTTTTGGTTTTCTTAACTTTTACACTTTCAAACAACTAATCTATAGTTGTTTGGGTATTAGCAATCAAACACTATGATCCGAATCAGTTTTGGGACTCACAATTTGGTATCAGAGCCTTTGTGCTCTTGATTGTTTGAGTTTTCGTTAATATTCTTCAAGTTTTGAAGATTTTTCAAAATGTTCAAAGTTTCAAAGTTTTTGAAATTTTTAGACTTTAGATGGCTTGAACTGATGTGTTTAATCATTGTGTTGTTGTTAATAAGTGTTTTAGTGAACATTTGGGTCTTTTGTGTGACATTTGTACATTTTTAGTAATTGAACAATTCGGAAATTTTCTATTAAAAAATCTTGTGATTTATTTGTGAGGATGATATTTATCAATCATTATACAATTCCGGACATTTTTATTCATAAATTTGCATTTTATGTAAGAATGCAAAAATGTCAATCTTGCACAAATTTGTCATTTTCGTGTTCGTAAAGTTTTGAAAATGTAACCGTACAATCGAACGAACGACATCCAGACATTGGTTTTCTTGTGTTGTGATTTCTGTCTTGTGCTAAATCCGATATCCAGGTGCATTAAGTGTGTTATTAGTTAGGATTACATATACAAACTTGTTATTGCATCCAAACAGAATTTTATCTTCATCTTTTGGTTTTCTTAACTTTTACACTTTCAAACAACTAATCTATAGTTGTTTGTGTGTTACAATCAAACCTCTATGATCAATCAGTTTGGGACTCACAATTTGGTATCAGAGCCTTGTGCTCTTGATTGTTTGGTTTTTGTTAAGATCTTCAAGTTTTGAAGTTTTTCAAAATTTCAAAGTTCAAAGTTTTTGAAATTTTTAGACTAAAATGGCTTGAACTGATGTGTTTAATCATTTGTTGTTGTTATAATGTTTTAGTGAACATTGGTCATTTTGTGTGATTTGTACATTTTTAGTAATTCAACAATTCGAACATTTTCGTATTTAATAAAATCTTTGTTTTATTTTGAGGATGTATATTTATCAATCGTTATACAATCCGGACATTTTTATTCAATAAAATCTTGCATTTTATTGGTAGAATGCAAAATGTCAATCATTGCACAAATTTGTCATTTCGTGTTCGATAAAGTTTTTATTATTTACGAAACATGTAACCGTACAATCGAACGAACGACATCCACGACATTTGGTTTTCTTGTGTTGTGATTTCTTGTTCTTTTGTAAATACGAATATCAAGGTGCATTAAGTGTGTTTATTAGTTAGGATTACATATACAACACTTGTTATTGCATCCAAACAAGAATCTTTATCTTCATCTTTTGGTTTTCTTAACTTTACACTTTCAAACAACTAATCTATAGTTGTTTGGGTTTAGCAATCAAACCACTATGATCCGAATCAGTTTGGGACTCACAATTTGGTATCAGAGCCTTTGTGCTCTTGATTTGAGTTTTCGTTAATATTCTTCAGTTTTGAAGATTTTTCAAAAATGTTCAAAGTTTCAAAGTTTTTGAAATTTTTAGACTAAATGGCTTGAACTGATGTGTTTAATCATTGTGTTGTTGTTAATAAGTGTTTAGTGAACATTTGGGTCATTTTGTGTGACATTTGTACATTTTTAGTAATTGAACAATTTCGGAACATTTTCGTATTTAATAAAATCTTGTGTTTTATTTGTGAGGATGTATATTTATCATCTTATACAATCCGGACATTTTATTCAATAAAATCTTGCATTTTATTGGTAAGAATGCAAAAATGTCAATCGTTGCACAAATTTGTCATTTTCGTGTTCGATAAAGTTTTGTATGTGTAACCGTACAATCGAACGAACCGACATCCACGACATTTGGTTTCTTGTGTTGTGATTTTTTCTTGTGCAAATCCGAATACCAGGTGTATTAAGTG
This sequence comes from Scalesia atractyloides, assembly GCA_947069175.1. Lineage (NCBI taxonomy): Eukaryota > Viridiplantae > Streptophyta > Magnoliopsida > Asterales > Asteraceae > Scalesia > Scalesia atractyloides. The sequence continues at coordinate 45,729,966 of CAMTDV010000011.1, forward strand.
TGTTTATTAGTTAGGACTACATATACAACACTTTTATTGCATCCAAAACAAGAATTTTTATCTTCATCTTTTGGTTTTCTTAACTTTTACACTTTCAAACAACTAATCTATAGTTGTTTGGGTGTTAGCAATCAAACCACTATGATCCGAATCATTTTGGACTCACAATTTGGTATCAAGCCTTTGTGCTCTTGATTGTTTGGTTTGTTAATTCTTCAAGTTTTGAAGTTTTTCAAAAATGTTCAAAGTTCAAAGTTTGAAATTTTAGACTAATGGCTGAACTGTGGTTTAATCATTGTGTGTGTTAATAAGGTTTTAGTGAACATTTGGGTCATTTTGTGTGACATTTGTACTTTTAGTAATTGAACAATCGAAATTTTCTATTTAATAAAATTTTGTTTTATTTTGAGGATGTATATTTATCAAACGTTTACAATCCCGACATTTTTATTCAATAAAATCTTGCATTTTATTGGTAAGAATGCAAAAATGTCAATCGTTGCACAAATTTGGTCATTTTCGTGTTCGAATAAAGTTTTGTACAGTGTAACCGTACAATCGAACGAACTGACATCCACGACATTTGGTTTTCTTGTGTTGTGATTTCTTGTTCTTGTGAAATCCGAATATCAGGTGTATTAAGTGTGTTTATTAGTTAGGACTACATATACAACACTTTTATTGCATCCAAAACAAGAATCTTTATCTTCATCTTTTGGTTTTCTTAACTTTACACTTTCAAACAACTAATCTATAGTTTGTTTGGTGTTAACAATCAAACCACTATGATCTGAATCAGTTTTGGGACTCACAATTTGGTATCAGAGCCTTTGTGCTCTTGATTGTTTGGGTTTTCGTTAAGATTCTACAAGTTTGGAAGGTTTTTCAAAATTTCAAGTTTCAAAGTTTTTGAAATTTTAGACCTAGAATGGCTTGAACTGTGTGTTTAATCATTGTGTTTTGTTAATAAATGTTTTAGTGAACATTTGGGTCATTTTGTGTGACATTTGTACATTTTTAGTAATTGAACAATCGCGGAACATTTTCGTATTTAATAAAGTCTTTTGTTTTATTTTGAGGATGCATATTTTATCAATCATTATACAATCCTGGACATTTTATTCAATAAAATCTTGCATTTTATTGGTAAGAATGCAAAAATGTCAACATTGCACAAATTTGGTCATTTTCGTGTTCATAAAGTTTTTACTTTTTACGAACATGTAACCGTACAATCGAACGAACCGACATCCACGACATTTGGTTTTCTTGTGTTGTGATTTCTTGTTCTTTGTAAATACGAATATCAAGGTGCATTAAGTGTGTTTATTAGTTAGGATTACATATACAACACTTGTTATTGCATCCAAAACAAGAATCTTTATCTTCATCTTTTGGTTTTCTTAACTTTTACACTTTCAAACAACTAATCTATAGTTGTTTGGGTATTAGCAATCAAACCATATGATCCCCCCCCCCCCCCCCCCCCCCCCCCCCCCTTTTTTTTTTTTTTTTTTTTTTTTTTTTTTTTTTTTTTTTTTTTTTTTTTTTTTTTTTTTTTTTTTTTTTTTTTTTTTTTTTTTTTTTTTTTTTTTTTTTTTTTTTTTTTTTTTTTTTTTTTTTTTCAATAAAATCTTGCATTTTATTGGTAAGAATGCAAAAATGTCAATCATGCACAAATTTTGTCATTTTCGTGTTCGATAAAGTTTTTACTTTATTTACGAAAATGTAACCGTACAATCGAACGAACCGACATCCACGACATTTGGTTTTCTTGTGTTGTGATTTCTTGTTCTTGTGCAAAAATCCGAATATCCAGGTGCATTAAGTGTGTTTATTAGTTAGGATACATATACAACACTTGTTATTGCATCCAAAACAAGAATTTTATCTTCATCTTTTGGTTTTCTTAACTTTTACACTTTCAAACAACTAATCTATAGTTTTTTGGGTGTTAGCAATCAAACCACTATGATCCGAATCAGTTTTGGGACTCACAATTTGGTATCAGAGCCTTTGTGCTCTTGATTTTTTGAGTTTTTCGTTAAGATTCTTACAAGTTTTGAAGATTTTTCAAAAATTTCAAAGTTTCAAAGTTTTTTGAAATTTTTAGACTTAAAATGGCTTGAACTGTGTGTTTAATCATTTGTTGTTGTTAATAAGTGTTTTAGTGAACATTTGGGTCATTTTGTGTGACATTTGTACATTTTTAGTAATTAACAATTCCGGAACATTTTCGTATTTAATAAAATCTTTGTTTTATTTGTGAGGATGTATATTTATCAATCGTTATACAATCCCGGACATTTTTATTCAATAAAATCTTGCATTTTATTGGTAAGAATGCAAAAATGTCAATCATTGCACAAATTTTGGTCATTTTCGTGTTCGATAAAGTTTTATACTTTATTTACGAAACATGTAACCGTACAATCGAACGAACCGACATCCACGACATTTGGTTTTTCTTGTGTTGTGATTTCTTGTTCTTTTGTAAATACGAATATCAAGGTGCATTAAGTGTGTTTATTAGTTAGGATTACATATACAACACTTGTTATTGCATCCAAAACAAGAATCTTTATCTTCATCTTTTGGTTTTCTTAACTTTTACACTTTCAAACAACTAATCTATAGTTGTTTGGGTGTTTAGCAATCAAACCACTATGATCCGAATCAGTTTTTGGGACTCACAATTTGGTATCAGAGCCTTTGTGCTCTTGATGTTTTGAGTTTTTCGTTAATATTCTTCAAGTTTTGAAGATTTTTCAAAAATGTTCAAAGTTTTCTTTTTGAAATTTTTAGACTTAAAATGGCTTGAACTGGTGTGTTTAATCATTGTGTTGTTGTTAATAAGTGTTTTAGTGAACATTTCGGTCATTTTGTGTGACATTTGTACGTTTTTAGTAATTGAACAATTCTGGAACATTTTTGTATTTAATAAAGTCTTGTGTTTTATTTGTGAGGATGCATATTTATCAATCATTATACAATCCCGGACATTTTTATTCAATAAAATCTTGCATTTTATTGGTAAGAATGCAAAAATGTCAATCATTGCACAAATTTGGTCATTTTTGTGTTCGATAAAGTTTTATACTTTATTTACAAAACATGTAACCATACAATCGAATGAACCGACATCCACGACATTTGGTTTTCTTGTGTTGTGATTTCTAGTTCTTGTGCGAAATCCGAATATCCAGGTGCATTAAGTGTGTTTATTAGTTAGGATTACATATACAACACTTGTTTATTGCATCCAAAACAAGAATCTTTATCTTCATCTTTTGGTTTTCTTAACTTTTACACTTTCAAACAACTAATCTATAGTTGTTTGGGTGTTAGCAATCAAACCACTATGATCTGAATCAGTTTTGGGACTCACAATTTGGTATCAGAGCCTTTGTACTCTTGATTGTTTGAGTTTTCGTTAAGATTATTCAAGTTTTGAAGATTTATCAAAAATGTTCAAAGTTTCAAAGTTTTTGAAATTTTTAGACTTAAAATGGCTTGAACTGATGTGTTTAATCATTTTGTTGTTGTTAATAAGTGTTTTAGTGAACATTTGGGTCATTTTGTGTGACATTTGTACATTTTTAGTAATTGAACAATTCCGGAACATTTTCGTATTTAATAAAATCTTGTGTTTTATTTATGAGGATGTATATTTATCAATCGTTATACAATCCCGGACATTTTTATTCAATAAAATCTTGCATTTTATTGGTAAGAATGCAAAAATGTCAATCATTGCACAAATTTGGTCATTTTCGTGTTCGATAAAGTTTTATACTTTATTTACGAAACGTGTAACCGTACAATCGAACGAACCGGCAACCACGACATTTGGTTTTCTTGTGTTGTGATTTCTTGTTCTTGTGCAAAATCCGAATATCCAGGTGCATTATGTGTGTTTATTAGTTTTGACTACATATACAACACTTGTTATTGCATCTAAACAAGAATCTTTATCTTCATCTTTTGGTTTTCTTAACTTTTACACTTTCAAACAACTAATCTATAGTTGTTTGGGTGTTAACAATCAAACCACTATGATCCAAATTAGTTTTTTGACTCACAATTTGGTATCAGAGCCTTTGTGATCTTGATTGTTTGAGTTTTCGTTAACATTCTTCAAGTTTTGAAGGTTTTTCAAAAATGTTCAAGGTTTCAAAGTTTTTGAAATTTTTAGACTTAAAATGGCTTGAACTGGTGTGTTTAATGATTGTGTTGTTGTTAATAAGTGTTTTAGTGAACATTTCGGTCATTTTGTGAGACATTTGTACATTTTTAGTAATTGAACAATTCTGGAACATTTTTGTATTTAATAAAGTCTTGTGTTTTACTTGTGAGGATGCATATTTATCAATCATTATACAATCCCGGACATTTTTATTCAATAAAATCTTGCATTTTATTGGTAGGAATGCAAAAATGTCAATCATTGCACAAATTTGGTCATTTTTGTGTTCGATAAAGTTTTATACTTTATTTACAAAACATCTAACCATACAATCGAACGAACCGACATCCACTACATTTGGTTTTCTTGTGTTGTGATTTCTAGTTCTTGTGCTAAATCCGAATATCCAGGTGCATTAAGTGTGTTTATTAGTTAGGATTACATATACAACACTTGTTATTGCATCCAAAACGAGAATCTTTATCTTCACTTTTGTTTTCTTAACTTTACTTTTAAACAACTAATCTATAGTTTTTGGGTGTTAGCAATCAAACCACTATGATCCAATAGTTTTGGACTCACAATTGTATCAAGCCTTTGTGCTCTTGATTGTTTGAGTTTTCGTTAAATCTTCAAGTTTGAAGATTTTCAAAAATGTTCAAGTTTCAATTTTTGAAATTTTTAGACTTAAAATGGCTGAACTGAGTGTTTAATATTGTGTTTTGTTAATAGTGTTTTATGAACTTTGGGCATTTGTGTGCATTGTACATTTTTAGTAATTGAACAATTCGAACATTTCGTATTAATAAATCTTGTGTTTATTGTGAGATATATTATCATCGTTATACAATCCCGGACATTTTATTAATAAAATCTTGCATTTTATGGTAAGAATGCAAAAATGTATCATTGCACAAATTTGGTCATTTTCGTGTTCATAAAGTTTTTACTTTATTACAACGTGTAACGTACATCGAACGAACCGGCACCACGACATTTGTTTTCTTGTGTTTGATTCTTTCTGTGCAAATCCGAATATCCAGTGATTAAGTGTGTTTATTAGTTTGATACATATACAACACTTGTTATTGCATCAAACAAAATCTTTATCTTCATCTTGTTTCTTAACTTTACACTTAAACAACTAATCTATATTGTTTGGTGTTAAAATCAAACCACTATGATCCAATAGTTTTGGACACAATTTGGTATCAAGCTTGTGCTCTGATTGTTTGAGTTTTCTTAATTCTTCAAGTTTTGAAGGTTTTCAAAATTTTCAAGTTTCAAAGTTTTTAAATTTTAGACTTAAATGGCTTGAACTGGTGTGTTTAATTTGTTTGTTAATAAGTGTTTTAGTGAACATTTGGTCATTTTGTGTGACATTTGTACATTTTTGTAATTGAACAATTCGGAACATTTTGTTTAATAAAGTCTGTTTTTATTTGGAGATCATATTTATCAATCTTATACAATCCCGACTTTTTATTCAATAAAATCTTGCATTTATTGTAAGAATGCAAAAATGTAATCATTGCACAATTTGGTCATTTTTGTTCGATAAATTTTATACTTATTACAAAAATGAACCATACAATCGAACGAACCGACATCCACACATTTGGTTTTCTTGTGTTTGATTTCTTGTTCTTGTCTAAATCCGAAATCCAGTGCTTAAGTGTTTTATTAGTTAGGATTACATAAAACTTGTTATTGCATCCAAACAAGAATCTTATCTTCATCTTTGTTTCTTAACTTTTTTTTTTTTTTTTTTTTTTTTTTTTTTTTTTTTTTTTTTTTTTTTTTTTTTTTTTTTTTTTTTTTTTTTTTTTTTTTTTTTTTTTTTTTTTTTTTTTTTTTTTTTTTTTTTTTTTTTTTTTTTTTTTTTTTTTTTTTTTTTTTTTTTTTTTTTTTTTTTTTTTTTTTTTTTTTTTTTTTTTTTTTTTTTTTTTTTTTTTTTTTTTTTTTTTTTTTTTTTTTTTTTTTTTTTTTTTTTTTTTTTTTTTTTTTTTTTTTTTTTTTTTTTTTTTTTTTTTTTTTTTTTTTTTTTTTTTTTTTTTTTTTTTTTTTTTTTTTTTTTTTTTTTTTTTTTTTTTTTTTTTTTTTTTTTTTTTTTTTTTTTTTTTTTTTTTTTTTTTTTTTTTTTTTTTTTTTTTTTTTTTTTTTTTTTTTTTTTTTTTTTTTTTTTTTTTTTTTTTTTTTTTTTTTTTTTTTTTTTTTTTTTTTTTTTTTTTTTTTTTTTTTTTTTTTTTTTTTTTTTTTTTTTTTTTTTTTTTTTTTTTTTTTTTTTTTTTTTTTTTTTTTTTTTTTTTTTTTTTTTTTTTTTTTTTTTTTTTTTTTTTTTTTTTTTTTTTTTTTTTTTTTTTTTTTTTTTTTTTTTTTTTTTTTTTTTTTTTTTTTTTTTTTTTTTTTTTTTTTTTTTTTTTTTTTTTTTTTTTTTTTTTTTTTTTTTTTTTTTTTTTTTTTTTTTTTTTTTTTTTTTTTTTTTTTTTTTTTTTTTTTTTTTTTTTTTTTTTTTTTTTTTTTTTTTTTTTTTTTTTTTTTTTTTTTTTTTTTTTTTTTTTTTTTTTTTTTTTTTTTTTTTTTTTTTTTTTTTTTTTTTTTTTTTTTTTTTTTTTTTTTTTTTTTTTTTTTTTTTTTTTTTTTTTTTTTTTTTTTTTTTTTTTTTTTTTTTTTTTTTTTTTTTTTTTTTTTTTTTTTTTTTTTTTTTTTTTTTTTTTTTTTTTTTTTTTTTTTTTTTTTTTTTTTTTTTTTTTTTTGCATTTTATTGGTAAGAATGCAAAAATGTCAATCATTGCACAAATTTGGTCATTTTCGTGTTCGATAAAGTTTTATACTTTATTTAAGAAATGTGTAACCGTACAATCGAACGAACCGGCAACCACGACATTTGGTTTTCTTGTGTTGTGATTTCTTGTTCTTGTGCAAAATCCGAATATCCAGGTGCATTAAGTGTGTTTATTAGTTAGGACTACATATACAACACTTGTTATTGCATCTAAAACAAGAATATTTATCTTCATCTTTTGGTTTTCTTAACTTTTACACCTTTAAACAACTAATCTATAGTTGTTTGGGTGTTAACAATCAAACCACTATAATCCAAATTAGTTTTTTGACTCACAATTTGGTATCAGAGCCTTTGTGCTCTTGATTGTTTGAGTTTTCGTTAACATTCCTCAAGTTTTGAAGGTTTTTCAAAAATTTTCAAGGTTTCAAAGTTTTGAAATTTTTAGACTTAAAATGGCTTGAACTGGTGTGTTTAATGATTGTGTTGTTGTTAATAAGTGTTTTAGTGAACATTTCGGTCATTTTGTGTGACATTTGTACATTTTTAGTAATTGAACAATTCTGGAACATTTTTGTATTTAATAAAGTCTTGTGTTTTATTTGTGAGGATCCATATTTATCAATCATTATACAATCCCGGACATTTTTATTCAATAAAATCTTGCATTTTATTGGTAAGAATGCAAAAATGTCAATCATTGCACAAATTTGGTCATTTTCGTGTTCGATAAAGTTTTATACTTTATTTACAAAACATGTAACCATACAATCGAACAAACCGACATCCACGACATTTGGTTTTCTTGTGTTGTGATTTCTAGTTCTTGTGCTAAATCTGAATATCCAGGTGCATTAAGTGTGTTTTTTGTTAGGATTACATATACAACACTTGTTATTGCATCCAAAACAAGAATCTTTATCTTCATCTTTTGGTTTTCTTAACTTTTACACTTTCAAACAACTAATCTATAGTTGTTTGGGTGTTAGCAATCAAACCACTATGATCCGAATCAGTTTTGGGACTCACAATTTGGTATCAGAGCCTTTGTACTCTTGATTGTTTGAGTTTTCGTTAAGATTCTTCAAGTTTTGAAGATTTATCAAAAATGTTCAAAGTTTCAAAGTTTTTGAAATTTTTAGACTTAAAATGGCTTGAACTGATGTGTTTAATCATTTTGTTGTTGTTAATAAGTGTTTTAGTGAACATTTGGGTCATTTTGTGTGACATTTGTACATTTTTAGTAATTGAACAATTCCGGAACATTTTCGTATTTAATAAAATCTTGTGTTTTATTTGTGAGGATGTATATTTATCAATCGTTATACAATCCCGGACATTTTTATTCAATAAAATCTTGCATTTTATTGGTAAGAATGCAAAAATGTCAATCATTGCACAAATTTGGTCATTTTCGTGTTCGATAAAGTTTTATACTTTATTTACGAAACGTGTAACCGTACAATCGAACGAACCGGCAACCACGACATTTGGTTTTCTTGTGTTGTGATTTCTTGTTCTTGTGCAAAATCCGAATATCCAGGTGCATTATGTGTGTTTATTAGTTTGGACTACATATACAACACTTGTTATTGCATCTAAACAAGAATCTTTATCTTCATCTTTTGGTTTTCTTAACTTTTACACTTTCAAACAACTAAACTATAGTTGTTTGGGTGTTAACAATCAAACCACTATGATCCAAATTAGTTTTTTGACTCACAATTTGGTATCAGAGCCTTTGTGCTCTTGATTGTTTGAGTTTTCGTTAACATTCTTCAAGTTTTGAAGGTTTTTCAAAAATTTTCAAGGTTTCAAAGTTTTTGAAATTTTTAGACTTAAAAATGGCTTGAACTGGTGTGTTTAATGATTGTGTTGTTGTTAATAAGTGTTTTAGTGAACATTTCGGTCATTTTGTGTGACATTTGTACATTTTTAGTAATTGAACAATTCTGGAACATTTTTGTATTTAATAAAGTCTTGTGTTTTACTTGTGAGGATGCATATTTATCAATCATTATACAATCCCGGACATTTTTATTCAATAAAATCTTGCATTTTATTGGTAAGGAATGCAAAAATGTCAATCATTGCACAAATTTGGTCATTTTTGTGTTCGATAAAGTTTTATACTTTATTTACAAAACATCTAACCATACAATCGAACGAACCGACATCCACTACATTTGGTTTTCTTGTGTTGTGATTTCTAGTTCTTGTGCTAAATCCGAATATCCAGGTGCATTAAGTGTGTTTATTAGTTAGGATTACATATACAACACTTGTTATTGCATCCAAAACAAGAATCTTTATCTTCATGTTTTGGTTTTCTTAACTTTTACACTTTCAAACAACTAATCTATAGTTGTTTGGGTGTTAGAAATCAAACCACTATGATCCGAATCAGTTTTGGGACTCACAATTTGGTATCAGAGCCTTTGTGCTCTTGATTGTTTGAGTTTTCGTTAAGATTCTTCAAGTTTTGAAGATTTTTCAAAAATGTTCAAAGTTTCAAAGTTTTTGAAATTTTTAGACTTAAAATGGCTTGAACTGATGTGTTTAATCTTTTTGTTGCTGTTAATAAGTGTTTTAGTGAACATTTGGGTCATTTTGTGTGACATTTGTACATTTTTAGTAATTGAACAATTCCGGAACATTTTCGTATTTAATAAAATCTTGTGTTTTATTTGTGAGGATGTATATTTATCAATCGTTATACAATCCCGGACATTTTTATTCAATAAAATCTTGCATTTTATTGGTAAGAATGCAAAAATGTCAATCATTGCACAAATTTGGTCATTTTCGTGTTCGATAAAGTTTTATACTTTATTTACGAAATGTGTAACCGTACAATCGAACGAACCGGCAACCACGACATTTGGTTTTCTTGTGTTGTGATTTCTTGTTCTTGTGCAAAATCCGAATATCCAGGTGCATTATGTGTGTTTATTAGTTAGGGCTACATATACAACACTTGTTATTGCATCTAAAACAAGAATATTTATCTTCATCTTTTGGTTTTCTTAACTTTTACACTTTCAAACAACTAATCTATAGTTGTTTGGGTGTTAACAATCAAACCACTGTGATCCGAATCTGTTTTGGGACTCACAATTTGGTATCAGAGCCTTTGTGCTCTTGATTGTTTGAGTTTCGTTAAGATTCTTAAAGTTTTGAAGGTTTTTCAAAAATTTTCAAAGTTTTAAGGTTTTTGAAACTTTTAGACTTAAGATGGCTTGAACTGGTGTGTTTAATCATTGTGTTGTTGTCAATAAGTGTTTTAATGAACATTTGGGTCATTTTGTGTGTGACATTTGTACATTTTTGGTAATTGAACAATTCCGGAACATTTTCGTATTTAAAAAAATCGGGTGTTTTATTTGTGTGGATGTATATTTATCAATCGCCATACAATCCCGGACATTTTTATTAAATAAAATCTTGCATTTTATTGGTAAGAATGCAAAAATGTCAATCATTGCACAAATTTGGTCATTTTCGTGTTCGATAAAGTTTTATACTTTATTTACGAAACGTGTAACCGTACAATCGAACGAACCGACATCCACGACATTTTCCGGACAAAATCCAAGTTACACATACCTTGACGCCTTTATATAACCTAAATATTAGGTTAAGAGGGGTTAAAAATGATAAAACATGACAATACAAGTCCAGCGGCCAAAATTGTCAAAAAAAAGTTTGATTCATCACCAAGTTTGGTCACCTATCTCCAATTTTTGACACCTTGCACTCACTTTTCCACACTCAATTTGGTGTTAACATATGTTAGGACAATAATCCACACTTGATAAAACTTTTCATCACCTCCTTGATCCTAAAACACTATAAATGCCCTTTGATTCATCCATTTTTTTCACATCACTTCAAAACACTTCAAAGCAATGTGTGAAGTTCTTCTTTCTATCCTTCTTGGAGCTTGTTTGCAGCCTTTGGAAGCCTCCTATCTTGAGTTCTGAAAGTGTTCTTCAACACAAGTAAGAACTCTTCCTAGTTCTTTCATGATTTTAGCTATTTTGAGCTAAAAGTCAAACAGTTTGGCTTCCTGTTTGACTTTCGGTTCTGACCATTTTGGTCAAGTCAAAGTTCAAATTGAACTTTACAACGTGATCGTAATCACAAAGGTATTAATCCCTTGCGATTGAACCTTCTGATTACCATGTTTGGTAGGCGAGATGACGTCAAAGTTTTACGAGTTAAAAGTAAAAAAAATGTATAAAAATACATTTTACGACGAAAACATTTTTGGGTATTAAAACTTAAGTTTTTGATACCAAATCAGTTTTGTAACATTATTAGATATGTTTAAACATGTCTAACTCATCATTTCTAGTTTTGTACTTATTTCTTAGTCGTAAGTCCAACGGTTTTACTACCGCTTTGACTTTCGAATCTGACTCGTTTGGTCAATCTTAGGATTCGACCAAGCGCATTTTTATGACCATAGTAATTTCGGAAATAACCCTCTGAGGTTAGACCTTATAGTCATATAGTTTGGTTAGTTATATGATGAGTCTATTTTATGTACTTTTAAAATGCTAAAAACACACTTTTGGCGCAAAAAATGGTTTTAAGTATGTAAGACCATAGTTTTGACATCTAAACTGATATTATAACATAATCAAACTTGTTTTGAGATATAAGACTCATCACAGGACTTATTTAACCATCCAAACCCATAGTTATGCTTGCGACCCGTTAAAGTGGCGTAAACCATTTTAACAAGTCGTAACGGGTCAAAGCACTTAGAAATTCTTCCAAATCAGAATGTAAGGTATTATAAACCATATCATACGAGTCCCAACACTCGTGAGGTTTATAAGACTGCATTCTATCCAATCCTCTGATTAAAGTCTCGACACACTAACATAGTATTCCGATACATTAGGACACACTTGAACTCTTCAATCCTTGAGCTTCGTTTGATCATTTGAACAAGACATTTACGCAATCCCAAGTGAGTACATAGCCCCCTCTTTTACGTTTTCAAATGTTTTGGGTTTATTCATATGTGCCTATCACTACTTTCTTGTTTTCATGACATTATACATGTTTTGCTTATCTAGTACATATAGTACATGATTTCAAAGACATTTTTGCTTCATATGTTAACTTAGCATGCCTAGTACATGATTTCAAAGACATTATTTCTTGATATATTGACTTAGTATGCCAAGTACATGATTTCAAAACATTTTCATGACATGCTTACATTGTTCAAGACATATTGGTGCGTTGAATATACAATGATACATTCATTAACATTAATCACGCCGACTGGTAGTATGTAATGATACCATAGGATTGACAATCCCGTTCCCGCTTCCTAGGTTTGTTTGGAAGTGACTTTAGGGAATGATAAAATCCGATGAACATTTGATAAACCTTTGTCTTTATAAGGGTTTATCAGATAGTCAACAAGGCTTGAATGTATTTGCTAACAATCTATATATATGTGTTTACACAATAAAAGCAACTGATTTATAAGACAAGAGTTTTTGTTTAGACAAGACCTTTGTTTATTCAAAACATTTGTTTTATACAAGACAATTTGACAAGACAAGACATTTTGGTTATTTTATACAAGACATTTATTTTATGGTTTAAACAAGACTTTTGTTTGCCATACAAGACATTGGTTTATACATAGACATTTGTTTATAAATAACATTTGGTATATACAAGACATTGGTTTATACATAGACATTTGTTTATAAAAGACATTTGGTTTATACATGGCATTGGTTTATACATGAGTTTGGTTTAAACAAGACATCTCAATTGTTGGCTCATGGTAAGTGATTTAAATGACGAGACGTGTGTAATATGATAAAAGCATGGTGGATACGCCGCTGGTACTTCCTATATATAAGTGCTTTCTATATTACATAATGTCGCATTAACTAAACCACTTCAAACAAAATACAAGACATGACATATTTTATACAAGGCACGAGTTATTATGGTTATTAAGTTAACCATGCATTTTCTTTTAAATCATTTGATTTTCATATGATTTGATAAAAGAAACATTTTTGTAAAGGATCATGGCTACGTTTGTAATGTTGAACATTTCTTTTAACTTTCAAAGCCATGAATCTTCATCACAAAACCTCTGTTACTCACAGGCATTTTTATGCTGACGTTTTATTTTCACATATGTTTCAGGAGCTAATGTTTGACTTTGAGCATGCTTCACATAGGGCGGACTTGGGCCTTAGTGACTTTAAAATTTGCAAGACAATTGTTATGTTTTTTATTTCATTCTCGCAAGACAATGTAAACAATTAAATTCAATAATACAAAACTTTATGTACCATGTGTTGTGAAACAATAGTTCTGTGACATGACTCCCCGACGTTTCCGCCGCGATTTGTTGTTTTACGCCGTCGGGGTGTTGTATTTTCATACAAAGAAACATGGATTTTGAGTCGTTTTTGAGTGATTAGAGGGTTTTTGTTCGTACTTAAACTCTGCTGGGCGTATTTTAATTTGAAGACAGCGTAGATAATTTTGAATTTAGCGTAATTAGTTTGAAGATCGCGTAACTAACAAATACGCCGGCAATATACCAGCGGATTTGTTAATTCTCAGCGAAATGGTGTCAGCATATTTAATCGAAGGCGACTTCGAAGTTAGTGATAAAGATCCACAGCGATTTTATTACGATGATCGGCATACTTAGCCAAACTTACGTGTGTTTTGTTTGTACCAGCGGAATTAGCTATTGTCACCGGTCCAGGATTTCAAGAACCCTAGTGTATTTGACTAAGCTCCGCGTAATTAACTGTTAACCGTCGTATTTGAACACATTACTTCAAAAACCAGCGTATTTAATCTCTGATCAGCAATTTGAACTTAAAATCAAACTAAAATGTCACTTAATCAACAGAATCCGATCGCTCAAGCGGAACTTGAAACTGGAACTGGAACTAGGCCTCCCAAATTGAAGGGATCCAAAGATTTCAGCAGTTGGAAAAAACAGAATCAAGTCATTCTTTGAGTATACGGACTATACTCAATGGATGTCCGTCACTGTAGGACCCCATGTTCCTATGGTTATTTGCGATGATATTCGTACTATCAATGAAGACACTAATGAAGATAGGACACTCATCCAACTTGATCGCCGGGCTCACGTTGCTCTAACTATGGCTCTGTCAAAGGATGACAACAACTTGTTTGAAGAATACACCTCGGCTCATGAACTATGGTTGGCTCCTATCGATCACTATGAAGGCAACGAGGAACTGATGGAAAACAAGAGAGATATGATTCAAAAAGAATATGACATGTTCGGAAGTGTTCGAGGTGAAAGTTTGTCAGATCACATTAGCCGCATTCTGAATGTGTTAACGAAAATGAAGAAAGTTGGTAATCCTGTTGCCAACTATGCTTTAATCAAAAAGCTGTTGGACTCTCTTCCAAAAGAATGGAGCTTACAGTGCAGGATGATCAAAAGAACCTCCAGTTACCCTTTCGGAATTGATCAACACTCTAAAGGCTTTCGAAATGGACGTGCTCAAAAGAGAGATGAATCAAACAGGATACTCACAACAAAACTCTGCTCAATCCGCTGCTGTTATTATGCCCAAGAACATGGCATTCGTTGCCCCGATAGTCTCCAGGGGTCCAAGCTCTCAAAGTGCCGGTGTAACTTACTTCAACGTTTCCGTAAACTCTGCTAAGGCTCCACAATCCAACAGAAAGCTACTATGGTCGATGATGCTCAAGCACTAAAGATCTTCACTGAACATGTTGCACTTTTAACACGTTCCTCAGCAGTTATGAGGCTCTTATGTCGAGTGAACTAAAACGAGACTTTCTTTCCGCTGAAGACATGTACCAAGTTGATCCAGATGGTATGGAAGAAATGGATTTCAAATGGCAGATGGCTATGATCACCTTAAGACTGAAGAAATTTCAAGATAAGACAGGAAAGAGATTGTCTCTTGGAAAAGCCGGTTTCGACAAGCCAAAGTTGTGATGCTACAATTGCAAGAATTTGGGTCACTTCAAGAGAGATTGCCCGCTGTTGAAGAACGAGAATGCTGAGATGGCCCCAGCGAGAAGGCCAATCGCTGTTGAGGGAAATAAGAATGCTGCTGATAACACCCCAAAGGCACTGGTGGTAGAAGATTATAATTGGGCTGAAGAAATTGCTGAGGCAAAGGAAGAAGTCAACAAGGCTCTTATGGCTAAAATCTCTGCTGGATCAGTCTCTCTTCATCAAACTGGGTTGGGAAACAAGCTGCAGGAATTCCTAAGGGTGACAAAGTTATAGATAAAGACTTGAAGAGCATGGTCGCTCCTACTGATCCGTCAACAGATAAGGGAAAGAGAGAAGCTTAGAAGCCTGAACCAACGAAGAAAGCCCAAGAAGCAACTAGAAGCATCAAGAATGAGAAAACTGAAGCTCCTACAGCCGCCATGAAAGCTGAATCTGCAAAGGAGAAAGAGGATAAGATTTGGTAAATAACCGTATGAATTTAAAGCAAAACTATGCTCCAAACCATGTTTGAACGTCGTGACACATTATAAGTCACTCAACCGTGACCTGATTAGAGAAAAAGAGAGGTTTTGCAATTTAACAAAAAACTGAAAGAAAATGAAGTTGCATATCAGAGAAAGTTGAATTCAACTTTAGCTGAAATGCGGACATTTACAAGAATTTGTTTTTAGAAAAGATTTTATCATAAATGATTTAACTGAAAGATTAGAAAAATCTCAAAATGAAAACAATAGATCGCAAATCATGATCAATAAATAGAAAATTAGCCAAAAGTCATTGGTTGACATTAAAAATTGCCAACGACCGACATACGTGAAGGATAGGATTGGGTACAAGGATAAGCTCTGAAAAACGAAAGAAAAATCTTTCCTCCTTCGCACAACAAAAACTATGTTCCTACGCCATCTCCTCAACCTAATAATGATTCAATTGATAAAATGATCTTTTTTTCTCAAAATCTCTCTTACGAAAATGACATAAATACTAACATTTTTGAAAGTAATGCAACTGTGTTTGAGCGTAAAGAAGATGTGTGCGATGAGGATGATGACTGTGGAGGATCGAAAATAGGGATAGGATATTCGGGAGACAGTTATTCCACCATTAACTGGTTCGCCTGGAATTGTAATAAGAAAAACAGTACTTCTATTCGAGATGATTATAATAGTTTGACTAGGATAGATGGCTGTAATGGCCGTGTGCCTAAATTTAACATTCCGGATGACTGTAATGGCCATGTGCCTACATTTAAGACCCACAACCACGAGAATGTAGTGGTTGAATGTCATGACTTAAATTCTGCTTTTTTCATTGAAAAAGTTGTGTGTCAAACCTCTTGTGTTTGTTCCTGAATTAAAACAAAACAGATTTGGGAAATTCCTCACCGAGGAAATTCCAGAATTTGTTCCATCTCACACAGGTATACCAGAGACAGAAACAGAAATCAATGAAGACTGCAGCAGCAAGAACTCATTCACCACAACTTCAGAAGATGATGGAAAAGATTTCAGCTCTTTTAATGAACTCGGTTCAAATGAATCAAGTAAAGAACAAGAATCAGATTTTTCATTAGACACCGACAATGACGAAGATTGCTCAGATGATGAAAGCCGCATTGACAAGAAAATGAAGAAACTCAAAAGTTCAAGCTACATTGCATATCAGACAACGCTTCAAGCAACTCAAGACTCTCATCACATACATCATCTTCACACGCGGCATCAACCAAAAAGAAAAGAGCAAACTGTAAACAATGTTTTCGTTGTGGTCATTTAGGACATACGGTGAAACATTGCAGGAGCAAGAAATTTTCTGAACCTAAACAAGATTGTGTCAAAAGTTTCACCGAGCAATTTAATGATTTAAAGAAATCAGTCAAAAACATAGTTAATTCAACATGTTTTTGGAAAAGAAAAGAAGACATTCTCGTTCAAAATCATGATAGATTAAACTTGAAGCAATTCTGGGTTCTGAAAACTAACTAACGTGTATATATTTTTGTTTGTTGTTGTATAACAGAATAAATTGCAAAAATGGCTTCGAATGCTCATGGAATACATTTGGCACGTGGACAGTGGATGCTCAAGGCATATGACCGGATTGAAGGAACTCCTGAAGAACTTTCGATTCATAGATGACAACTTCGTGTCTTTTGCTGGAGATGAAAAGGGAGAGAAGATTGTTGGAATGGGAGACATCGTATCTGAAGCACTTACATTGGAGAACGTCAATTATGTACAAGGATTCTGTTACAATCTCATGAGAGTATCACAAGTCTACGACAAAGGAATATCAGTGCTGTTCAACGACGTGGAATGCCTATTTCTTAAGCCCGAATACTCCATTCCTGCCAAAATGATTATGCTCACAACTCCTCTTCGAAACAACACCTACGTTCACAATATGAAAAACATAAAATCCAATGAGCATATGACGTGTCTGATCTCCAAATCGTCAGAATCAGAATCACTGCTTTGGTAAAGGCGGTTGGGGCATGTGAACTTCAAAAATATGAATAAACTCTCTAAATTAAATCTAGTAAGAGGTTTACCAATAAAAGAATTTCCTTTTTAGAAAAATGTATCGCATGCGCCCAAGGCAAGCAACACAAAAAGCTACACAACTCCAAGGCAGTGAATACGATAACCGCACCATTGCAATTGCTGCACATGGATCTTTTTGGCCCTATCAGTGTTAAAGTTTAGCTAAAAGATCTTACTGCTTGGTGATTATAGATGATTTTTCTTGTTTCTCATGGGTTTACTTTCTTGAAGCAAAGAGTGAAATAACATCCATTCTTCAGACCTTCATTCCTATGATTAAGAACGTCATCAAACTAAAGGTTAAATCAGTTAGAAGTGATAACGGTTCTGAATTCAAAAATTAGACGTTTATTTCAATCTGCGAAGAACAGGGAATCCGCCTTCAATACAGTGCAGCTAGACTCCTCAGCAAAACGGCGTATCAGAACGGAAGAATCGAATACTCATTGAAGCTGCTCGAACTATGCTCGTAGACTCCAAGCTTCCTATTATCTTCTGGGCAGAAATAGTCAACACAGCATGTTATGTTTTGAATCGAGTTCTCATCGTTAAACCTCATGGAAAAACCTCCTATGAACTTCTTTTCAAAAGAAAGCCTCTGATAGATTTCTTTAGACCGTTTGGATGTTCTTGTACACTCCTCAACACTGAAGACAATCTTATCAAGTTTGAAGCAGTTGGTGATGTGTACTAATTCATGGGATATTAATCTACTCAAAAAGCGTATCGGGTCTATAACAAACGAACCAAGATGGTGCTTGAGTCATACTACGTTGATTTTCAAGAAGGAAAGTACACCAACACTGGAAGTTCTCCTGACTGGTTTTATGATGTAGATGCTGTCTTCAACACCTTCGACATTCCCGAACCTATTCCTAAAACCCAACCCACTGAAACCACTCAAGTGGAACCAATATTTGATTCGTCAGACATTGAACTCACTCTTTTCACTACTCGTTTCACTCCATTTTCAGCTGACCCAATCGTTCCTGTGGATGAAACTAATGGGGGCACTTCAGCTGAGAACGCATCTGAAAATGATGCTTCTTCGTCACAGACGAATGTGAATGAACCAACACAGGAAGATGGAACACCCATTATCTATGTCGATGAACACTTCACCAATCTACCTCAACAAATTGAAACCTACAACAATGCAAGATACAAGACAAATCGGAATCACCCCCTTGAGAATGTAACTGATTCTGTGGAAGACGGCGTACGAACTCATGGCTAGACATGGGTCATCAACAAAGGATTGTATGCCGCCTTTCTATTCAATATGTACCAAATGATATCGAAGAAGCCATTCAAGACAACATCTGGGTGCAAGCAATGCAGGAAGAACTATCTCAGTTCAGGAAACTTAAAGTATGGGAATTGGTTGACCTACCAGAAGGGAAGCTCCCAATAGGAACAAAGTGGGTATTCCATAACAAAAAGGATGATCGTGGGGTGATTATAAAGAACAAGGCAAGATTGGTTGTTCAAGGTTTTTGACAAGAGGAAGGGATTGACTATGAAGAAGTTTTTACTCCGGTAGCACATTTGGAAGCTATTAGAATATATTTGGCATATGCTTCGTACAAAAACTTCAAGGTGTTTCAGATGGATGTGAAGAGTGTGTTTCTATATGGGAGGGTGAAAGAGGAAGTCTATGTCCTGGCTTTGAAGATCCAGATTTCCCTAAACGATACTATAAACTTGACAAAGCTCTCTATGGTCTTCATCAAGCTCCTCGAGCCTGGTATGAAACTCTGTTAACATATCTTTTGGAATGTGGATACATAAGAGGTAAAATCAATATGACTCTCTTCACGAAAAGGATCGGAGACAATGTGATGCTAGTTCAGATTTATGTGGACGATATTATTTTTTGGTCAACCGATGAGGCGCTATGCAAGGAGTTCGTGAAGGTTATGAAGGCAAAGTTCGAAATGAGCATGATGGGGGAGCTCACATTTTTCTTAGGATTGGAGGTGAAGCAACGAGAAGACGGAATCCTCATTTATCAAACCAAATACATCAGGGATATTCTTGCTAAGTATAATATGAATGACTGGAAAACTGTAATCACTCTGTTCGCATCTCAAACCGAGCTCATTCTTGATCCTCAAGGAAAGCCTGTGAAAAGTCCTTCTACCGCTCAATGATAGGCTCGTTGATGTATCTAACCGCAAGTAGGCTTAACATTATATGGGTTGTCTGCATTTGTGCACGTTTTCAGACGACTCCCAAAGAATCTCATGAGACGGCAGTCAAAAGAATCTTTCGTTATCTGAAAGGAACGCCTAATCTTGGGCTTTGGTATCCAAAAGATAGTACTTTGATTTAATTGCTTATTGTGATAGTGACCATGCATGTTGTAAAGTTTATCAGAAGTCAGTCTCAGGAGGTTAACAATTCTTAGGAAATCATCTCATATCATGGCAAAGCAAGAAGCAAACGACAGTGTCCACCTCTACTGCTCAAGCTGAATACACGGCTGCTTACAGTTGCTGCTCACAAGTTCTCTGGATACAAAACCAGTTGCTGGATTATGGAATCAACATCATGTTCATCGACACTGAAGCGTTTCTGGGAATTGTGAAGAATCCAATTCATCACTCAAGAACCAAACATATCGAGATTCGCATTCACGTGATTCGAGATTCGTACGAGAAAGGATACATTCAAGTGGTGCCAGTGGATACCATGCAACAGAAGGCCGACATCTTCACAAAAGTCTTTGACAAGACTCGTTTTAACCAGTTGGTAACCTAGTTGGAAATGATCAATTTCCTTGAGTGGAAATAAACTGTGTCTTCATAACTGATTGTACATATTGAAAAAAAAAAACGCTTTTCAAAATAAATGAGTACTTAAAATTCTGCCCAACAAAAAGATTTTCTACAAACTAAAATTTCATTTTCAAGCAATGGACATTCGAATAAAATTTAGGGGGGAAGATTTCCAGAAAATGAGCATTCTTAAAGTTTTGATCCTCTGGTTGACACTTGCTTAAGAAATGATAGAAAACTGCTAACACTTTCTTTATTTTTGAAACAAAAAAAGAAAAGAAAATCAACATACTGCCAAGGAAATCGGGGTGCCAAGCAATGACGTGTCAGTAGATTCAGCAATACCATCGAGTAAACTACGATTAGGCGTCAAACGTTAAAGCTTACACAAGAATTCTGGATACCCACAATGTTGTGCAACTTGCGGGTAACACATTGCGGCATATGTCTTAATGGTCTTAAATCTTGCGTTGATAGATTGCCATAGTTTGAGATTTCGGGTCTTTATATTAGCTAATCATTCGGGGATATCATAATTGCTCTTCAGCTGCATCCAGATATATGCTGACCTAGACATGATTATGATATCTTATAAAAAAAAAATAAGAAAAAAGAGCCAATGTGGCCAAATCTTACACTGAAGAAGCTCTCATAGAGAGTCATTCAAATGCATAAATCGTAACATCTGTGGTATTTTTCCTAGCCCTCGTTAGACATTGGTCTCTCTACTATACGAAAGTACTGACTTGATGTTCATTTGTCTATCGTTGAGAAACAAAACGAATGAAGTCAATATACTCACCCGCTATGAGGAATCTTTGTGCATACCTTGATCGCGGGGGTATATCTTGACGTGGGACTCACGGGCTCACCATTCTAAAAAGTCTAGCTTGAGTGGGAGCCATTGCAATTTTTGTCAATATTACCACAACATGACAAAACGCTCACCGAAATCAAGTTGAAAGAAGGATGCATGGATTTAAGAGGACAAACATACTGATAGGTTTCTTCTTGTGCCTCGGTTATTCAAAATTTTAAGATAACAAATTGACAAGTGTTGCCTTTATGATCTTTTGC
Source organism: Scalesia atractyloides (assembly GCA_947069175.1). Classification (NCBI taxonomy): domain Eukaryota; kingdom Viridiplantae; phylum Streptophyta; class Magnoliopsida; order Asterales; family Asteraceae; genus Scalesia; species Scalesia atractyloides. The sequence goes on from CAMTDV010000011.1 coordinate 45,751,372, forward strand.
AGAAATGTCATGGAATTTCAAACTAGAGAAAGCTGTGAAAAAGGAGGTCTCTCAGTTCGAAAAATGAATTTCGATGTCCAAATTGCAATTTTTTTGATTTTTCTAACTTATTTTTTGTTTTTGCACTATTCTTAGCTGAAAAGGGCACGTTTTTCGAGAAAGTTTAAGATTTTCGAACGTAATTGATTTGGACTTCTTAACTTTGAAGAAACCTTCCAAATCAACAGGGGCGGTGTATTTTTCTAGCCAGCGTATTTAATAAATACGCTACGCTGGCATATATTTGTGTATATATTTTCAATTTTTTCTTCATTTGAACAGTTTCTTCTCTTTACTATCATCTTCATTCTAAAACAGCTAACAAAAATACTTTCACAATCTCAAGAATTGATTAGCTTAGTGTCCAGTATTGAATACGGTATGTTCATCATGTTTGCGAGTTGATTGTTGAATGATCGAACTGCAGAAACCATGTATAGAATGAATACAGACAAAGACATTGATGGAATCGAGTTTTGAGATTTTGAAAGGGTTTATGAAGGAACCCTTGAATGTAGAGGAATTAACATGAACACAGCGTATTTAAGATGAATACAACGCGATTGAGAAGATAAAAACTGTCACGCATTTAAGTCTCGAACGCGAGTTCGAGCAACCGGTGACAAATACGCTGATCACTCATTGTAGACATGTATTTACGCTGACTATTGTCTCGGAACGAGACTTAAATACGCGACACAAACTCAGGGTATTAGTCTACAACTTAATCAAACCTCAACGTAAATGACCGGTGTAATTAACTATTCTCGTAAATATCTCGGCGGTTTTAATCTTTTTGGTCAGCGTAAATAGTTTAACTCCTGTGAAATTATTTATAACACAACACATTTATAACATGTTTTAGTTTTACATTTTACTTATTTTCTTTTTAAATCTTTTTTAAATATATATTTTGTAAATATTTTTATATAGTTTTGTTTATATATATATAAATACCTTGTATATATCCTAACCAACTAATAGTTATGTTTCGAAACCTGGATCTCACTTGACTCATTTTCATGTCTCATAATGGCTCAGCAATTAATATGGGATGGTACGAGAAAGCATAACCAGCCAATTACTCTAGTTCCTCTAGAGGATGATTTCGAGGATGTAATGGATTGGCTATCAAGGAGCAAAATTAGTTATGCACTTCAAGCAAACCCGAAGATCTACTGTATTCAGATAGAAGATTTCTGGAGAACAGTCAAGGTGAAGACTATCGAGAAAGTCAAAACAATCACAGCTACAGTTCGAAACAAAGAAGTAAAAGTGATTGAAGCAAGAATCCGAAAGGTGCTAAGCCTCGGAGATAGTTCAAAAGACCAAATGAAGCTGAGCAAAGAAGAAGTACTTGAAGGATTCTGGGGAATGAATTATGTCGGCTATTTTCGAGGAAAGAACGAGATTAAAAGAAACGGTCTAATGAAGGTTTGGAGATTTATTCTGCACACATTCTACATGAGCCTAGCTCACAGAAAAGGAGGGTACGACGGTCTCAACTTGGAGTGGTCTGCTACAATGCTTAATCTATGTACAAACCAGCCGTTCAACATTTCTGGTTTGATCTTCTATTGCATGCTGGACAACATAAACAAAGGTCCATGGGTTATGTACCCAAGATTTGTCCAACTGGACGATCAGCACAAGAACTTGCCACATGATGGAAATTTATACCAATTTCAGTTTCATAAAGGAAAACAAATCACGGAGCTAAAAACAAAAGAATTGGTAATGCTACACAACTGGATGTATAGAGAAGAAAGACTTCCAATTGTTCTTGCTGCATACAACAAATACCGAGAGGGTGTAAGGCAAGCTCGATGAAGACAAGAAAAACAAGTGGCTGAAGAGCAAGAAGTAGAAGTTGAAGAGGTAACATCACTAATACGTAAACGAAAAGATAAAGGGAAGAAAGTGGTTGAAGGAGAACCCTCGAAGAAAAAAAGCAAGAAAGACTCCTCAAAACCAGAGCGGATTATGGGTGACAACATTCATGCAGGGTCAACAAGGGAGGAGATAGAGAGAATGCAACCGATTCATGCTGTTGCAGAGGCCGAAAAACGGGAGCGAAGGCTGAAAAGGAGAGAAATGACTGAGTTAGAGACACCCGTTGTGGTGACATCAGAGCAGGGACAGTTAGATTAGTTTGTTGAAGGGTTGCTAACTGATCCCTCAGAGTCCACTCCAAGCAAGTCCCCTGCACACAAGAAACGAAAAACAGGAGAGGGATCGTCCAAGGATGTTCCGCCCAAGCCAACCTCAACTGTTCAAGCTCCTCCTCAACGGTTCCTGCAAGACCTCAAACTTTCAAGATTTGTATGATTGTTTATCCAAAGAAATCGGGTCGTTTCCTGCTAAGGAATTTTGTCTATAAAAGAATTAGGTCAATGATACAAACATGCTCAGAGAGAAGCTAAAAGAACAGAGAAAGAAGAACAAGGAATTACATTCCTACGTGTTTAAGCAATCTGAATTTATAAAGTTTTAGCATGAAGGAATGATTAAGTTACACAAAATGGTTAGAGACCTTTACACGGTTGCTAATTGTGAACCAGAATTTATCGATGAAGATCTTTTCAATTTTGACAGATTTAGAGAAGAGGAAGAAAAACGAAAAGCTGAGATAGCTAAAAAGAAGAAAGAAAAACTAGTATCTGTGGTTGATGTGAACGTTGACGGAGAGAGTGATGAGGAGGAAGTTGATAGGATTAAAATGCCTCCCAGATTCATCGAATGGGGTCCAGAGGATGAAGTTGTCTATGAAACTGACGGTGGAGACGAGTTCGCTCTGCAACACCCTGAATGGTTTAAGAAGGAGACAACCAAAATGCTAGATTTCTGTCAAGTCATAACAGTCTAGAAAACAGAGGCCACGGATCGAATCATAAGCTTGAAGTACTACAATCTAACCGGGTTGTTTATTGTAAAGCGTAGAGGAGGTGTAATCCAGTATTTCCAAAATGGAAATGACATGCAAAGTCTACCCACATAGGATATACGAGAGTTTAGCAAGCACGATATGTTAAATCCCTCTAACAGCAGCATTGGTGACGACTTTGAAAGACTTATTCTTAGAGAATGCGCGCGTGGATTCACCGTCTTCAAGCCTCAACACCCTAGGAGACGCGTGTCAAAAAACAACCAAAGACCCAATTACAGGAAAAGGCAGAGTTACTTGGGTAATCAACCCAGCTAAACTGGTCACCAGGGTGAAACTTCCTCCAGAACAACCTGTGATGCTCACCAATTTTAAGAAATGGTTCTATGACGGTAAAATAGGTGAAGCAGTCATCAGATCCAACTCAAATGAAGATATCCGCATTCTGGATCCAACGGATGTGTTCATGTTCTGCCTATCTGATTTGAATACTCTTTATGGCAACAAGATACACGTTGGTGCAGGAAACAAGTACTTGGAGGAAGGCATGCTTTTTCAGCGAGCTGTTGAGCGAGAAAGAGAAAGAAAGAAATGATGGAGATCATGCTTAGAATCAACGAGAAAAAAGAAAAGGATGAAACTAGAAAGAAGAAAGCTGTTGAAAAATCTGCAGAGTCGCAATCCTCCTCTCCTCAACCCAAAGATCCATCTTCCGAATCAGATGTTCAAGTTATTCCACCACCTCCGACTTCATCCACATATGAAGTCACGATGGAGGACCCAAAATTAAGTGAAGCATTGAAAAATCAAACTAAAGCACCGCCTGAACGGGCTGCAGGTCAAGCTGCATCAAATCCAGAAACCGAAACTCAAGAATGAAGAACGAACAAGTACGCAACGATCTAGGTGGATATTGTTAGAACTTTTGAGATCGTCGGCACTTGGTTTTAGCAGGTTTGGAATAGTTTTGTAACAGTTTATAAAGACCCAGCTTATTTAATAAATACGCTGGGTGGTCAGTTGTATATATACCTAATGTATGGAAACCCTAGTCCAAGGTTCTTGGACAAGTTTTGGTGATTTCTTGTGTTGTGATTATTGTTCTTATGCTAAATCCGAATATCTAGGTGCATTAAGTGTGTTTATCAGTTGGGATTACAACTACAACACTTGTTATTGCATCCAAAACAAGAATCTTCATCTTTTGGTTTTCTTAACTATTACACATTCAAACAACTATTCTATTGTTGTTTGGGTGTTAACAACCAAACCACTGTGATCCGAATCATTTTTGGGACTCACACTTGGGATAACTTTGATAAATTACTAGATAATATTTTTGTTGTAAGCCTCAAACTCATAAGGTCTTCACCAGCATGCGCAAGGTCATACGCTACTCAGGGTTATCTACCCCATTGTTTTTTAATAATGGTAGAAGCAAGAAATAGTGAAATACTACAAACTCGACTGTCTTGTTACACCAACTCACCACCATACTACCACTAAGAGTCTTTTTATTACACCACGAGCTCCTAGGTTCATTGTTGAGCAGAGGACATTCCGAGTTAACAAAGCCACAAAACCAATATCTCATACATAAAAAACTAGGGTCCATGAGTCATCAAAGAAAAGAAAGCAAAATAATAAGGTCCATACTTACTTTGCATTATCTTTAGGCCATATCCATAAACCAGCTCCTTGAGGTTCCTCACCAAAGGACCTTGTTGCATCTCAAAGGAAAACCACACTTGTATTTGAACCATCAATTAAGGTTCCAATCATTGAAGAAGGCCACATCCTAACTTTGGTCCTTTTGTAGCCCAACGCCAAACCTATACAACGAATTTTCTGATTTTGAGGGCTAGAACGTCATTAGAACCTCATATCCCACCCACGAAGCTAACCCATCAAATTATAAAGATGGTTACAGGTACTGAGATGTTGGTTCAGCAGTCAATAGGTCTGCCCTCCCTAGTGGAGATCCAAAACAAGTAATCATTCATCTTTTGGTTTTCGGTTAAGCTAATACACATTCAAACAACTATTCTATTTGGTTGTTTGGAGTTAACAACCAAACCACTGTGATTCCGAAATCATAGTTTGGGACTTCCCACACTTGGGATACAACTTTGATAAATTATAACGAGATAATATGTTTTGTTTGTAGCCCTCAAACTCAGCAAGGTCTTCACCCCCAGCATAGCGCAAGGTCCTACGCATACTCAGGGTTATCACCACCATTGTTTATAATATGTAGAAGCAAGAAATAGTGAAATACTACAAACACGACTGTCTTGTTACAACCAACTCACCACCAAACTAACCTCCCTAAGAGACTTTTTATTACACCACGAGCTCCTAGTTCAATGTTGAACAGAAGGACATTTCCCAGTTAGACACAGCCACAAAAC